>JADLSH010000126.1:1800000-2290000 GCA_016169945.1 Trachythela sp. YZ-2020 | reverse complement strand
TTTTTATTCTTTCTAATGTAAGTAACTATACTGCAAGAGCTTTTATGATACGATATTTACGTGATAACTAGAAATACATGCATGGATGCAGCAACCCCTCATCCTTCCTGGCCAAGCAACTGTTGATTGTTGTTCTAAAACATTGCCGTTGAACAATAACTTTTTGTAGAAAATGGTATAAAACAATGAAAAGCTTAATACTTTTAATTATATAGAATTGTCGATACCGAAATATACAATGTAGGTATATTATTAATTAGGCATACTATATAAACTTCAATTTAATATAAAATTCAACATTCGACGTTGCGTGAAACGTTTCGCAGTAATCAGTCATAAACTTTATGTTCTGCTTTTCTCTTTGCCTGTTTGTCGATAAACATTTTCCTTGAAATGAAATGGTTTACATTTCTCATAAAAATAATTTTGCACTCCTTTCAATTTCTAGTTATTTTTTAACGCAACTTTCAACCACGCTGAAATTAAGTAGAAAACAGTGTATAAGAAACGATTCTGAGGGAACAAATACATATAACCAAATAAATAGAAACATACCTATATGTCCTTGACCGAATACTTTTTCCCGTGCCTTATATTTCACAATAATATATTTGACATCATATAGTTATTTTCTTATCATTCATTTTGGGAAAAACGAAACAATTCGCTCCACGGCTGATTCCATAAACGAATTTCAGATTTCCTCATGTTTTCCAAATCTCCCTCAATAGACACTTTCCGAATTTTTACATGAAGATATAATGGAATCCGCTCAGTTGCCCCAAACTTGCATTCCTGATATACCATTGTCATCTTGTAAATTGGAGAAGTTTCATGTGGTTACGTCTGATGAACTACTTCCGATAAGCTTTCAAATTGCTAAGAAATCGTGTCATCTTGATCCACTACCAGCTCAGCTGTTGCAAAAATCACTTCATGTACTGAATCCTGTAGTACTAGATATTGTGAATACATCATTACAAACGGGTGTTTTTCCATCAACCCTTAAAGAAGCTATGCTAAAACCTATTCTTATAAAAACATTAACCTTCATTACCTTGAGTATATGAACTTTCGACCAATATCAAATGTCGAAAGTTGTCGAAAAAGTAGTCTCGAAGCAAATTATTCAATATATTGATCTTAATGGATTATATGAACGTTATCAATCTGCGTACAGAGCATTTCATAGTACTGAGACTGCACTTCTTAAAGTCCATAACGATATTACTCGGGCCATTGATGCCGGAAAATCTGTTATCCTTGTCACGCTGGATTTATCTGCAGCTTTTGACACTGTTGATCACAACATACTCCTTTCAAGATTGTCAACTCGTTATGGAATTTCCGGTATAGTTCTGGAATGGTTTAAATCGTTTTGTCAGATCGGATACAATTTGTGAAAGTGGAGGGCTTTTCATCACGTAACTCTAAGTTATCTCAAGGTGTACCGCAGGGATCAATATTGGGTCCACTACTATATTCATTATATACATCCCCACTTGCGAACATTGCTGAAAAACACAATTTGAATTTTCATTTCTATGCGGATGACACCAAACTTTATGTTACATTCACCTCATCATCTGGTGAAGACACAGACTCTGCTGTACTTAGTATTGAGAGGTGTGTTGCCGAAATTGAAACATGGATGACCTGCAACAAACTTAAGATGAATAATGAGAAAACTAAAGTTATTGTAATTTCGTCTCCTTATCGTCCACGACCTTTGATTGATGCTCTTCAAGTTTGCCACCTTATATTTGTGAACTAGTTACATCTTATGTTCCCACCAGGACCCTTCGTTCAGCTGATCAAAGTCTTCTTTGTCAACCAAAATTTAATTTAAAGACGTTTGGAGCACGCTCTTTTTCCATCTCGGCACCTACCTTATGGTTAAGACTTGGCTTTTTACTCTTAGTTTTAGTAATTAGGTTTTGAATTGTATTGGGTTATACAGGTATATATAGCTTATGGGTCTTGTATCACCTATATTCTTTTACCTATGTAAAGCGCTATTGAACTTTGGAAATGGCGCTATATAAAATAACAATTATTATTATTATTATTACATTGTCCGCCTCGATTTCAACCTATTGCTTCGTGGTCACTCAAGCAAATTCGAGAAGAGTCTATCCACTCTTTAAAATGCGCCAAATTTTGGAGATAATAGGATGATACCTAAGCGACGCCAGCAATGCCGGACTTCGCATTCATGTTTTTTGGTTACCCTGCATGGTATAATTATATAGGTGAGTGGAATCAATACCCTCCCCTTGGGCTTACATGCATCCTCAGCGTTCCGCGCATAGCGGGAATAACATATATACCAAAACATTAGTAGCGGTTTGCCCAATTTTTTGTATGTTTTTTTTTCAGTGCTACGAGTGGAGATCCGTATTTCATTAAAGCGAGAAATAACGTCGGCTACGAAACTGCGATATGCTACGATGAATCCGAAATCCCAGCATGTAATGGATCAGGATGGACGTTTGCATTGCGTTTGCCATTCTCTAGCACATTCGTAAGTGCAATATTGATACTCTCTTGTCCAATGACAAGGTCTATTTTGTTGGAAGTAAAATGTTAGGCCATACGCCGGATAAATGCACATTGATAAAAATAACTAGGAAGAATTTTGAGGTTTGTTTTTTATCATGAATAGACCATTTACAGAATTACTGGAATTAGGTAGCCAAATACACGCATAGTCTCGACTTCATAAAAACATCAAACATTTCGTAAAACTAAATGAAATTCAACAGAAAGGGGTTAGCTCATTTATGAATTTCAAAAATGACAAAAGTTTCATCTTCAAATCCGAAAAATCCTTTCGGTCCTAAAACTTGTACTGAATGCAAGTTATTGTTGTTTATCGAGTCAGATCGTACGGCGACTTGTTAAAAATCCACTTTGCTTGGCCAGATATAAACTTGCACAATATCGCTGTGATCAGCTATTGGAGTAAACATACAGCACAGTAACTGTAAAAATACTAAACATTTTACCGACTGTAAGATATGTATCTGTATCATTCAATATATTTAGTAACGAAGTTTCTCTTAGCCTCATTTTTGTATCAGCGCTAGCGCTGATATATTGCTATCGCGTCTGTAAGTTAACCACAGTTTCTTGTGAAATTACGTAATTACTTTGTTTTGACCTGTTCGCAGGCTAGAACAGCATTAAAACAAGATGGCGTCTTTCGAAGAATATCAAAAACATTGATGAAATTTGGCCAAATTTCAAAGAAATATACGTGAAATATAAAATAATATATTCCGGTTTTCAAGCAGGATAAATTGTGTACACTTGAAATATTTGTTCTACCGAAAATATTCAAATTTTATTTGGCCTTCAGCTTTCTTATATAACTTGGGTTGCTGTAGCGAATATGTTCAATTAACAAGTAAAATTTGACTTCGTGTCGCCTTCCGACCGCAGGTTTGTTATCACAAATCCAGATATAGAATTTTTAATTATAGGTATATTCATTGAAGCGAATGCGAACATTATTTGAAAACTTATAAAGGATTTAGTAATTATATTTTCTTACTTCACGATGATTATTAAACCGTGGGTGTGGCGTGAAATATAGTTTGAAAAAATGGTGTTTGTAACACCTTTCCAATTCGAATGGCTATTTTATCATCTAAAGATTCTGACTGCATATAATTTGTCTTGCTACTGCAGCGAATATTTTGTATTCCACAGTGGTTAAATTTCATTGTAATGAACATAAATACAATTAAATTTAGTGGGTGTTGTTAAATTTCATATGGCTACATGATATTTTTGAAAACATAGTCAAATCCTCGCAATTTATGTTATCTAAGATCGCTAGGCACTATATCATCTGAAAACGTTTCAGAAGTAAATACATCGAAAATTTTCGGCATTTTTCTCGGTTCACAGATCAAGTTCTTAAATTAGTTATCTGAGTAGTTTTTACTCAATTTACCACAAATATCCTTTTATAAACTAAGCTTTGTCTTACAAACTATTTGTTCAAAAGGTGGGGGACGGCCTCCTTTTTATTCATTGAAGCTACCAACTATACCACAACCACTCCAATATAAATAACTTCAACAAGCACAACATCAGCGATATAACAGCGACTAAACACCTGCTACAATAAACATAGATCAACACTTGGCGCA
The DNA here is from genome assembly GCA_016169945.1 of Trachythela sp. YZ-2020. Lineage (NCBI taxonomy): Eukaryota > Metazoa > Cnidaria > Anthozoa > Malacalcyonacea > Clavulariidae > Trachythela > Trachythela sp. YZ-2020. The sequence goes on along the minus strand of JADLSH010000126.1, from coordinate 2,285,840 downwards.
GATACATGTACGTTTTGCGTACCTATTTTTAATAATACGCGCATGCGTGTAACGGTCGCAAGCGCTAACGATTATATATTCTAGCTATTTAGAACGCAAATTTGTAGTCTTTTAACCTGATGATATGATGTAAACTCCAAAACGTCGTTATATTAATTATACGTTAAGCCTTGTTCTTGGTCATTAAACAAAAACACAAAAGTATATTTGCATCATTATTATATTTTTCTCCTAGTATAGTGTAAACTGTACTAGGCGTACTTTTATGGAAATCAATTGTTCGTGGAAATCGTTAATATTCCTTAATTAAACCATGTAACAACAAATCAACAATTGTGAATTATTTAAAAAGACTTACCTGAAATTGATGAAAATTCGCGTATTTTGGAAGATTATCAATGCAATGAAATGAAAAATTTGAATTGTTATCCCCAAATATGCCACAAGACGAAGTAAACGAAATTTATTTTTTTAGCGAAAATGCTTAAAATATCATTCGCAAAATAGAGGGCAATTCTAAAGTCGCCGGGCACAGTGACCCCAACATGCCTATGGTCACTTCGCCGCGGCTCAGTGACTATAGCTAAACTTGTAATCACTTCACTTTCGGAGAGTAATTTTTAAGTAGCACAATTATGTGCAGATTGTTGATTATGATGGACAAAAAGCAAAGTTTATCGCAAGCTTCGTAGCGACCACCCTTGCGAAAACGTGCAGTTGGATTCGATTTCACATTTCGCACTCAAATATCTCGCCTGTGTTCTTCAGCTTTTCCCTACTTAAACATCAGATTTGTTTTTCGTTCAACTCAACGCTTATCTTACTTTTTTACCTTTAAGGATAAAATCCCCAAGGGCCTAAGATCTTGTGTAGTCGACTATTTTAAGTGTCGATGCTGTACGTTCCGCATCATATGCGGGCCAAACGGTCCATTATTTGGACACACGAGTATTTGAACACCTGGGTATTTCTGCTCTGACAGGTAACGAAAGTAGCAATCCTAAATTGACCAACATTTTTATTTATTTACTGATATTTATTGAGTACTCATTAATACAACACAATCACATAAATGACAATTCACTTGACATATTACAGTTACATGTTAAATAAATATAAATTACTACTTTATGCGAGTATCTCAAAAGGACAAGGCACGAACGGGACGTTAAGGCCCTTGCAAGGTGCCCCTCCTTTAAAAAATATTAGAATCCTTTCTAAAATTAGAAAGAAATTTAACATTCTTCAACACTGTAACAATACTGGCCATGCTACTTCTCTCAGTGACTTTAAGATTCAGATTCTGTCTTGTTGTCCAATGCGTGCGAAATCTGTAAGCTTGGGTATAGCTGAAAATGTAATGTTCCAAGTGATGACAACAGTTAATATAAAGAAAATTTGTCCAAAATAACATTAAATGCGCGGTCGCGTGGACATTGCGTTCTCGTGAGATGAGACTATACATGTGAAAATAATTTCAATGCACGAAATTTCATTTATTACTTCGGCTACTACGTACGTTACTGCCAATTATTTTGACAGATAAAATATGTCGACTTCATCATACAATCTTTAACTCGAGCCACAGTACGTGCAATATCTTCAAAACAGCCCTTCTCTGTAGACTACACGTCATGCATAAGCTAACATAAATTAATCGCAATTTATTTAATAGGATAATGAAGGAAATGTTACGACTTCGAAAGTTTACATGCACCAAGACTTTAAAAGGTTTTCCAGGTTGCACATATGACCAAGTGGGCTGTAAATTTTGATCGATCTTATACTCGCGGTGCAATTTATTCAGCATTTATACCCCAAGATATATTTTACCATTTCCAACGAATTGAGCAGCGGTAACCAATAGAGATCAACAATAGAAAATGAGTTAATCGTTCATTTACGTCCTTAGATGTAGGTCGACTAATAGAAAATCTTTAATATTTTTAGAATTATTCTTATTACTCGGAAGTGTGGACATCAAAAGAATCCTCAATATACAAAACTGCACAATTTTGGAGTGCTAATGTCACAGAAATATGCTTATGGTCAGGGTTTTTTTTTATTCAATTTCCCGTACAAGCTCCTTCATTACGCAGTTTGTTCTTCGAGAAGAAAATTTTGGACATAACACCACAGCAGTGGGCTTCCGCTATCCCAGATTATGTACCTATTAGAACTCCAGTCTTCACCACCAACAGTTGTTATGAAGTTGGGTTTAACGTGGGAGATGAACAAGATCCAAATGCATATCGGGCTCGAATAGGAGTTGCGTATGTTAACAAGCCAGGTACGTAATCTTCTTCTGACATAGGATTTTTTGTATTTCATATATATCAACACTTTCTCACGGAGTCTTAAAATCGCTACATCAACCAGATTCGATTCAAATTGCTATAAATCCGTTCAAACTTGTTTACTACAACTTAATCACGTGCTTAAATAACCTAAAACAAGTGTTTTCATAATCAGTGACATTTTGATCCTGACGGTTAATCCAAAAAGTGACGATTCATTCAGAATTAATTATTAAATTTGCGTAAATATTTTTAATAGAAACTTAATTAACATGTTGTTAGTACACGTAATATTGTCGCTCTATCGTCTTTATATATCTCCCATGGTTTTAAAGTTTCACTCAAGCACCCAAGTCACCAACTCTCGTCACAGGCACAGACTTGTCAATCCTGAAAACTGGTTTCGGGTATCCAAAAATATTGTTCAGTTTGGCGGATATCTCCCAAGAAATTTGTGTAACACAATTCGAATATTTCAAAATATCCCTATTCACTTTCTATGGCTATGGCTCAGAAGTCTATGTTGGTTTAGCTGATTGCTCGTAGTGATATGCATTGTATTCTAGTTCAAAATTATCACCGCTACGTAGTTCCCCTGAAAAATGTTTTACCGTAAAAACCGAAAATAGATATCCTTAAAATATAAATTGAGCAAAATTTGGAAAATTGCCTCCCTTCATGTTAAAATTACTCGGTAAAATGTACGTTGACTGGAGCTCACAAGCTGTATTTTTCTCCTTGAAGTATCCTCTTTTCGATGATATAACGCGCGAATAAAATCAAATGATGGGAAGTTGGTTCCAACATAACATTTTCACAAAAATGTGTGAATTAAGCGTGCTAAAGTTAGGTATTTTCGTGGGTAGAAATTTGCCTCTTTTGACCATCATTACGCTGTAAGGAAAGTAAACAAATATTGTATTTTGGTTATATTGCGATCCTTAAACATTATTTCAATAATTTTCTGAGCTTTTAAAAGCATTTAATTGAAGAAACTGTAAGCTGTAAACATATTTTACTCTCTGGCTAGTTTATCAAAATACGACTTTTGTTTGGCATACGCTGAGCGCAATGATTGATAACATTTCGTCCATACCGCGAAATTTTGTGATCAATTAGCCAAGATGACTTCTTGTTAGGATTCACTGAGAAAACACAAATTCAAGTTGAGCGTTTCTGAATATACATTAAAAAAGTAATAGGCTACCGGCAGAAATTGAATGTGAGTTGCATTCCATCGAACGTGAAAGATACGTGTACACGCGAAGAGTTTTAAAAACTTTTCGCTTCATGTCTCTTGCGAAAGCAACTGTTCGTAAATTTTCGCGATCGTTTCGAGCAAAGACTCTAAAAGATTGCCAGTAAAAGCTGAAAATAGAGTAGCAGAATCTTCTAAAACACCAGGTAACATCGGAATTTTATCCTCAATCTTCATATCTTCATCAAATTAACTACACAACTTCCAGGTCAGTTGTGTTTACTTTTCCCGTCATATCTATTTCCCCATATGTCAACGTCGCTATCGTAAAGAGTCGTTACCAGTTCTTTTCATCACACATTGATCAGCGCGTAAATATCAGTTTCACCGCCCATTATATATTAAGCGCCCTGATTCCAAAGGCGCTAAATCGACCAAAATCAGCCATAATCAGGACAGAAATAGACCTTGTGCATAATGACGTCACAAGGCTTGAAACGCGCGGAGAATTCTGGTTTTAGTGGTCACGCAGCGCGAAAATATTTCGAAATGGCTGCTATCAAAAGTGCATGTTTTGAGGTTCATAACGGTCTTTTAGACGCTGTTTATAACAACGACGGCTCTAGTTTTTTGAAGAACTAGTCTGCCTGGGTCTTTGCGACGATTTGGCTAACCTGAAAATCTTTCAGGTTAGCCAAATCTTTTTTTGAACAAGTGAAATGGGGGTGCTGAATCTTCTCGAAAACCTGAATAGTGTCGGACACGGAGGCAGAAATCTGTAATTATGGCGAATTTGGTTGCACATGATCTTTCGACAAATTGCCAGAGTTTACTTTCGAAAAACTGGAGAGTTATACTCGTCAAAAATAGTCGTACAATGCTGTTCTTGTCGTTCTTGTTGTTACTAATCCTACCAAATCTTGCTCAGCTGTAAAGACAGGAAATCGAAATCCTCGTTTAACACAAAACAAGTTCTCCCTGGTAGATGCTTTAAATAGTATTTAAATTTTAGTATTTTTGGAGACAGCTAGTATTTTAATTTCTCTCATGCCATAAAGCATTTTGTTAAGATGATTAGCCCTGATATGTTCTTGCCCCTTTAATAGTGGTTAGAATATTTAACACGAGGCTGAGAATATATTGATGACCTAAATTTACACGCACACTCTTTTATTAAAGTGCATCTAACTGGTCATACTTATATTCATCCAGCCCAGTCTATTAGTCCATAAGATGGCATCTATATATCGGGTTTTTTAATCAAAATACTAAAAGCCAATCAGGAAATCTCTCTCTCTTCCAATGGTTTTGCCGCACTTGCCCCTGTTTCACCATATTACAATTCTATTTCATTTGACACGTTTCTTGCTAGCAATACCACAAAATTTTAGTTGTGCACACCACAGTACACTACAGTACATGAAGAGCACGTAGTAGGTTATAAAGTATGATCTATTAGCTAAAATTTGGAACGGAAAAAGAAGTATTTTTTATTTTAGGTTCTGTCTGGCGTGAACTGAAATTAAACCAAATCTCGTAAACAAAAAATCAATGTGTTCCACCATCTCATGCATGCATTTTTCTGTGCATTCGTCTTTAATATATTTGATCGGAACGACGTACTGGATTCAAATGTATACTTACTGCAAATTTCAATGGCTTTTGGTCGTTTAATTGATTTCAACTTTCTCCCATTATTGAGTATAGCTGGGGTTTTAAGTGTTTGGGAGTTGAAACGCGAGCAGGCAAAAATTGTATTTCCCAACCCGAAAGCATTCTTAATTAAGGTTTATTGAATTATTCTCACCACTCTGCTATGCCAAAATATGATTGAAACATTTTGTGCTTTACAGAATTTTTTAAGTCGTCGAAATAATTCAAACAACTTAACAGAACACATTTTATGACATAAATTAAATTATGGGAGTAACCGTCGTTATTACTGTATAGCGCCTCTTTGTATAACATATACACCTTAATGTAATTACACAGGAATCGTTCTCAATGTGAAAATTTCGGGAAAGTTCCCATGCATAAACCTCGTCATGTTAAAGAGCAACTGGCAAATTTTTACATATAGATATATAAATGCTTAAACGTAACAAAACTTGCCATAAATATATAGTGATTATATTTTTCGAAACAGTACATATAATGGCTGAAAATATAAAATATTTGATCAACGAATAGTGAAAGTGCGCAATGCAAAACTACGTTATTGCTGTCGTTATTGCTGGTATGTAGGTTGTACAATATTCTCGTGTCACGAGTATCAAATCACTTATAGTGAGAGTTCTAAATTTTAGAACGTCGTTTATAAGCGAGCCAGGTTAAGCAGCTTAGGTTAAGCAGCCCGAAACATACAAATTAAGGTGAAATTAAGCCTGATCGCAGGTATTTGCAGCGTGCGAACATGTTATGATAAACAGTTACCGAGATCTGGACCATTCCAAATATAACAAAAACCGAATTCAAAAATTGTTTTTATTGTAAATTGCATTGTTATTAAACTCCTTTGATAAACAGCGATTTAAATTCTGTCGCGCAAAACAACGTTTAGTTCTAAAATATTGCGGTAAAAACCAATTACAACATTAAAACAAGAACGACAAAATATTAGAAACCTAATTTACTTACTATAGCTCTGATAATAGTTTCAACTTTCAAAAAGCATCGTTTGATTGGGTTTATTCAGGTTGTTTTTTCTTGTTTTTATTCTTTCATTTAAAGCCAAAAAGTACGTACTGTGGGCTCAACAGCCTCAACCTACAGATAACTGAGTTATCTGCTAGCATGCAGATAACTCAGTTATCTGTAGGTTGAGTGATTGCCATATTTAACTGTAAGCAATTAGCCAATCAGAAGACACGTAGTGACTACAATGTATAATAATACTCTTTAAAATATATATAGGGTGTGGAGCAGAAGAAAAAAAGGCTATCGGAGTAGGATTACGCCATCCTCGAGAAACTGGCAGCTTCAATGGCATCTTCATCGACGGCGCGAGGCGTCCTTCGATCTTCCAAAGTTTTGTCAATATTTATGTCCGCTCACGATAACATAATCGGAGTGTTGGGAATACAGTAACTTCGTGTTTTTTTTATGTATCTACCATTGCACGGATTGAATCAATATTGATCTATTTTTGCACTTTTCGTATCTTTTGGACGTAAAATAAATATAGAACATTTAATTTTGCAACAACTAACCTTAGTTATACTTTCAAGGCCACTTTGCATGCACTTAATGTAATCTAGAATACGCTTTTGACTAAATAGTCAGTATCGAGGTTTTTGGTCGGGCATAATTTAAGGTAATCATAAAATAATATTGTCATTTAGATAAAAATACAAATACGTTTAAATATACTTATTAACTCAGTCCGTATTAACCCAGTCATTATGCGAGTCGACTTGTAGCAAGTCTAGGCAATTACGTATCACTGCATTTTAGGGAAATAGCAATAAGATTGTTCTTTTGTATCTGCCTAGCAGATATATTGCCATCGTGCGAGTAAGAGTGTGTTAGCTTGTAGCCATTCAGCGACGAGCTTATATTAGCCAATCACCGATTAGCTTGCACCTCGTTTGACCAATCAGTGGCCGCTAGCTTAAAAAGACGTAATTATATTGTTGCTCTTTGATCTCGATGTATAACTGGATTGATGTTGATTATTTCAAGATGGCGGACTACTGAAGGGCGAGAATTGTAAACATGAGTAAAATTTTAAATATGACGTCTGTCAAAAATGCACGCAAAAGCGCCAATTAGAAGTGTCCACTTTTCTTCTAATTACCGAGCGGAAAAAATGTAACACTGGTGACTAATTCTAATTTTGAAAATCGCGCTTTTTCTCTTGGCTGTGGTACGTTGTGGGATGTGTAAGAATATATAGGTCTATACGGGTGTGAAAGGGGATGTTCTGTGGATTATTTTGATACCAAGGTTGCTATGGTTACCCTATTATTATCCTGGCTTGCTGAGTCCTTCTTCCGCGCTTTCGCGCCAGTTGCGAAGTTTCAAGGAAAGTCGCTGAAATTTACAAATTTCGGCTAGTTATATCTGATTGTGTTCGTTCTTTGATCTTTTAAAAGTTTGAACGTCCATTTAGAATCGTATGTTTTTTGTTTTTTAATAATTGTGCAATGAAACTGTAAAAATGCCATGGAAAAGAGTGACACAACACAAGCGGTTCAATGTCGGTGAGTTCATGCGACAGAAAAGGTTAGGCTCGATTTCCTTCAATAACAAGACGAAGCATTGTAATGCAACAGCTAAGAAGTTTAAAAGATTGGATAAAAGGGTAAGATGAGCCTTTTAGTTGTTTTGGTAGATTATATAGTACATGATTTTAACAAATTGAGGCCTCTAGATCAGGTGTTTTAGTATATATCAATAATCAACCTGATCGGCAGAGTGTCAAAGACCCCTTTGTTGCATGTATTTATTCATGTTTCCGGCAAGTACAATCTTTAAAAAGCACTGGAATGTACTTTTCTGATGTGCTAGGACCTATGCAATCACAATAGAATGTAAATTCTGCTCTATTTTAAATTTAATATATATTTTGACTCCATTACAATGTAAACAAGACAAGGTCTGTTGTAATTTTACACAATGGGCTGGTGAAGTCATAACTTCATTTGACAGAGTAAAATATAGTGGTGCACATTAGTGAATTTAGTGTGCAATTTGGCTAAATGAAAACCTAACACTTAACTGATGTTAAAACCCAACATTTTTACCTTGACGAGTAAATCAGTCTGGCATAAAAATGAGTATAGTTAGATTGCAGGGTGCATTGTGTCTTAACCCAGTAACTGGCAGTACTGTACCACTGACAACTAAAATTGTCTGGTGTTAGACAGAGTAACATACTAAAGTAGGGTACATCCGGGCGTATGCCAGCTAATAGGTTAAAGGGTTAACAATAAACATTCGCAAATGTTTGGTTAACACTTTCCCATATAAGCATGTGAAATTATCTGTTGTTAGAGAGAGCAAAATAGCAAGGTATGGCATACAAAATTTGATGTCCATAGTGTTAGGTTTGTTGTTAACCGCAAGTAATTCTTCTATACATTGCCAAAGTGACCAATAAGTGTTATTGGCTTTTCAATATTTGATTAATATATGTGTGGTAACATTGTAGGCAGCATCTATACAATAAGCTTTAGGTCTTTCTTTAGGATCAATCCAACTGAAAAATACAACAAACACTTTGATGGTTCGAGAAAAAGGGCCTTCGCTCGAAACATTGAAGTTTATGTTGTATTTTCAGGTAGATTGATTCCAAAGACCCGAACTTTCGGATTAATAACATTTGTAGCCTTAATTGGCCACACTCACACTGTGCTTGTTTTCTTTAGATTGTTGCCTTCACATCACTACAGCATGTGGCAAGAACAGTCTTTCACCATTACATATGCCACAAGCTTTCAGTGTACTCTCATGTGCCAAGTATAACTTTGACAAGTCCAAATCCAGTATAATAATGATGTGGCATTCAGCCAACATAACACAAATATTGATAAATGTTTCAACATTAATGAAATAGACTGCAACTATTATTTACCAGCGGAGTTTTTAGCTAAATCTAAAAAACATCTCAATTCATCTAATATATTCTCTATAATGCACCTAAATATAAGAAGTATAAGAAACAAATTTGACAGCTTTAAATATTTAACTGAATCACTAACCAAAAATATAAATATAATAGGCTTAACTGAAACATAGCTAAGCAATAATGACTCTGAACAATATTATAGATTAGAAGGATATGACTTTGTAGGAATAAATATGGAAAATAAAAAAGGAGGGGGAGTTGGAATATATATTAAAGAGCAATTAAACCAGAAAAAACGCGAGGGCCTAACCACAAATATTGATGATATCATTGAAAGTGTTTTTATCGAAATATGCACAACCATAGGGAAAAATGTTATTATTGGAGTAATTTACAGACCACCAAATAGCAAAATTGAAATATTTGAAAATGCAATGAATGAATTATTGAATAAAATTGATCGAGAAAACAAAATCTGTTATCTTATGGGAGATTTCAATATAGACTTACTTCAATCAGATAACTGTGATATTGCTAATAGGTTTAGTGAGCAACTTTTTACCTCCTCTTTTTACCCAGTTATAACCAAACCAACCAGAATCACTGAACATACTGCTACTCTAATTGATAATATTTTCACTAATAATATAGAAAAAATAGACTCAAGTGTAAATGGAATTATTTTCAGTGACATCTCAGACCATCTGCCCATATTGCATGTGTGTGACCTCAATACAACCCATTTAAATAAATGTAACACAAAAATAATAGATACTAGAGACTTTAGCAATGTAAATATAAATGTTTTCAAGCAAATGGTCAAATGTCTTTTCTGATAACTCAAATCCGGAACTAAGTTTTTCCGAATTCACAGAAACATTCTTAAATGCCTATAATACAAGTTTCCCAATTAGAAAAAAAGTCATTAAAAACGCTGTTGATAAAATCAAAAGTCCTTGGATGACAAAAAGTGTTTTGAAATCAGTGAGAACAAAAAACAAGCTATATAAGGCTTACTTACTAAATAATAGTAAGAAAAATCAAAATTCATACAAAAAATATAAAAATAAGCTGAACCACGTAATCAAAGCAGCAAAGAAAATGTATTATGAAGAACAATTCATAAAATATAAACATGATGCTAAAATGATCTGGAAAACATTAAATAATATTCTGAACAAAAAAAACAAAGAAAACAAATTTACCAAAGCAGTTTATTGATAATACATCATCCAGCATTATAGATGATCCAATAAAAATCGCAAACAAATTTAATGACTATTTTGTAAATATAGGACCTTGGTAAGTTGGTAAGCAGGGGTGCTTATTATCCTTACTTGCAGCTGAGAGCTAAGCTGAATTGCGAAGGACACAGCTCAACGTGACCAAGTCGAAGGCTTTCTAGGGCGCATATTGCAGCCACCTTTTGCTCGCCATCACGGAGCACAGCTACGATGGAAGGGCTAGTTAGGGGTTAAACCCAACCCACCCTGTCAACATTCCCTGTGGGAGGAAACCGGAGTACCCGGAGAAAACCCACGACTTTCGGCAGAGCGTTGACTAACTCTTTTCACATGGCTATCATAAGTCGTCCCCAACGGGACTTGAACCCACGATGTCAGAGGTGAAAGGCGCGTGCTCTAACGATTGCGCCAATAATTGCGACCTAATCTAGCTAAGAAAATTAATAACAACAATACAACATTTGATAAATACCTTACAGACAGTATCCCTAACAGCTTATTTCTGGATCGAGTTACAGAACATGAAGTAAGAAATGAAATAGAAAAATTAAACACAACTAAAAGTCCTGGATATGATGGTCTTAGTGCAAAAATAATAAAACTTGTGACAAATGAAATCTTTAAACCAATTACACAAATATTGAATCAAACATTTTTAACTGGCAATATTCCCCAAGAACTCAAAATTGCGTTAGTAACACCAATTTATAAGTCAAACGAAGATAACAGATTTGAAAACTACAGACCAATTTCAGTTATAACTTGTTTTGCAAAAATACTAGAGAAAATTATGTATAAACGTCTCATCAATTTTGTTGAAAAAAATAATATTCTTTCGGAGCACCAGTATGGGTTTCGTAAGAATAGATCAACTGAACTCGCTATAATTGAGTTTATTGATAAAATAACAAAATAAATAGACAAAGGACAATATACAATTGGTATTTTCCTTGACTTGTCAAAAGCGTTTGATACTATTAATCATAGTATTCTGCTTAAGAAATTGGAATACTATGGAATTAGAGGTGTTACACTTAAATGGTTTGAGAACTACCTTTCCAATAGAAAACAAATTGTAAAGTATAATGACACTAAGTCTGAAGCAATGACAATAACTAGTGGTGTCCCTCAAGGGTCGATATTGGGGCCACTTTTATTTTTATTATACATAAATGATATCCAAAATTGCAGCACACTAGTTTCCAAAATATTGTTTGCAGATGACACAAATATTTTCCACAGTCATTCTTGCTTAAAAGAATTAAATTTAATCATGCAAGATGAAATAAATAAAATAGCTGATTGGATTAGCAGCAATAAATTATCACTGAATGCATCTAAAACAAAATTTATTCTATTCAGATCATCAAATAAAAAGATTAAACACAATATAACAATTTCTATTAATGGACAACCAATTAAGCAAGTTAAAAATACAACTTTCCTTGGTGTTATTATTGATGAACACCTAACTTGGAATGATCACATTGATTTAATTGTGAAAAAAGTTATAAAATCTACGGGAATAATATCCAAAATTCGACATTTCACAAATTTTAATACTGTCAAACTAGTCTATTATGCTTTAGTTTATCCTTATTTAATATATGGAAATCTAATATGGGGAAATACATATAAGAAACGATTACAAAAATTAATAAACATCCAAAAGAAAATAATTCGATTAATGATGTCCAAATCGTATTCTGAGCACTCTGAACCACTATTTAATAAATCAAACATTCTGAATATTACAAAAATTAATGATTTTCTAACTAGTTTATTCATGTTTCGATATCACTACCTGGAAAATTTACCAAAATACTTTAGCAATTATTATGTAACTAACAACAAAATACATGAACACAACACAAGGAACGCATCTAAACTTCATAAATCATACTCAAGAACTAATTTTGTCAAACATTCACTTTACAATAAAGGTGTGAATATCTGGAATGAGTTAAAGTCTGAATTAAAAAATATTAAATCTTATAACATATTCAAGAAAAAATCAAAAAATTATTTCTTGCTGTTGCATTGGGAAACATAAATTTTATATATCTCTCATCTATCTCTTGTAAATTATATATGTCTTCTAACTTTTCCTAATTTGTATATATCATTATTTGAAATATTGTAAAATATCTCAAACTCATCTTCTTTTTTTCTATTAATAACATTAAATTACCTTAAGTTCTGATCATCAATGTAATTAATTGTAAATAATTAACCTAGGGGTCTTAATCAAAAGCCTTTCGTGGTTTCTAGTAGACCTCTAGCCCTATAATTCTGTAACCTGTATTTTATTTTAAACTATGTATGTATGTATGTATGTATGGGCAAACTTTAATAAATATAATAAATAATAAAATAATAATCCAAAGCCGTAGTAGGGTGGGGGGCTGCCATTTGTGAAATAAATTACAAATTGATTTCAGTTAGTTAGTCCTGAAAAGCAGTTTAATACTTTCAATAGAGACCTTAAGATTGACGTTTACGGCAAACCACAAACCGCTGTGAAAGTTGATGTTTTTGCTGTTGTAATTCACCAGCTTTTACACAAATTTCGAAAGATATCAAACATTCGTACAACTTAAGAAATTGTGCACTAATCAATTAACAAAGTTTAGTCGCCATTGGCGTTCTCAGCAAACCAGGAAACTACATCTTGAGGTTCGAGGTTTACCGTTGAACGCCTACGAGTGCCTTTAGGCGTTCAAGCATGAAATTTATACGCCAAATGTAAACTTCAAACCTCAAGATGTAGTTTCCTGGTTTGGCGAGAACGCCAATGGTGATTAATCTTGTTTAATTGATTAGTGCACAATTTCGTAAGCTATACGAATGTTTGATATCTTTCCAAATTTGTGTAAAAGCTGGTGAATTACAACAGCAAAAACCTCAACTTTCACAGCGGTTTGCGGTTTGCCGTAAACTTCAATCTTAAGGTCTCTAATGAATTTCAGCCCCCCTCCCGGGCCGCCATCTGAAAAGACTTCCTACGGCACTGCTATTTTTTGTGTGTTTTTGTATCTGCGAATGCAGATATATTGCCAATCGTGCTGTTTGCTGTTTGCTGTTTGCTGTTAGCTTATAGCCATTCAGCGACGAGCTTAATCATTCAATTTTGCCTGTTCGCAGGCTAGATCTTAAATTCAACATGGCGCTCATGTTTTGAAATGTCAAAATAAATTGACAAAACGTCGTTAATTCATATAAAAACGTGGAAATACGAAGGTTTTCAATACGAAAGTATCGACTAATATGTGGCCAATTTCAAATGTAGTTGTTCTATTTCTGAAGGAGAAACTAAACAGTTAAACAGTCAAACTGTCGAAGATTAAGCTATTTAAGGTATATAAGAAAATTATACTACAACATATTAAAAATAAAACATTGTGTAATTGTAAATAGTATCTTGTTTATATACATAGGTTTTCAATACCAAAGTCAACTTGACTACCATGAATACTAGCTAATATTTTAAACTTTGTGACCAATTCCGTGCTCATATTTGTTTACTTATTTGATTACTGAAGGGCGAGCATCAATTCCATATTTAGTGGTTATATTTGTTTACTTCTTTTGATTACTGAAGGGCGAGCATTGTTTGTAAACATGAGGAAGTTTTAATTTTACGATGAAAATTATGCATCAAATCAACAGCATCTTTATGTTCTATACTATTTTGAACATAGCAAACTTGACCTGACCTGGCAGACCTGCTGAATATCAATAACATTTTAGTCAGAGGTCAAGGTAAGAACTAGCAAGTAGCATATTGTCCTAAAACCTAGAGTTTAAATTTTGCTACTCATAGCTATCCTATATATATACATATGTATATATTTGTTACTCATTTGAATGGGTCTGTCAACGTTTGACCAATGCGCATTCCACTGTTGTCGTGAGGAATGCGTCTCGCTGAATACTTATATCGAGTCTGTTCAAGCTTGGGTCAAATCGAAGTATAATAATTAGGAGCTATAGGATCATCTTAAAATATTGCAAGATGTAGGGAGAACCAAGGTCTTCGGTTTTCTTGTAAAAACTTGACCCGTTTACAGTGTAATATTTATCAAGAATATGTGACAGCTGACCCTTGAACTCTAATAAATAGAGCTCGTTATTGCGCGTTTATGTCTGAATTATATTCAACACTGATTTCTAGTTTCTCTTTAGTTTCCCACAAATACAAATAAACACCCACGCATGGTTCGCTCAAGCTATTGTAGAGTATGGATGTTTTAGAGCGATGTGCTTTACGATCGTCAAGTCTTGAAGGCACAATGTTTGTTGTTGGAAATATAATACCCTCATAATTATAGACTGAAGTATGTCGAATATTTTACATAGTGCGTGACGAATATCAGCATGATTTGTACGTTTCTCGTTCGTATTGCACTTGCACTTATCGTATCGTTCCCTTGATGCGTTATTGATCTTGTTAAAACACGTGGAAGTGCAAGTTTGTGACACCCCCAAAAAGCCACGACGACGACGAAGAAAACAGACAGGGGCATATTAAACCTATGGCTTGGCTCTGCCAGCCGTAGTAACTATATACACCTCATCCCAATGGGAATACTTGTCCCTAGAGTCATGCTCTTGTTGCTTTATTGTGTTTGCCCCCTTTGCAAAATGGCGCCCATAATTACGAAATTGCCTATTGTCGAATATTACTCCTTCATGGGTAACTGTGCCAAACCATGAGCAGATACATGTACGCTTAGCGTACCTATTTTTATTATTATTTTCCCATTTATTATAGAAAATACTGAATATACATAATTATGCTGCAATGTGCTCGACTTTGTTATTTAATTCTGTCTAATCACAGATAATTTTACTTGTTAAGGAAGGGGACTTATGCCGTAATTGGTCAACAAACCTGCCTGCCTTTGTTTTATGTTATGCCGCAATGTGCCCCACCTTGCTATTTTACTTGGTCTAATGCCAGGCAAATTGACTTGTCTTGCACACTAGGGAAAGGTCTTGCACACTAAATTGGTTGAATTATTGAGTGGGCAAAGCCAACCATATAGCTGAAGACACTGTAGTGGAGAACAACTTTGAATACTTTATTTTCCAAAATACTAAAATTTTAAACATATTGTATTCATTACTAAACTATAATAAGGACCTGTTCATACATTTACATACACTTGTTTCATCTACATAATTATACATTTTGGCAGTACTTACTAAACCAGATAATAAAATGTATGAACCCAAGAATTTAATTTCCTCAAATTCTGTCTGAATATTTCTAAAGTTTGGAATGTATATGGATCAAACATTGCAAGATATTACATCTGGACCCAAATTACAAAATAGCTAAATTTTCTCCACAGTTCTTCTGGAAAACATAAACAAAAACCTGCAAGGGAAACCAGTCAATCTCTCTGTTTATTGCTTGACTCAACTTCTTTGCAACTTTGTCAGTCATGTTAACCCATTAGCTGGCAATGCTTTCACATGCACCCTACTTTAGTATTTTACTCTGTCTAATGTCAGTGGTGGTTAAACACTCAATGTTAAAACACAACGTACTAAATAAATACTTTATAATATCCAACTGTATTGTCTAACCCAGCAAATTGGAAAAATAAAAACAGGCCGTTAGACATCAGTTATTGTGACATCTTGGTGGCATATATGTAGATAAATTTTGTTTACAAATCAATTTAAATTTGCCTGCCAGAATGCATGCTTATGTTTAAGTTTATATTTTGAAAAGTTTTATCACATAAAACCAGAAATTATTTCACTTATTTCAGCATGCAATGGCTTTCCATATTCCTTCTCTACACTTTAATATACTGACAGGAACAGATTTGTAAACAAGATTTACCCACTTACATACCATAATATGATATTTACTCATATCAGATTTTCCAAATTCAAGAGCTGTGCTGACTCCTGCTTTTATATTTATATAGACTATTATAGAGTGGCCACAATTCAATCACAGTTATCATAAAAAATCGAGTTCTTGCTACGATTTCTCAACCAACACTGCTAAAAAATCTTCAGTCTTATCTCTCTCCCCACTATCACCACAACTTTTATTCAAAATTTCGTCAATTACATCGCCCCTTGTAAATTTTGTTCAGTGAACTGATTTTGTTTGATAATTTTATCCGCCATTTTGAAAGAATCTGCCTTTATACATCATGTAACCGACAGAGTTTGGACAATTTCACAGGAATAACCGCTGGGCAATATGTATCGCATATTGGCGATTTCGTATGCATTTTTGACAGGCGTGTCGACGGTGAAAATTATCCATCAAACCAACGATAGTTAATTTTCTGTACTGTTCTGAACATGGCAAGAGCCGAGGGAGTATTTTTATGGAGTATTGGAAGTGTTTGATAGCATTTTACGCTGTGGAAATGATTAGCCAATTTACACAAAGTATTTACTGGACTTGACCTGCTATATATCATTGCATTGTCATTTAAATCAGGAAACAAGGTAAGCCTTCTTAAATATTGTACGAATATCCTGCATTATTCGAGCTTCTATATCGACAAAGTTCACTCATGAAAGTATTAAAATAAATATGTAATATTTATTCTCAACACTATTTGGGTCAAATTCGTCATTGTCATTTCCATAGTCAACATCACCTTATACTTTTGATATTTGATTGGTATAAAGATATAAGCACAACTTGGCATTTCTTTCCCATCGCAAACTGTGACTACGGGGACTAAATGAGTTGATGGTATGTAATATTTATATGTGGTGTGTAAATAGTGGTGTTATAGTGATACAACCCTTATTCTCAAGTATAAAATACTAAAATCTAAAGGTTTCAACAATTGTTTTAAACATTGCTCCCACTCTCCTCCACAGAGGATTGTAAGAATACTCGTATTTCTTCAACATTTTAGATATTATTTGAAAATTATTTTTGGAATAATATAATTATTTTCCAATTTGCATTGTTCCAATTCGCCGTAAATCGTATGCACAAAATAGACTTATAGCACACCTTATTTCAAATAGTAATCTCATGCACGGTTTAGTCGCAGAGAGTCAGTATTTAAATTAGATTTATAAGCATTGGCATTGCCCAAAATACATTATGTTAGCAAATCGTTCTTTAAATCTGACTGCACGGACAATATGGTAATTTGCGAGGTATAAACTTATGAATGTTGGCAAGCGTGTGGCTTGTATATTATAAGTAAACAAAACTTGAACGCGTGGCATTAACGCCGAGATATTAAATATAACTAAGAATACTCCCTCAGGAATATGTATGTATAGTACAGATTTTGGATTTAAATTGAATGCCTTGACAAAGACAGTAATAATATCTTTCTGCTTGGGCTTTTCGTTTCAAAGTAGTTCCAATCGATAGCCTTGTCTTTTGCTTTCCTTGTCGCGCTCAAAACAAATATAAAACGAATATTGTGCCGTCATTCATCAAGCATACCTGCAGCATACATTTTAAACATACACTGATAAAAATCATGAGAAAATATCTTGCATGAAAGATCTAAGCGTAACGTCGAAGATATTTTGACCCATGCATGCATATCGGCTTTATACTCCCATTCGGCCATTCCTACTCTCTCAACAGTTTTAAATAACGGCAATTGTATCTTGACATACTTGACACGACCCACCAAATATATATCCTTCCAATTAACTTCGTAAACGACGCGAATTTTATAAGGAAATTTAATCCACTCCTATATAACAATATTTATACTACAGCCCATACACTTGAGTGATCACGTGACCCGACTAAACTGAGGACAATAACATATTTCGTGACGTCAGCAGCTACTGCAGCCTACCAGTCTTCTTCTATTAACCGTGATGGGATTGAATTCCAATATGATTTGAACATGCAAAAGTTGCTCAAAGAACAATTAGTCTTCGCACTGTTGACTTACTTCAAGTTACAAAAAATATTCCCTTCAATGCAACTTTTTTCATTTTGCTTTACGCACCAGACAAATACGCTAAGTATAAAAGTTATTTATTTAATGACAGTTCTATTGTGACTAAATGAAAACACAAGTGGATGATTGAACAGTTAAACACTCTGATATGCATACTTTATTCTCCCAGTTTGAGCTACATGTTATGGAGCGCATCATTTGGGTGCGCAGTCGACCGTAGGCTGATTCAAAACATGAGATAGCTGTGTTTTAGTTGTGCAAAGCTAGTGATATATTTTTATTTCTTGCAATCTTGGTGCAAGGATAATCTTGGCATAATGACATACAAAACAGTTAAACAGCCAGCTTTATAGCTTGTCAAATTATATACATATTTTAGACCAAACCAGGAGCAGTTGCGAAAAATGCAACTATATACGCCCTCAGGAATCGAACCCGCGGCCCTGCGATTCCGGTGCAGCGCTCCGCCAACTAAGCTACAGCGTCCAGTTGTCAGAAGCTAACCAATTCGAATCCCTTTCGATCATGCTTATTGAGAAGGACTAGTTTGTGCAAAGATTTTGGATGTAAATTGGACACTCTTGTTGAATGAATAGTAAAAACGTCGATCGCTAAATATTGCGTGAAATGGTCACCCCCCACCTGGTCGGTTAGAGCCATTTTTGTCGAGAACTGAAGGTTTCTTCTGCTTTGGCCTCTTGAATGGTCCTTTTCACGTGGAACTTTCTTGGAGTAAACATTTACAAAAGATTGGAAAATATTTTTGTATTTACCAATATATTTTTTGCTTGATTTCCATGGCCGTATTATAGACGGTTTAGACATTCACACGAGTTCTATTGCTGCAGAGGACTTAGGACTTCAAGCATGTATGGCCTAAATTGTGAAATGGTGAACCATTGCTCTTAAAAGTGATTAAGCTGAAGATTTGTGATTTACTTATTAGACATGGGTTAATGGGTAACATTGGATCGCGTAAACAATATAAGTCATTCACTTTCCTTAGGGCTTGGATTGGAAAACTTAAATTCACAATTGTAAATATAAATAATGAAAGCACAGTGACATAGTCGGCTGGATTTGTTTCATAGCAGGGACAGTGTGGCTTTCTATAGGGTGGTTAGTAAATGGCATTTCAAATGACCTACTCTATAAATATAATATTGTGAGAGCACCCTAGGGCCCATATGTTATTAATGTTCTTGTGGCCCATCAGATAGTCTTTTGGAATCCAGATGGAGCCAAGCTGCTCCAGTTTCACACAGGACAGAATACTGTGATAGTTCTCAATTTGCTTGCTTCATATCAAATTCTCATTATCTTGATAAGATTAGAATGTCTGTATAGGGAAATTGTAATGTTTAAAATTATTCATTCTAGCTTTCCATGTATTATAATTAGCTATAGCTTTGTTTGCATAGAGGTAAGAAGGGATATTTTGTACAATTTATATGAAGGTTGTATATTACTTTAATATACATCTGACAACTCGGATATGTTAATATGTATATTATGACAGTACAGGCCTCATTTATAGGCTACATGCGCATCATTGTGGAACTTAAGTGTAAAGAACAACATTTTCACAGGAATTTTGTGGTTTCTTGTCTCTCCTGAATCCTGTGCGCCCCAAGCACTAAGTAAAGGGAAACGTTACATCCCTCATCTACTCAAATATAAAGTTCCCATTTATCCCTAGCTTCGTCTCCTTAACCTCTTGAAGCGTAAGCTAGCGTAGCTGACATTTGGCTGACATTGAAGCTACTAGTCATACTAGTAAATTTTACTAATTTACATTATTACCCTTTACTTAGCCTTTGATATCATATAAGAACATTTACAGCTAAATAAACCGCCCGGGAACACAAAACAATAACATTTTGCGTAATTGCGTTGCGACATATTTTGTATTCAATAATCGACACTTACGCCTGTATTCTAAAAGCTCACTCACACTCACACTCAAAGAGTGGAGGTTCAATCTGAGCTTCCCTTTAGTGTCAGTGCTGTTTTTGAATAGCTGGAGGGTTAGTGGCGTACCATACAATGTGAGTACTCACCGTCCAGCTATTTAACAATTAGATTATGAGCTCAAGATTTCTATGAGGTGATAGTTGATGAGGGCGAAGCCCGAATGAACTATCATCTCATAGAAATCGAGAGCGAATAATCTAATTGTTTTAGTAGAAACCAGCAAGAAAACAGTATTTCAAAACGTTTTTCATAATTTATTCAAATAATTCGTTAAAAATCGCTCCGAGGAGTGGCTGTTTCGCTACTCGCTATCTATCGAC
The DNA here is from genome assembly GCA_016169945.1 of Trachythela sp. YZ-2020. NCBI lineage: Eukaryota > Metazoa > Cnidaria > Anthozoa > Malacalcyonacea > Clavulariidae > Trachythela > Trachythela sp. YZ-2020. The sequence goes on along the minus strand of JADLSH010000126.1, from coordinate 2,265,310 downwards.
AATTATTTATTTATTTATTTATTTAACTTTACCTTGATAAAATCTCCAAGGCAGGATTGCCACAACAGCCGTAGCCAATTACTGTGGATCCCATATACATGCAAAATTTTATAATAACAAACACATTAAATATATATAACAATAAATATATTTCCTCGCGAGGTGTATCACTTTAAAAATCTCATCTTAATCTAACTTTAAGTTAAAATATCAAAATCTCAACAATCCTCCAAACTTTTATAAAGATCATAGAACTTCAAAATCCTACGAAATATGTTCAAAATTTAGAAGTCAAAATTTATCAGTTCAATCACTCGCTTACAAAGTGATATGCCTCGCGAATTTGTTCTACTGTATTTTAATAGAAGTACAGCAGCGCCCCTAATGATGTGCACAGGTGTGCAATTAATGTTCAATTTGCACGCTTCTTAAAGCCATTTCAGTCCTTACTGAAACACATCGCCCAAAAGGCGCTACTGTGCCCCTAATAACAACAAGATGGTTTAACTAATAGACTGCGAGCACAATTACACTTGACACAGACTGTCTTCCATGTTCGTGGGTCATCAGAATCGAATGTTAGGGTCACAGCAGAGTTCGCTCTTCAAAGGTAGTTCCTATTCTGTTACTGGAGGATCGGGTCACTCTTTGGGATGTCTTAAGTTTCGGTAGGATGGTGGTGTCCAAGTATAGTATAATTATTGGTAGTTTTAAAGAGGAATATCAAGTCCAGATACTCATTCCAGTAAGTTAATGGTGTTAAATTAGATTGGATTAGTCTTTCCTTGTAAGAAACGTCGCAGATATATGGTAGGTGGAGAATATATTTAGTTGCTCGTCGCGGGACCCGTTCAATGTTCTTAATGAGCTCTACAGTTTGAGGTGCCCAAACTTGCGTCGCGTAGCCAAGATGAGCCCGCACGATTGTCAAATAAATTGTTCGTCTTGTGTTGAGGGATGTTACGCTTTCCGTTGTTCTCTTTACGTAACCTAACATCTGGTTGGCTTTCGTACTCTGTGATAGCACTTGTTGTTTCCACGATAGGTCTGAGGAGATCCACACTCCAAGGTCTCGTTCTTGAGTACAGTGTTCAAGCTGCGTATTTCCAATGGAATACGAGGTCATAATTGGCTTTCTTTTACGCGAGATGGAATGCACTTTACATTTATTAGGATTAAACATGAGTTCAGAAGACGAGGGCCAGTCGTTTAAATTCTTGAGATCTTTTTGCAAAAGATCGTTGTCTTCTTCACTCGATATGCACTTGAACAGTTTGGTGTCATCAGCAAATGTCGCGATTGTAGACGAGGAGACTGTGTCGGGTAAATCATTGACGTACAGTAAGAAAAGGATTGGGCCAAGGATAGAACCTTGTGGTACTCCAGACTTCACCGGCGTTGACCGAGACATTGATCCTAACACTGTGACTTGTTGTCGACGATGATGTAGATAAGATTTGAACCAAGAAAGCAGGCCACCATTAAATCCAAAACTACTGAGCTTATCGATCATTTTCTTATGGCAAACCTTATCGAAGGCTTTAGACATATCAAGATAAACTACGTCAATCTGTTCTCCCTGATCTAGAAGTTTACCGATTGAATCTATTACTTGGATAAGTTGAGTTGTGCAGGACTTCCCGGGAGTAAAACCATGCTGACAGTGATTAACGATCTCTTGCAAATGTGGTTTAGTATGCATCGTTCCAATAGTTTTGATACTATACACAGAAGGGAGATAGGTCTGTAGTTCTCTACCCGATCTTTTTCACGTTTTTTGAAAACTGGAACAACATTGGCTAGTTTCCACTCATCTGGTACAATACCAAGTTGGAGGGATTTGTTAAACAAGCAAGTCAGTGATGGTGCAATTTGTTCAGCGGTTGCTTTCAGAATTCTACCAGGAATTTCATCTGGTCCTAATGCTTTATCTGGATCGATAGACTTTAGGATTGACAGAACCTCACATTCAATTAGTGTTACTTGATCTATTGTCTGCGTAGTAGAACCGGAAGTAGAAATACTCTCATTTGTATCTGTAGCGTAGTCAGGCTGGGATATATTTTGCGATGTGAATACCGATGAGAAATAATTATTGAACATGTTAGCAATACTGTTCGGGTTGTTCGCGACTTCCGTATCGTTTTCTACAATCCAGAACACCGATTGAGGGATAGAACTGGTCTTCGATTTTATTTTGAATACATTCCAAAAGCGTTTTGGATTTAGGTATAAACTTTGGTCAAGGTTATTAAAGTATCTCTCGCGACATTCTTCCAAGAGATGTTTAACTTTAGCTTTAAGTTCCTTGAACTTTCCATGTAGGTAATCGGAGGGAGAACGAGAAAGCTTACGCCTAATGGTTTCTTTTTTCTTTAACAAGTGCATGATTTCACTGTTAATCCAAGGAATGTTTTTACGGCCTTTTACTTGTTTTCTTGGAACGTATTTCGTGATGGTGTTAAGAAACGCGTTTTTCCAGGCGAGCCAAGCTTTATTTATGTCCTCGTTATTTGAAATCAAGCTTGTCAGGTTTAAATATTCAAGAGCTACACGAAGACCGTTGATATCTGCACGTTGATAGTCGTAAACCATTCTGCTTGTTTTTGGTGGTCGTAATGGACAAGTTAGTACATCAAAAGATAATGCATTATGATCAGTAACTACTCCGGTCATTTCTGGCGAAAGTACTTCACGTATTTTCATTTGGGCTGGAATACTTGTGATTATAAGTTCGAGAATGTTATTTCCTCTTGTACAGTTAGTATTTATTTGAGAATTTCAGAGAATTCATTTCCAGTACTTCCTTCAGTTGACCCATGAGCAGTGTTCTGCCAATTAATATTTGGTAAATTAAAGTCACCAGAAATGACAATGTCACCATATTGATCACAAATTGTACCGAGAAAGTTATTAAAATCACTTAACCACTTTTCATCGGAATTCGGAGGTCTGTAGCAGGAACCAGGGGCGGATCCAGGATTTTTCGTACGTTAGTCAAAATATCTGACAATCCAAATTGGCCGAGCGCCGAAGGCGCGAGCAACCTAGAGGGGTCTGGGGGCATGCCCCCCCAGAAAATTTTTGATTTTTGAACCTCGGAAACACCATTTGCGGCACTCTGGGAGCAGCTGCCGCCAAAAATTAACCTCATAAGATGGGACCCATATAGCAATTTTCAGTCTCACTGACTCCAACAAATCACTCCTTAGGGATTTCACTTCACTTGATCAGACATTTAAATATTTAAATCATTGAATGTGTGCTCTTTGAAACTACGTCTGTGGCTGTGGATTAAAAACATGAATTTCACAAAATAACACATGATCGTATTACACATTTTATACACCAAGCTATGCCATGTGGTATTGCCTTTGTATATTGCTCCATATACATTATATAAATCCAGTATAGATATAGATAATATTAAACTAACATTAGTCCACAAAAAGCATAAACAAACTTCCGATTCGCCTGGGTATTAAACTTGGTTCGCTGTAAATCTTATCTATAAAGTATATTATTATAAAGCGTCGAGTCTAAGTCTTGACCGCAATATTATGTAAATCAGTTCACCTCATCACCTACGCGGGTCAATACTTTGAGCACAAATAAACAGTATAGGACCTTACCTTAGGGCCGTACAACAGTTGCTCTTTCGATCTCGAACGTACTTCGGGATGTATATGATTCGGCACCAAAATGTCTCCCAAGGCAAAAGCTTGTGTTGTTGATGGCGCTCACTAGCTCTTCAACAGAACTCTTCGGTGAAGCGTCTATTCGCTTCTTTAGATCAACTTCAATATCTTGAAGATATCGCCGATCGTTTTTCGCAAACGCGGACTGTACGGTCTCGTAAATACTAGCAGACATTATTGGGATTTCTGGCTGTGTACTTTGTTGAACCTTTGCAGTTCTATAAATATATTCAGGCTGATCAGGCTGACTCGCTCTGATCGGTCAAAATTATGCAGCCAATGAGAACTCAGATATATTTTAAGATTGGCCAATGGCAGAGCTTATATTTGTGCCCCTGATGAGTTGCCCGGTCAGAACTCCCCGGAGAGTGGTCAACATCGCTGCTAACCAATCAAATGACCAGATTTGCCACCAAGTCGGTCAAGATTCAAGCGGAAGACCGCTGTTTTGACTGATCATCATATTGCTTTACATAAACCTTTACCGCTGAACGCAATGTAATTACTGGACTACAAACTTAAATATGCTGACGCCACTGAACCAATTTGATAACTGGACCGCGATTTGAATTCGAATTAATTAACTTCGCATTTTTTTACCCTAGTCGCGTGACCGTGTTGACTACCCCTGGATCCGCCCCTGGCAGGAACAGACCAATAGGTGCGAGTTTGTTTTCGTAGTTACGTCCACTGCTACAATTTCAAAGTTACAATTAGTCTCAACCTCGCGCACGTTTTTAAATGACTCGCTTTTTATCGCTACTAATACTCCACCGCCTCTGCTTTCTCTGTCCTTACGAAATATTTCATATTGTTGGCCGAGTATCTCGCTGTTCAATATGTTTCCATTCAACCACGTTTCATTAACACAAACGATTTCACTGTTCTCGGAGTAAACTAAGTCTTGAAAAAGATGGATGTTATTTGTTACTTTCATGCCTTCCTTGTGTTGGCTTTTCAAACTTCGAGCATTGAGAAGAAGACATTTCAGTGGTGATTTGTTTGAGATTTTTACACGAGATTGATCAGCTGACTTGAAATTGGGTCCGGGATTGATTGCAATATCACCAGCAAGCAAAAGTAGGATTGCCGCATGCGCGATTTTACTGCTCACTTGTAAATTTAATCCGTAGCGATGTCGATTATTGCAGGGCAAATTGTATTTTCTAAGGACGACATCACGGGTTGATATCCATGCAAAGCATAGCTTCTCAGGTAGTGTAACAAGTTCTGAGTTAATGTAAATGTTATCCAGTCTAATGTGATTGCTATCATCATCTAGTTTCGTCTCCAAACACAGCCGTATTATTGAGAACATGAGTAAAATGTGGATTACGAGCTGTCTAATTAAAATTTGCCAGATTTCCTTTTCTGCCTCTAATATCCTTCGAAATCATTTTCATGAAATTTAATATTGTTAAACACGCACACAAAATTCCCAACACGCAAACTTTTAAAGAAAACTCGCGAAGTTCGCGACGTATAGACTTGATGACGTGCGCGCGATGACCGTTGATCACGAATCCAAATTTTAGTTTGCGTAAATGTTAAAACGTTAGAATTACCAGTAAAACGAAGCAAAAAAACTCCTCCAGCAGACGTCTTTTCCAATATGAACGTCCAGAAATTATATACCCAAGTACACAATATGTTTAGACAACTTTATTTGAAGATTTCGTTTCAAATAAACGTATTTAAACAAAAAAAAATCAAATTTTTGATGGAGCTTCCTCGCGCGTGCCTGCGCTGCACGCGCGAGAAAATGAATATAGCGAATATAGATAGCGAGTATAGCGTAGCCAATCAAATTACAGAATTTGCAATAGTATACTAGTATGATTCTACTAATCAAAAATAGCACTGACACTCAAGGGAAGCTCAGATTGAACCTCCACTCTTTGAGTGTGAGTGAGTAAGAGCGAAATTTAGCTGGAATTGTTCGTTTTGTGATGCAAGCACCATATTTGCAGGAAGTATAGACTTTGATATGACAATAACTTTGAGATATGGAGGCATCTGAAAAATTAATGTCACCGGCCTAAAATTTGGGTCCTCATTAAACTCCTATATTGTCGAAAAATATAACATTGCAAGTTCACTTATAACAAAAGTGATTACAAAATTAGAAAGCCAAAAAGTTATATATAAGACATTTAAGTGGTTGCCACGATTTTTCAAATCCTTCTTGAGTTACAAGCTGTTAAATACGCATTTTCGCGCGATTTCGTGGCATTTTTTCCATTTTGGAACAGCAATAACTCGAAATCGGTTGGGAAAATAAAGGTAACCGCTTAAGTGACCTGTATATAGTTTTTTCGTAAGCTTTCCAATGATGTAAGTCATTATTGCTTTAAATGAACTTGGAATTTCACGGTTTTACAAGTATAGGAGTTTAATGAGGAAAATGAAAAATAACCCAAATGTTAGGCCGGCGACTTTAATTTTTCAGATGCCTCCATATCTAAAAGTTATTGTCATATCAAAGTCTATACTTCCTGCAAATATGGTGCTTTAATCACAAAAAGAACAATTCTTGTACTTAACCGCCAGACTAATGGTGATGTCAAGATTGCTCCCTTCATTTGTGAATACTTTAAATGTGCTTGAAAACATATACTACTTCTTCCAGTTCTGTTTAAAGTGTTGACCCTTGAGGTCCAGCAAGGGCAAACATTACATTTGTGCCAGTTGGAGAATTGAAGATCATGGTATATTGAGATAGCTTGCAATGTTTGGTTGAGCCAAATTGTAGGCACTCCTCTGAAAGGCGACCAAGGCAAAATGCAATAATCATACAACTGCAACAATTGCAGACATGAAAACGCACGTACTTCCCACTCTGTCATTTATTCAAATGACTTTATTTGCTTCCATATAGTTGATTTACCTTCTTAGGAACAGTTTGTAGGATTTAGAATTAGCTGAAATTCTCTATATTTTACTTAAACATATAGAATGGAATATTAAAAGAAGCCCATGCAGTCACTTGCAGTATTTATTATAGCAGAGGTTCATGGAAACATCTCCTAGCTGTTTATTCAATCTAGTACACCTTTGTTATATATTGCATCACTCCATGATCACAGAAAGTTTGCAGTCTAATAAATATCTAACAGTGCATGTAAAACCCATATATTTTAGATTGTAAGATGCAAGGTCGAAAACTTGCTTGTTAAAAACAAGCGTGTATTGCGCCCGGCCATAGATTGCCTTCGTAATCTACCATTCGAACGATTCGTACGAAACGAAACGGTATTCACGGATCGTCAAGAGTCGAGTATTGGACAGGACTGGGTCAATGCCAATGAATGAATTTTTTTGCGTTGTCAGCCACTTCTTTTTGTAGTCTAAAATACTGCTATTCTTTTCGGTCGTCCATCATAACGCCAAAAAATGGCAAAATAGCTTTTCCATTTTTTCAACGAAAAGAAAAGGGATTAGCCTCGCCTGCATGTTTTTCGACAAAAGGTAGAGGCCTTTCCTATTCTCGAACACAAAGTTAAGGCTAACCCCATAACCTTTTTCGACAAATTGTTAAAGCAAAACCCTTTACTTTTTGGCCAGATTTGGCCACTTTCTTAGTTTTTGAAAAAGGGGCGAGAATTGACCAAAACGTAAAGGCCAAGCCTTTATAACCTTTTGTCGATTTTCGGCCACTTTTTCAAAAACTCAAAAAGTGGCCAAAATTGACCAAAAAGTAAAGGCTAACCCTTTTACTTTTTCTCGAGCTAACCCCTTTACGCTTTGGCCATTTTCACCAAGTTTCAGTTTTTGAAAAAGTGGTGAAATGGCCAAAAACTAAAGGCAAACCCCTTAACTTTTTTCGACAAAACGTTAAGGCTTAAAAACGTTAAACCTTTACGTTTTGGCCATTTTTCGCCACTTTTTCTTTTACCTTATTTCGACAAAAAGTTAAGTCTAACCTCTTTACCTTTTGGCCATTTTAGCCACTTCTTATTTTTTGAAAAGTGGCGAAAACGGCCAAAAAGTAAAGGGGTTAGCCTTAACTTTTGGCCATTTTCGGCACTTATTCAAAAACTTAAAAAGTGGCGAAAATGACCAAAAGTAAATAGCCTTAACTTTTTGTCGAAAAATGGTTAAGGTTAAAACTTCCTAACGATATGCTATTTTTTACCATGAACTACTATTAATGGCGACTGATATTATTCAAAGGTTTTGAGAATGAAAAATAGGAAACTATGAACAAATCACGTGCATATGTACACGCACGTGGCTACACCCCTTTGTGAATAAATATCCATACCCATGGTATACGGTGGTGGCTTTTTACGTCGTCCCTTTACGTCTCCATAATTCTCCAAAATTTTCACGTACTTTCTCTGTCCCTTCGGCGTTTGCATGTAATAGAGGTTCGTATGTTCACCTCTTACCTTATTAGATATAACAATTGTGCATATATATACACGTGGAAATATCCACACCTTTTTAGAGAACACGCCATGGTATACACATTCCATCCCGCCCGAGTCAATCCCCCAGTGAGAAGAAAACGTATTGTGAACGAAACCCGCCTGAGATCGAAACCCACTATAAACGAATGGAAATCTCCCACCCGTCTCCGAGTCAGCACCCAAGCGAGAACAAAACGTACTGTGAACGAAACCGATCCGAGATTGAAACCTACCATAAACGAATGGAAAAGATACCTAAGATATGTCCGCCAAACAACAGGGTAGTGACCATCGCCGGACATCCATGTACACCTAACCCAATACCTACCCCAACTATAAGAGAACAGAACAAAATTCCGGTGCAAATGACACCTCGCATAGGCTATTATGTGGGGAGACAAAATTTTATAAATATCCCAATCGAGAAAGTGGGGAGACAAAATTTAATAAATATTCCAATTAAGAAAACCGTAGGCGTCGACTGTACGAATATCCCACCGAACTTACTGAAGACCCCAGCCACAAAACATCAAAGGAAGAAATCTAAGCTCAAAATTATCCACCTGAATGCTCGATCCCTTAAAAATCGTAACAACTTGCTACATATCAAACAATTATGCCAGGATGATAAACCGGATGTTTTAGCAGTTTCTGAAACATGGTTAAATCCGCAAATCACTAATGCTGAGGTTAAAATCGAAGGCTACGACTTGTATTGACTTGATCGCCCACACAAAGTCGGCGGAGGCGTTAGTGTCTACACTCGCCCAGATATAAAATGCCATCAAATTAAAAATATCTCCAGTATTTCAGACGACGGCCTCCATCAACTTTGGTTACGACTACAATATAAAAAACTAAAGTCATTTGTGATATGCGCAATATATAGACCCCCCGATTGTCCCTTAAGCTGTTTCGAAAACTCGTTTAAACCGTCGTATACTGAGGCACTCTTATTGGGTCATCCGATTTTCGTGCTGGGAGATCTAAATTGTAACGTGTTGAACAACAACCTTGAAGGAAGAACTTTAAAAAAAACCTGCCATGAATTGAATTTGCAACAAATCATTAAATCGCCGACTAGGATAACGGATAGTTCTAGATCGCTTATAGATGTTATCCTAGTGTCTTCACGTACACTCGTAAAGACCAGTGGCGTTATGGACAAGTTAATAAGCGACCACCTCCCAGTATTCATGATCTTAAAACTCAAGCTCCCAAAACCATAAAGTTTTTCTTTCATTGCTAGAAGCTACCGAAATTATAATTCGTCTACATATGCGGCTGACTTGGCACAATTAACCGGTTACTTTTCGAATCTCCACAACATCTTTCCCGAAATAAATGACCACCTGGGTGCTTCTATTCTGAACAGTCATGCCCCCATAAAGGAAATTAGAATAAGAAATCGTTCCACACCCTATGTCAACGATGGGATAAAACAAGCCATGAAAAAGCGTGATCACCTGCATCGAATTTTTTGTGAAACCAGACGCCTCGATGATTGGTCACTTTTCAAGAATGCCAGAAATACTACCAAATCCATGCTGAAAGAAGGTGAGAAATCCTACGCTCGCAATCAACTACAAAACTGCGAAGGAAAACCCGGGGCGATATGGAAGGTGATAAATCAATACTTGCCTTCAAGAGAAAGTCCAGATCATATTTTCTCTAAAGACACCGCTCAATTGGCAGAAGAGTTTAATTTGTATTTCTCTAAAGTTGGAGAATCCACTTCGCATGCAGTCAAACAATTGGCGCAGAAATACAATATACAACCGTATGCTGCCCACAGGCGCCCTATTAACCATCACCTCAGATTTAATTTCCAACCAACTACAAGCGATATAGTAAAAAGGATTATATTGTCCATGCCTACAAACAAATCTCCTGGGCCGGACATCGTCCACATGCGAGTGATAAAAGATTCACTACCAACTATTCTAATGCCATTAACTAATATTATCAATAAGTCCCTGATGTCTTCCACATACCCTGATGTTTGGAAACTTGCTGAAGTCATACCACTCTTAAAAGAAGGCGAACGTGAAGTTGCATCCGATAACCGTCCACTCTCCATGTTAGCGATCGCATCAAAAATATGCGAAAAGGTGGCATTAAACCAATTAACTGATTTTTTACAAAAAAACGAAAGTCTTTCCACCCAACAAAGCGGTAATAAGAAGAGTCATTCAACCGAAACTTTGAACATTTTCATAACTGACCAAATACTACAGGCAATGGATCAGAAAAAGGTGACGGCTCTGATTTTGATAGACATGTCTAAAGCCTTCGACAGTTTAAGTCACGAAGTTTTGTTAAGGAAATTGGCGGACATTGGTTTGTCCGAATCAGCCACAAAGTGGTTCCGCAGCTATCTCACTGGTAGATCTCAATACGTGAAAATTGGCTCAAGCAAGTCGACACACGGTGTCCCTCAAGGATCGATTCTTTCCCCCCTCCTCTTCAGCATTTATACAATTGACCTTCCAACCGCAGTGGTAAACAGCGGCCTCGAATCGTTCGTTGACGATAGTAAAATCTTTTTGTCGTTTTCAGTGCAGGATAAATCGGAAGCAAAGGTCAAACTAGAAGAAGATCTAACTAGAATAACAAGCTGGTGTTGTACGAACTCACTTTTAATAAATCCAGAAAAGACAAAATTCATGTTATTCCGATCACCAGCTTTGCTAAAACCATTTACTGAAGAGTTCTCGCTGAGTTTTTTAGGCAAAACGCTATTTCCTGTTTTTTCTGCCAAAGACTTGGGAATCTCGTTAGATGCATATATGAAATTCGATGAACACACCAGTCTGCTGGTTTCTAAATGCATGGCCAAGTTATGTCAAATCCGTAGGATCCGTCATCTTCTGGACCAGGAAACGTTGTGTTCAGTGGTTCAAACATTGGTCTTGACAAGGTTGTTTTATTGTTCGTCCGTATGGGCAAACACAACAGTAAAGAAACTCCAGCTGGTCCAAAATTTCGCAGCTCGTGTCATTTCGAATACACGAAAGTTTGACCACATCACACCTATCTTAAGAGAATTGAAATGGATGACGGTCGACCAAACACTTGCATACAAAGACATTGTACAAACATACAAGTGCATGAATGGTCTTTCACCGCCTTACCTGAGTGAGAAATTCTATCTGCGAGATACTATCCACAATTATTCTACTAGGTCCAGCAAAGATCTAGCAATTCCAAAATCAAATACAAACTACGGCCAAAAAACGTTTCATTATCGCGCGGCCAAACACTGGAACAGCCTGCCCGATTCAATCAAATTATTGAGTAATATCAAACATTTTAAATCTGAAGTAAAGAAACACATTTTAAATAATTGAACAATCATGTATATAATAGTATATTTTAGTCTTTCTATTGTAATTGTATGCCGAAAAGCCCTTTTGGGAGCATGTAATTTTATAATAATAAAATAATAATAATAATTTGGTAAATTTAACAATTATACCACAGAGATAAAGCCTTTCTAATGTCTTTACACGAACTAATTGACATAACATAATCTCACCAAACCAAACTTGCCAGCTGTTGCTAACCAATAGTAGCTGCTGAAATTCGGATTCCATCGCACCTGGAAGCAAAATTGATATAGAATTTTTAAATTTTTACTTCAGCCGCGCTGTAAATAGAATAACTCTTGCTAATAGCTCAGGTTAAACTAACTCTCCGTAAGGAATTGGCCTTTGCCAATAAGAAACCTGATTCTTACAAATACTTATACAAGTTGATTTATCTTGAACGTGTGATGCCAGTGCAGGTACCGTCTACAATAAGCCTTGGGTTTTTAGGATCAAAATACCTGAAAATTCAACAAGAACTTCGACGTGTCGAGCGAAGGCCCTTCGTCTGGAAGTTAGTGTAGCATGGGTCGGGGAAAAACATGTGCTTTTATAGTGTATAGAAAAGCTATCGCGTGATAAAAAAATAGACCAATCAGGTGGATTTAGTCAAAGCAAACTATAAAAATATATGGAAATCACATTACAGAATATTAACATGGAAGAAAAGGTGAAAAAGACATGAATAGGAGAAAATCCGAACTATGTATCTGTCAATGTCTGCTGATGGCAGGCATGGACAGATAATTAAGCCAGAGTTAAATGTAAGAGAAGCGCTCATTTATATTCTTGGGAGTTTGTAAGATCAAGAAGAACTTCGACGTTTCGAGCGAACACCTTTCGTCTGGAAGTTAGTATAACCAAGGCTAACGTTATATTTTTCACGTAGTTTGATCCTACAAAGACTATTTACTTATTCTATATAGTATTATAGTTTAATATTTATAGTACGCGCGTGTTGATTGGTCGAGAAGCGTGTTTCTATAACTGTATAGAAAGACGGAAATTTTCCCGCCAAAATTTAAAATCATAAAAAACCCAAATTTAATGCGAATTATAAAACTTTGAATACTATTTTTAAACAATTTTAATACTTTTACACATTTTTGACTGTTAATTTTCAAACAGAGTTGTTTTCTTGCAGCGAAATTGACGAGCAAAGGTCAGCATCACTGATCTAATAATAGACTGGATATAGCTTCTTCCTATGAAAAATGAAGCCAAAATCAATCGGCGCAAATTTACTTCCGGTTACCACTTTGCAGCGAAAACAATGTGGAGTTGTATAGGGAAATGAGTCGGCGAGGCTGGTTTTTCACAATTTTGAGGCATTTCCAAGCGCTGGAGTAAACCGTTCGTCTTGTAATGAAAAGAACAGGATATTTTCTTACTTTTGGAGAGATACTGTTGTAGATTTCGGTAAAAAATCACCGCTAAAGTCACCAAGTGGTCTTTCAGACTTTCATGCTGGTATTTTCGCTAAACAAATATTCTGGCTGGATAGAAACTCAAGTCGAATGGTTTAAACGAAAGGTAAGCAATGTATAATAAGCGTTTGTCTTTCTCAATCAAGCGAAAAAGTATAGAATATCGGTGTTGCTCTCGGGTTATGTTGTGCTATGCCTATATGAACATGTATAGCAACAATAGCTTTATATCTATATTGGCTAATTGCATTTTGTATCTCAGATTGGAGTTGTGGTTTTTGTTCTTGACCGAAAAATACATTTAAATAATATATAAATGGATTCGTTTCTAAAACAAGCTCTGTATCATTCATATTATAAACTGCTTCAAGTGTTTTTATGCAGAAAACAATCCAGTAGAGTCTGAGAGTAGTATGGAGCACAAGTATACACCATATTAAAATGGTGTATGCCAAGTTTGACTAGTTGTCAATTCTCACATTTGAAATTTTTGTTATATAGAGACTAAAACATTGAAAATAGAAAACATTTAGACATGTCATCCTGATCCACTGGTGCTGACTGCTGTGATGGCAGAGAGGTCCTGTATTATAGAAAGTGACTTGTTGAAGTGACTGTATCATTGAACAATAAATTCTCTGTTCCTTTTCCAAAGTAGATGAACATTTTGTAATCATATGAACATGAATAGCTATGTGACTCACATTTTTAATAGTGCTGTATAAAAATTAGTTGTTTTAACATAGTATGGATAAACTGATAATTATCTTTTTACTGTACCATGCCCATGGTCTTCCCTCACCAGATTAAGACCCCTAGTAAATTCTGGTGAGCTGCTCTCCTCTCTTGTAATATTCCATAGTCTAACATTTTCAGAGTTTCATGTAGAAGGGAGAGAAGGCCATGGGTGGGGTTGGCAAAATGTTGACCTTTTCCATAAAGTATACATTACATGTATGCAAATTAAGTGTGGAAATATATCACTTTCCCATATATAAGAGTACCACAGACTGCAACTGGTTGTATTGTGTGTTCTGTTGGTTGTTCTCATGCATTTCCTTGTTGGTAACAAATACTGGTCATTAAATATTGGTGCTTGGCAATTTGGCTTCTTTGAGGTCATTTCAAAACCACCAAGATGGTTGACATGCTACTTCATGTTTCATAAAAAATGCACAGAGTTCTACTAATTAACCCATTGAAGGTGCATAATGCCTCCCTTGACAACTAGAATTATCTGGTGTTAGACAGAGTATCATAGGCATAGGAAGCAACTTCAAGTTGGGGGGCACTTTGTCTTAAGGACACCTCTTCTATTAGAAAAGGGCACTTTTTCCATTGTTTTAGCTGATGATAACCATCATATTCAAGTTGATGATAACCACATATTCAAGTTGATAAAGATTATATCAGAGTGTCATTGTAAATAGAGAGTTTTGTTTAATCACCAGTGAATCGCAGTGATGAAACTATCCACTTTAATACATAGGAATGGATTGTGTCATTGTGTCTCCTCGATGTGAAAGAAGAAAACAACTATTTAAAAGTTTGCAAATCAAATTTTGATTGAGCTCATACAACTTTGTCCCATGTCCTTTTTACAATTTTAGTATCATATTGTTCCTATAAATGCTGTTCCTTTTTCGCTTGATTGAGAAAGACAAACGCTTATTATACATTGCTTACCTTTCGTTTAAACCATTCGACTTGAGTTTCTATCCAGCCAGAGTATTTGTTTAGCGAAAATGCCAGCATGAAAGACCACTTGGCAGAGAGTTTTGGCCGAAAATGGACTCCGCGTATGCAACTTGTCAAACGTCTTTAGCGGTGGTAACCGGAAGTAAATTTGCGCCGATTGATTTTGGCTTCATTTTTCATAGGTATAGAAGCTATATCCAGTCTATTATTAGATCAGTGGTCATCATGCGTACGTAATGAGAATTTGTAAATTAATCGAGTTTAAAAAATGTCTTTTGAGTTATATTATAAAAGAAATAGAAAACATTTTTTCCTTTGTTTCTATACACTTATAGAAACACGCGTGGGAGTTTGGGAGAACTCGAAATAACGTGGAAAAACTCGACCCACGGGCTCGTTTTCCCACTGACTCGTCCTCCTGGTTTAACAGAGAACTACAAAAGATAAAATTAACATTTATACAGGGTGTATAAAAAAGGTACCTGACACCTTTCTTGTATCACTGCGATCAGTCCTTCGAATTTTCGACCATTTGCCCAAACGACGGTTGCCTATTTGTGAAACGTTCAGCATTGCCAGTTCAGTTTGCAAATTTCCTGTTTTGTAACCACCAAATTTACCAAGTCTTGAGAAATAGCCCATGGGTTACGCCATCCTATTAATTTTTTTCAATCTGAATCCGAAATGAAAATAATTTCAATAGGCAGACAATAGCTTTTTCCCCAATGGTCGAAAAACGCGTTTTCGACTGGCAATTTTCAATCGTATCGTATTTGGCCATTTTTTATCGCAATGATACAAAAAAGGTATCCTTTGACAGCTAAAAGATTAAAGGATTACCGAATGGTTTTCCGTGCAGGACTGCGTGATCCTAACACGCGGGATGTTGCGAGACTTTCTGAAAGCGTACCTAAAATTTTCCGTGCATGATTGTCTCATCCTGCACGGGTATTGACCAATCACAGCTCGCGTAGTAAACATGTTATTTTATAATGATCATTATTGGCCTGAAAAAAGTAAATACATAAACTAAATATGAAACGGACGACAGCTAGCATGCTGAAGTCGGATTACCATTTTTTAACAACCCTGTAGTACGCGAGTATTGATTAGTCGATTACACAGTAAATTTACCGCCTCGCGTAAACATAACAATGTAAAATAGGCGCTATAATTGAAAAAGATTTAATAATGCTATAGTCTTGATTATCTTTCCCAGCATGATGTGACACGGCGTGATGGTAATTCAAATGTATTGTTTGGTCAATATATTAACAGGGTTCGTAGTCTCAAAGACCAAAACGTTCAAATAATTTTTCTCTCTACTTTCCGAGACGTTTCAAACACCTTTAAGAGCAAATCACGAAAACGTGCGAATTACTAAGATGTACAGGCTTGACTTAAAAAAAATGCGATTGTAAGCGCCATAATTACTAGGTTTTCAGTATTAGAGGATTGGAAACGAGTGTTAAATATGGTCAAATTACCAAATGTGTCCCATCATTTAATAGTGCTCCTTACCGGGTGTATATATTTGAACACGATTTTAAAAAGATCTTTATCCGTGCTGTTTGCAGCGCTTCCATTTTGGATATTTTGCTCAGAAATAGTCTGATCCTGACATTGGATAATTGGTTCAACCAAAGCACGAAATATTGGCTGAAACAAAAATAGCATTGAAAATAAATAAACCAAGGAAAACAGAATATTTAGTGATCTCGCCCATGTTTTAGCCCAGATCACACTAGACCCTTGACTTCTCTCACAAAGTTGAAACAAAAAAATTAATTCTGAAACTGCAAAAGATTGATCACGCGAATTTCGGCTTTATATAGACCTTTTGCGAATTACTGGAGCGTACTTTTTCTTTTGAAAACATGCAGACAGAAATTTCAAACACTGTACGTAAGACTGGATATAATTCAAAACAACTCAAAGAACGAATGCATTTAATGGTACGCTCCAGTAATTCTGCAAATGGTATATATCGTTGCTGGTCGACAACAATGTTGTCCGCTCAGGGTTGCTGGCGGTAAACATTCAAATCTCGTGACAAAAAATGCATACGAGAAAACACAGTAATTAAATCTCTATTGTTATAACAATATAGTTGATGTTCGCGGGCATAAATATGTTTTTGGCCCGACTCATTTTAGGCTGAGCGTAGCGAGGGTTAAAATGAGTTCTGAGGAGGGCCAAACACATATTTATGCCCAGGAACATCAACTGTATTACTATTATTATAATTTTACCGGGCATTCACTTACAGCCAGATGAGAAAATCAAAATATACGGCAAGCAGAATATATAAAATGAACAGTGCCGCCATCACGCCGACATTGTATTTACTAAATTTAAAAATTATATTTAAATATTTAGCAGAAAGCCGTTTTCAAAAGAATTATAAGTATTATTTGAACAATATATGAACTGATTTAGTTTAGTACAATTGCCTGAGTTTGGCTGAATAATGCTAGTTTCATCGTTGTTTACGTCTTTAGCCGGCTGACGGCAAGTGTCTTTTTTACACTTTTAACGACAAAATGCATGGCTGAAAAACTAAACGAAGAAAAATGTATCGATCTTCGAAGCTAAATGAGCAAGAATCCATTCCAAAAAGACGAGAAAACAATGTCTGTAGTGCCAGAAACTATTAGTATAATTATATACACAATGGCGAAGTGAATGTAAGTTTGTTTTATCGTATGGTTTTCTGTCGCTCCACTCGCTCATTAAAATTCAGCGGGCTAAAATATATTTTAGCCCGGTTAATAATATATTTTAGCCCGCTGTTTTGTTCATTTTAGCCCGCAAAATACGCCACAATGCCCGCTAAAATTATGATATCATTTAAGCGTGCATTGTGGCGCATTTTGCGGGTTAAAACGAATAAAGCAGCGGGCTAAAATACATTTTGGCCGCCTGAATTTGAATGAGCGACAGAAAACCATTTTTTACGTCTGTTGGCCAGTAGAAGCTAAATGATCAAGAATCCATTCCAAAAACACGAGAAAACAATGTCTGGAGTAGCAGAAGCTCTTTAATTAAATATGGTTTTATACGGTATACACAATGGCGAAGTGAATGTAAGTCTGTTTTCATCGTGCCATGAAACTAGCTTTGTTCAGGCAATTGTGCTAAACTATATCAGTTCATAAATTGCAAAAATAATTTCTAATTCATCTTTGTCTTTTCAAAACGGTTAAATTTTATTTATTACTTAATATTTTAATAGTTCTTAAACTTAGTTAATGACTCTGAGTCGAGCCAAAAACATATTTATGCGCACATCAACTATATTGTTATATTAGGCCAGGGCCTATATTTCAGGCACGTTTGAGAGGTGGGGCGGGGCTATTGGATAAGAGGGCTCAATAGAAGGAGTGTTATTGAACTTCCAGGACAGTTAAAAGTTACTTGAATGGAAAGCTGAATAAAGAATTTACGTTATATAAACGTCAAGGGTGTGTCCGGAAGTTGAAACATCCCCCGGTCCAGGATAGCATGCTTTCGTGTCTAAAATAGACGTTTAAAATGAGTGCTTACCCTTTTAACTTTCCGGTTTCTTTGGGCGAGTCCTTCAGTTAAAAAATTGATTGAAATCACTCCTGCAGCATCAACGCTGGCTACGACATTCGTCCAATCGGAATAGTCGTTGTCCTGCAAAGTCAAGCGATTGATCAACCACACATTTCATTTACCAACTACCACATTAAAAAACACCCTTGTTACCATTTCGTGGTTAAACTAAACATTATTGATTATTCTGGGTAGGTAAACTTCCCCGGTTAAATTTTCTGGTTATCTACTACATCAATCAAAAGGTCTAACCAGGTTAAATTAACCAGGTTATAGGCTGATATACTACCAGGCACCGGGTTAGAATTTAACCCATTTTGTTAGTTAAAATTGACCATGGTGTTTTCCGACTTTCCAATTGCCAGTTTAAATTAACCAAAGTGGATTAACCAACATTGCGAAACACTACTTTCAAAAACCGAACTAACTACTTTTGAAAACAAGATTTTAATTAGTTATATGTAAAAATATAATATACCGGTTCAAATCCCGTTGAACCTCCATGTTTTCTTCTTAGGTATAGAGGGGCGAAACCACCACCTTTAATTTTTGTTGAGGGGAGGTGTCTGGTAAAATTGTCCTGCCAAAACCTATATGATGCCCTGCAGCGCTAAATATCTATTATCTATCTATCTATTTCCTAAATTTCTCGAACGAGTGGTGCCAGTGTAGGTAGAGTCTAACGAAGATTCGACTGTTGAGTAGGATACAACTACCTGAAAAATACAATAAGAGCTTCGACGTTTCGAGCGAAGGCCCTTCGTCTGGAAGTTAGTAGCGTGGGTCGGGGAAAAACATGTGCTTTTATAGTGAATACAAAAGTGATCACGTGATAAAAATAAACCAATCAGATGGATTTAATCAAAACAAACTATAAACAAAATATGGAAATCACATTACAAAATATATTAGCATGTAAGGACAAGCGAAGAAAACAAGATGAGGAATTATGGAACTATGTATGAGATGAGATGTAGAATATCTGCTGATGGCAGGCATAAACAGATAGGGGTTAAATGTAATGGGGCTTCGGTGGCGAAGTGGTTAGCGCACTTGCCATTCACCTTTAAGGTCGCGGGTTCAAGTCTCAGTGAGAACTTTCTCAATGCGACTCGAACCCACTCCTCAAGTGAAAAGAGTTAGTCAACGCTCTGCCGAAAGTCGTGGGTTTTCTCCGGGTACTCCGGTTTCCTCCCACAGGGAAAGTTGACAGGGTGGGTTAGGTAAAAGGACCCACAGTAATTGGCTTATGCTGTTGTGGTGACCCTGCCCTAGTTGGCGAAGCTAAGTAAAAATAAATAAATAAATAAGAGGCGCTCATTAATGCCGTGAGGATGAATGGTGCCAAGTTGGGAAATGAGACGCATTTCTTGCCTTTTACGGCTATCATTGCTGCCAGAAATGGGACACTGAGCTCGAATTTTCCTATCTGAAACACTGTGATTGCCAGTGTTAAAATGTATGGGATAACCTGTTGACGTGATCGCTTTTGTATTCACTATAAAAGCACATGTTTTTCCCCGACTAACGCTACTAACTTTCAGACGAAGGGCCTTCGTTCGAAACGTCGAAGTTCTTATTGTATTTTTCAGGTAGTTTTATCCTACTCAACCGCCGAATATATGTTTCCTAACCACTTTCTATATTAACAATGATATATCAACCAAAGTGCGGATGATAAAATCTTGTCGTAGTAAAATCGTACAAGTATGTTGGCATGGGCTTAGCCAGAGGTCCATCCATCCGTCTTTTGGACGGGTATTTTTGAGTAGGGACGGGTAAAAATATGTTAAAACATGAAAACAAAACTCCAGTATTTCGTCTTTAGTAATTAGTACAAACGTACAAGCTTAAACTTTGCTATAACACAATGATATTCAACAGTCGCTGCACATACCTTGACTAAGGGAAACATAATTTCAATCAGACAGTACAGCACCTTTTGACGGGTAGATTGCTAATCCCGCCTAAATCTCTGTATGTTATGGGTGCTTTCTTCTACGCACTACAAATACACCTCTTTAATATTAAAACTTTACATTCACAACTTTACTCACCCATGCTGCTGCATTGTGGGAAACATAACTGAATGAAACGTGGCTGGCATTCTTAGCACTACGAGAACTTGCACAGTAATCCAAACAACGTGTGTCCTTTATTCGAGACAGAGAGTCTGTATTGTAGAGAAATACCCCCAAGTGTACTGGCCAAGTAAGATGGTAACTCCATGCTGCAAGAGAATAAAATCCTTAAACCAGAAGTGCGTGTCAGTGAAAATGCCTGTAGATTATTTTTTTGGTGAAAGTAGCGAATCTTCCAATAGAGCTATAGGCTATGCCGCACAGTTGTGAGAGTCCAACCAGTGGCTGTAGTCAGCCCATCAAATTGAATATCTGTACTACAAAATACAAATTTGGAGATGCTGACTGACGTCTGACTATCAAATCTCCCCATGATTGACTCCAGGCTTAGATACTAGCTCCACGTGTTTTTTAAGTTGGCCTGTAACATCGAAGGCAATCAAAATGTTAATGATCAAGCTCTGTAGTTCAACAAAATTATAAACGCATGGTTGTTCGTCATGGCTATTTTACCCTTTCAAACGTAATCAATTTTATAAGGACTCATATTTCTCTGTTTACAGTATTTCATGCACTGCATATAATCCTATATCTGTGAAGCTCCTCCGGGAAACGCTGTTCCAACTACCAAAGAGGTTTCAGCCCACTGTTCAGAATGCTCTAGCTTGACAGAAAGTCCTACATGATCAACAAAGAAAGGCCAAAGTTCACTCAGGCAAAATTTTAGCAAACATTTACAAACTTGCCAAGAATCGTGGTACTAAAGGTAACAAATTCACTTTATAAAAATGGCTATTGTGATTTGAAAAGAAACTGGAAATTTTTTTCACATCGTTCGTATTTGAATGACAGTCTATGTTTTTTAATATATATTACTCTAATCATGAACAGGGAAATTTCGAGTGAAATTGAAGCGTTAAAAGTATGAGTGGTATGGACATTACCAGTTGAAACGTAGAAGTATATGATTGGTGTATGTTTTGGGATATAGATATATGCCTGTTTACCTTTCTATCTTAGTTCACCTAACACCAGACCAACGGAGGGATGTTTGTCGAGCAATCATTACACATCGTCCAGAACAAGCAGATGGAGATGGTGGCTATGTAAGATTGATTAAATGTGGTAAAACCTTGTCCTCATATGTTGTCGATGTTATGGTCGGTCCAGTGCTATAAAAATTGATGCCCAGCCCAACGTACACATGAAAGCACTAATTTTTGTGTCTTAACTGTAACTCCGGAAGTTTGTCCACATTTAACAGCGTAACTTCCGTAACTACATTTAACAGCGTAACTTCCGTAACTTTTCCATTGTTAACTCCGGAAGCTGTCGACGCTTACAGCGAAACTCCGGATCCGGAGGTAGACTTGCTCCGAGTCTGTCTCTTAAAGGGGTTTTTATTGGGGAGTTATAAAGGGCGCGCGAAAATGCGGGCGAGAGGAATTATACTCCCCAATCCTTTACAATTCCCCAATAAAAACCCATTTAAGAGACAGACTTGGAGCAAGTCAACTCCGGAGGTTGTAAGTTTACAGCCGTAATTCCAAATTGTCAACATT
Source organism: Trachythela sp. YZ-2020 (assembly GCA_016169945.1). Classification (NCBI taxonomy): domain Eukaryota; kingdom Metazoa; phylum Cnidaria; class Anthozoa; order Malacalcyonacea; family Clavulariidae; genus Trachythela; species Trachythela sp. YZ-2020. Next base: position 2,243,485 of record JADLSH010000126.1, on the reverse strand, counting down.
TACAACCCGACAACTCCGACGTTGTGAACATTTACATGCAACCATAACTCCGAGGTTGTTTGAACACCATTTCTGTTAACATAGTGGCTGTTAGCATGCAGTGCTATGTTTGCACGGTTTATATATAATCATGTTATTCACGTTAGCAGACGAAGATCGGTAAAACTGGACTAAAGGACTAACATCATGAGACTGTTAAGTCATTCTATGTTAACCAGATTACATTTTTAACGGAACGTTTTCCAACATAATCTAGCTTAGAAAATTTTGACTATAACGAAGTCCAGAATGATCAGATGCTTTGGGTGACAGTGAGGTGTTGAACTTTATCAAGTTTTCGTTGAAACGATTTTAACCCAAAGTATAACGTTAACAATTATATTACATCAGGGGTTAACACATTTGAATGAATTACTGTAGAAACCGTGGCAGTTAGCATACCCTAACATCTTGGAATTGGCTGTTAAATATCTATGTCAGTTAGACATGTTAGCACTGAAAGCTGTTCTTATTAATAATAACGATAGCGATATCAACATTGTGCCTATATACATTATATTATTAGTTATTTTAGGTTATTAATACCGAGAATAGTACGTTTAACACGCAAACAAATGTTGTTCACTCTCAACGTAATCGTGGTTGTAAACATAATTAACGTGTTCCGATCAAACAGTATAATATTCTGTTCAGACGCTTGAGGTATTAAACATAAGAACAAGATCGGTACCAAAACAAAGGGATGATTCCCTCCTGCACTTCCCATGGCAAAAAATTAGAAAAAAGAATCAATTCCTTTGTGCCGCCTTTTGTTCATGCAGCTCCTGTGCTCTGTCGCTGCTTATTCGTCTAATGCCGCTTGCTTCACCGCGTTTCTTTGTGGTGTCTATTCAAACAGCTGTAGACATAGTAGACACATGTACCGCCGAATTCATCACTTGCAAGTATATTTACCAGTGCTATTTCATTTCATTGGATCATTGACTAGTAAAATCCTTTTTCTCCATCAGTGATCACTAACAGTGGTACACAAGTGCATTGCCTATAATTAGCAGCATTGAGACCCAGACTTTAATATACTCTACCCTTACTCAACACTGTTGCAGGTTGCAAAAAAAGAGGGAACTCAATGATGATGCCAGCGAAGGTACTATATACAGTAAATGCTAATTAATTATTCCACTTAAATTTACTGTGATTTAAGCTGTGCACGTTTGGAAAAGAAACAACCCTGCCGCACATTGATGTCACCCGACGTGGCGATATATATTGCTGCTGAGCAAAAAAAATTGTTGATGGTGCCAACTGGAGGGGACACAGAGGCTATTATAAAATGCCTCCTTTTTACTTATTACATATGCAATATCCAATACCCGACAGAATGTTCAGGTGTATATATGTTTATGCAAAGGACATTTTCGATGTTATTTGATAACGAAAAAAGCCCAACAAGGTTCATACTTAATTGAAAATCAAGCTTACATTTTTAGACTTGTACATTGAAGCGTCTGTGCTGACAACAACAATGCAAGCTATATTTTCAATTGTTTTTATGATCATGTGTGTACACTATATCTATTTTTAATATATTTGCATTAAAAGCAGTTCAGTGGTTACATTTTTGTCTTTTCTTTAGCTTAGGTGTAAATTAGCACTATATTGGTGCATACAAAAATACAAATCTAGCAAGAACATGCACATATTTGTAGACAAAATGGCGAGCAGTCGGAACTAATACTTAGCGTACTCAATTTAAAATGTTGAGAAGAACCTCCCTCTGGCTCTGAGATTTTCTTTCTTCGCTCCTTCGGCTTTTTCTCGTCAATTTTTGCTCCGATTTCCCCGTCGCTCTTCGTTCAAAACAAACTTGATTGTATTACAAAGACATTTCTTGTTTAAAAATTATGAAACGGTACGAAGAAAGTACTTAAGAGTAGCAATATTTCTCGCATGCAAAACGCTTGCAATTGTTGTTTGTTACCAGATGTTGAATGTGTAATATAATTCATAATTTATGCATAATTATTGCTCTCGGCCAATCAAAATCACTACGACATCTCAACAGTAGCCGTCCGAAATTCAGGGTAGGGAAACCAAGACAAACGAACAAAAAGCTTTTCGGTTTGTCCTTGTCCTCTGGCAGTTAGCTCCACAAATTTTCGTATTAGAATATTTGCTATTTTTTAGTTATCGTGCTAACAGACAAATAACATACACAAATATCCAGGTGAAAACCTAACTTCTTAGCGGAGATAAAAATACGTAACAATGTATAGCATTGAAGAATCGTGATATTTAGAACTTTTTTACACTACAACTAAAGCTACATGCATGTCTATTACCTTGTGATGTTTACATTTATCGTGCTTTCATGTCAATATTCTTAGACTACTACAGATATAATGGAGTATATATACATACAGGCAAAAGTTCTCGTGCTACGCATTTTAATCTAAAACTCTTGAATTTAAACAATATTTCAACAAATATTACCTCTATGTTAAGATTACCCAACTTTTAAGAGAATTACTCTTATTCTTAAATATTTCTTATCTCCAGTAGTTCAGGTAGTCATCGTTTGGTTGTTTGACCATAGCCAATTATTGCTCGATATATGCCGAAGGATGCATGCCATTGCTTGTCTCGTCATACATGCATACCAAGCTTGTTTGTCAATTTTAAGTAGCAATAATATGTCGTTTTCACCTCGCATGCACCGGTATTAAATTGTTACGGTTAAATTTCATTGGTTCTGCGCGCAGACCATTTGTAGTTTTCCGCAAAATGGTGATAATTGTTGGATTTCCCCTTGACAATATCTGCATGAATAGAAAATTTCACATCAGCCTGACATACACCCAGTAGGACAAGGGTGAGATCCCTTTGAAAATATATGCAATCAGGCTTTGTCAGATGAACGAAAAATTTGTGTCCATGTTGTGTTTTTAAATTCTCCTGCATTAATAATGCCCTGATATTAATGGTATAAATTTAACGTTCAATTCTGGAAAAATCAGTTGCGAAAAATCAGTTTCCAAGTTGCGAAAATAGGTGTTTAATTTTCTTATGTCCCCCGTTTCCGCTTTGAGCAAAGTCTCCAAAATGTGAGCAACCTTTTGTCCAATATTCCATATATAAGAGGATTTAGTGAACATGGTGCAGCAACTCTTAAAACACTAGCCAAATACCATATCCACAAATGTTTCATAAGTAGATTATCTTCTCCAGCGATCTCCAAAATACGGTGCACAGACATAGGAAGATTTCCAACTCCATAGCAAAGAACGGTATTGAGAGAAACAAGGAAAGTTCGTCGATTTCGAATATATTTCAGGATTTTGACAGAAGAGCTAAAGTTATTTTGTGTCTCTGGATTTGAACATAAGCTCTTCAGGTATTTGTTTTGTCTGTGGAGTGCCCGATATACTTTATAATACAGTACAGCCATTGATAATGTTGGAGCATAATAGAAGAAGAATAAATAGTATGCATTATGGAACTTCTCATAATTATGTACAATGCATATCGGGATACCTGCTCCATAGCCCGCGATCAAGCCAAGAATATATCCCAAACCACAAACAATTTTCAATTTCCGTCGACTGACGGTATGTTTTAAGGGATGTACAGCAGCGTGATAACGAAGCACTGCAATGATCAACATCATGTATATTCCTGCGACATGAAAGACGTACCTTATAATCATGAAAAGGCAGAACATGATGGACTTACGAAGGAAAAACGGTTTTTCGACAAAATAACGGTTAATTATGGCAACCAGAATAATATGCAGCCATACCAAATCACAGATCGCAAGTTGTAAAACAAGAAAATAGTAATTATTCTTCAACAAACGTCGTTGTCTTAATATGGAGATTATAACCAACGTGTTACCGAGAATCCCAAATATTACAACTGAAAATAAGAATATCTGTTTGCATCATAAGCAGTTGTCTTCTCCATCGTTTCGTTCAAGTAATTTGAATTGTGTGTCTTTCGTTGCTGTTATGCAGATCACGTCAAAACTCATAGCTCGACCATTCGTGGACTTCTTGAAAAACCGAACAAATGGCAAAAAATTTACTTTAGTATTATACACACGACACCAGATGTATTCTGCCAATAAGAAGTGAACACGTAACAAACATATAACAACATACGTCGTGGCATTTGACAAATTGCTTCAGTCCAGAAAATTACACTTAGAATAATCGTTTACTGTTTAGGCATAAACTTGAACAGTCTTTCAAATGCATGCAAGATTAAAAGAGCATATTATGATATAATATAGAGCCTTGCTTAAATATATATTGTGTTTGCATATTTCATTTTAATAACAAACAGTCGTTTTTCGTCCGTCTAATTTACCGGCTGTGTTTTCCGTTCTTAATGAGCAAATTTTAAATTAAACTTAATGAGTAATTTCTTTGTCGAATATTCCATATATTAACTAGAGGGCACTCAGAGATTGTATACCTCCGCCAGCATATTGAGCTAAGTTTTGATCCCTTGTCTTGTTTACGTTTTCCTAGTAGGCAAAAGCTTCTTAAAGCTCCCAAGAGACTGAGATTCGTTATTGTGATATGCATTGTTGAATCACAACAAAGAACATTACACATTATCTTTTGTACGGTCGGAATTCGTCTGGCAGTAAAATATAAACAAGGCAAGGAGCCTATTCATGCATAATTTATACATGACCTAATTACGCATTCAGTTATGTTAAGCAGGGGAACTCTAATGAACCTTTTGTAAATTTCTCGTCCAACTTTCATCCATACTCAACCAAAATTTAATAAATTAGTCCAAATTAATAATATTATAGAGGTTTACTGAGCATGCAGCCACGATACTCTATAGTTTCAAAGCATTAAAACGACGACCAATGTTTTATTAGTAATAGAAAGAATAATTAATTAATTACTAACGAATATTGAGATGAGTTCCCAAATAAAAAAAATCAATCGGCGAAAATAAATTTTTCTGGTGAACCTTGACGTGTTCGTATTCATTGCGCTGCCGAATTTGCACATTTCATTAAGAAAAAAGTTAATTAGTAAATAATGAAATCATGCATGCGTTTATCTTCTAAATTGAGTCGGGAATGTTTCAGCATGGGCAAGTTTAAATTACACATTTAAGATTATACCGGGTGTCCCAAAAAAACTTACGGTGTTTGATTTAAGGTAGCTCAAACACTACAACAGGTGTTTCATTCAATTAAGTTTTATTGTATCCAAAAAGGGCTGACTTAAATTTTAGTATACAGCGCTTGAATTTTGATGCAATATTGACATGATATAGATGTTTGAAGTTGCGGTACGTTTTTTAAATTAGTGAAAAAGACGAGAAAAAATGACTTATTATATTAATTTGAAAACAGTTGCCATTCAGCCATTCTATCACGAGTATTGTCAATTTCAATGAAGTTAACTTTAACTTCGGATAATTTCCTAGTAGATTTATTATTTTGTTAGTTTTTTGTAACCCTTCGGAGTAAAAATGAAATAATAATACACATTGACAGAAAATTTAGTTCAGACAATTGTTCGTGAGGCGATTGTTTTGACATGTGAGACTTTGGATGAAGAACCAAAATTCCTTCGATGGCATGGTTTCCAGAGCAAGACGTATTCATGCTCAAGGACAAGCTTTTCCAGATCAATAAATTTTGATCTTTGGGACAATAGACACATTTAGATCGAGGTTTACGCCGAACCGCTAACGTCTACGGGTCACGTGACCCTATCCCGACGCCACGTTTGAGGTTTTCAACGCGAGTTTCGAACGTCAAGAGGTGGGTCTACACGTTTGTAATTTCCCTCAGGGTTTATTTGTGTTTTTTATATCATGTTTCACGTATCCACACTATGCGCATACACAGTACTTATTATTCTAGCAGGAAAGACGAATTTGAAGTCGAAATAGTTGATTCTTCGCATTTTATTTTCACTCGAACATGATACGCTTGGAGGAGCGAAATCCAACATGGCGGCGATCAACACTTGATTCTTCGGTAGATTTTAAGACTTATAAAGCGCATTTCACTTCTCGTTTAGACCCTTCGAAGAACATCATCTGAGTCGACTTCAAATCTAAGTCGAAAAATGTTCATCTGAGTCGACTTCAAATCTAAGTCGAAAAATGTTCATCTAAGAACTTCAAATCTAAGTCGAAAAATGTTCGAACCGCAAACGGCAAACCGCTAACGTCAAACGGCGGTTAGAGGTTTGCGGTAAACCTGAATCTAAAGGTCTCTAATAACGTTGTACATCGGGCCGTTTTATGCTAATTTTTGGCAATTTCAAAAATGCTTATTCAACTTCAGACATCTGTAGCTCGTTCAATATTTTATCAAAATTCATATGTTACATACAAAAATTTAAATTAGCCCTTTTTGAATATAATGAAACTTATTTGAGTGAAATATCTGGTGAAGTTTTTAACACCGTAAACCTTTTTTTGGACCCCCTGGTAGTTATTACGTATATATTTACACATTCTATTATACGTATTCTCTTCTTCATATTTTACATGGATATATAGACTTATTAGCAACAAATGCACATGAATTACTTACTATATGGATTTACTTTCATGTGTCTGTATAATACAGACACAGTTCCATTGTATATATTATACAATTATTAGGTCTAGTTCAAATGTCGCGCTTCTCATGTGCAGAAGAATTAAGTTAATGTCGAACTTAATTAAGTCGAACTTTAATGTTGGATTCGAGCTCCTATTATCTTTGGAATGGAGTTTTCCTCCACAAATACGTCACATTCGGCACATGATTAATTCGCCGTTTGAATCGACGTAGCGCTTGTCGAAATAAATAGATTAGGCACGATTGTCTTTGTGGAACTTAATATCGTTGTCGAAATTATTTGAAATCGTCGAACTTAATTTATTCAAGTGTCGCGCTTATCATGTGCCAAACACTTCGAATTAGGTTCGGCACATGAGAAGGGCGGCGCTTGATCGAACTAGGCCTTACATTCCTTTGTATTAAGAGAATCAATGGCAGACTTTGGAATCCCGGGCTTTGGAATACCGGTAAAGTCCGAGGTCGAGTATTTGAACTGACGTCTAAAACTCATTAATTATGTAATTGGCCTGAATATTTTAACTTCTAATTTGATGCAACGCCACGCAAAAGCTTTTAGATTGTTGTGAAGCAAGTCATGAAAGAGAACGACGAAACGCTCTTGTGTAATCCCAGTAAACGTGTTTCGTCCAGCTCGAAGTCTTGATGAAGAAAGTAAAATATTGGCAGCAGCCGTTCCGAAAACGACCGAGTATAAGAATAAATGTCCTTAGCAAGAGTAATAGCCGGTAGGCAATGTTTTATTGATTGACCATGTATTTTTATCTTATTACTGAATATTTTATTTTTATTTTAACTTATTACTGAATTTGAAATAGTTACAGAAATTGATAAATTGAACTCAAATAAAAGTGCAGGATATGACGAATTTAATGCAAAAATATTAAATGTTATAAAAAATGAGATCAGTAAACCTCTTGCACATATTTTCAATTTAACTCTTCAGAATGGGATAATCCCAGACTCATTAAAAGTAGCTCTAGTCATCCCCGTCTTTAAAACAAATGAAAAATGCTTATTTGAAAATTGTAGACCAATATCATTTCTCACCTCTTTTTCAAAACGTCCTGAAAAAATTATGTACAATAGGCTAATTTCGTATATTGAATAGAACCATATTTTATCTGAACGTCAATGTGGCTTCAGAAAAAGTCGATCAACTGAACATGCTATAAATGAATTAACTGAAAAATTTCAAAAGCTATGGATGAAGGTAAATATACAATTGGTATTTTCCTTGATCTTTCAAAAGGCTTTGACACAGTTAACCACGAAATTATTTTTAAAAGGCTTGAACTTTATGGTGAAAGAGGAAATTGTCTAAAATAATTTGAAAGCAATTTACATGGAAGAACACAAATTGTTAAATTTGGTCATCATAGATCAAGCAAAATGACTCTTCTACAGGAGTTCCCCAAGGTTCAATTCTTGGACCAATACTTTTTCTTCTATACATTAATGACATTGAAAACTGTAGTAAAATTATCTCGTTTGTCATGTATGCTGATGATCCTAATGCTTTTCATTCTGACAAATGTTTAAAATCATTATCATATACTATGCAAAAAGAATTAAATTAAGTAATATAGCATGGCTTAATGCGAACAAGTTATCAATAAACACAGCATAAACTAAATTTATCATATTTAGAGAACGTCACTAGAACAGGAATTAAAAGTTTCGAACTTGTTAGGTCCTCCGGAAAGTAAAGAGGAAGTTTGTTTAACAAACGAAAGCGACGATGTGTTAAATCTTATTGATCACGGCGAGCTGAACAAGTCGCGAGACGTTAATTGGGGTTTGATGCGTTGATGGAAAATTACTTAGCGAGTGATGAGTTGGTGAATGTTGCAGTTCCGTCTGTCGAGAAAGCAGAAAAAAATGCGAGTGGTAAAAGGGAAACAAATCAGTCTGTGAACGTGCATAACTTCAGTGTGACCATAAATTACTATAATAACTAGCCTGATTAAAAAGGCGTAAGATATTGGTATTAAAATGATTATTATAGGTGTGCAAACGTGTGTTTTTTAGGTTTGCTTTATGATTTTATTTCAAGGGTGCCAGTATTTTGAAATTATTTCAATGTACTGGTATCTTAAATTTCAAAGTACTAGTACTTTATAAATATTTCAAACTACCAGTACTTTTGAAATGAATATTCAATGAGTCGCCATGTCCCCTGGGAGGTTTCAAATCCGGTAGCTGCTATGAGGACAGTCCTTCCTCCAGTTTCAAAACACTAATTAAACATAAATTTCCTTTGTTTTTGGTTCATGAACTATTAATGAGTTTTAGAATGAATATTCGGCATCGGTTATTAATATTCTCTGGAACGTCTTTGGTAACATGGTAATTTTATCAAGCGCCCCGAAAAAAATATATACAACGGTAAATTAAGCTACTATACATAATTTATGCATTACGGGCTGAGTTAAGCAGTCTCTGATAAATGCATGGGAAATTACATATTTAGAATAATGGAGTTATAAAATAACTCAAAAAGACATGGAGCGCTCAACCTGCAGAAATATCCAGCCTGGCCCTGACATCCAAGACCATAAAACGGATTACTGTTGATAATGAGTTGAGATCGACCAAAAATGCACGATTTCCAAAATTTATTAAAGATACGACAATTTTAGTTAGCTAAAATTGAAATTTACTTCAGAATTTGCATATTTTTATGAAGGAAGAACACCATGCAGGTACTTTTGAGGTCAATGGCATGACCTCTCTAAATAGAATAAATTATCTAGAATAATTTTCAATAAAATCAATAGATAAATAAAGTGGAGGGCACCCAGAGATATTGCATACCTCCGCCAGCATCATTAAGCCAAGTTTTGACGCCTTGCCTTGTTTACGTTTCTCTAGTAGGCAAAATATTTTCAACGCTCACAAAATAGCTTCGCTATTGCGATATGCATTGTTGAATCACAATAGAGAAATTATCTATTGCATAATCAGAATTTTCCCAGCAGCAATATGTAAACAAGGCAAGCCGTAAGCACTTAATTACGCATTCAGTTCTGTTCAGCCCAGGAAAGCAAGACAAACATTTAATCAATTTCTTCTTGGCCATATCCATTAGCTCTACAAACTTTCGTGTCAAAATGTTTGACTTTTTTTTGCTATCGTGCTCACAGACAAACACACATACAAACACACACAAACCCAGGTGAAAATATATACTTCCTGGCGGAGGTAAGCGAATGTAACAATGACCAATCAATAAATCAAACAATCAATTAACTAAAACTCCTCAATAATGTTCTGTTCCAAAGTATATAATGCAAGCATTTTCAGGCTTTGAAGCTGTAAAATACAAGTCTAGTTCTAGAAGGGCAATCGTCCATAGATCATAGAGATGTATGTCTCATGTTTTTCAACGTGCTACAAGAACTGTCGAATTTTCCTGTGGTCTCGATTTCTTAACTTCTTGGAACAAAGTCTCCAAAATGTGAGCAATTGTTTATCCCATATTCCATATGTAAGAGGACTTACTGAACATGATCCAGCAACTCTTAAAAAATCAGCTAAATACAAAATCCAAATATATTTCATCAGTAGATTATATTTGCCAGCGATCTCCAAAATAAGGTACACAGACATAGGAAGATTCTCAAATCCATAGCAAAGAACGGTATTGAGAGAAATAAAAAAAGTTCGTCGATTTTGAATATATTCCAGGATTTTGAAGTAAGAGCTAGAGTTACTTTGTGTCACTGGATTTGAACGTAAGCTCTTCAGGTATTTGTCTCGTTTGACGAGTGATCGACACATTTTATAATAAAGTACGGCCATAAATAATGTTGGATCATAATAAAGAAAAAAATATCACGTATGCATAATTGGAACTCGTATATATTCTATAAGCTACGTATTTCTGCTGTATAAAGCATAATGGCACAACTGTTCCATAGCCGGCAATAAAGCCAAGAATGTACCCAAAACCACAAACAACTTTCAAGCTGATTGCATGTTTTAAGGGATGTACAGTGGTGCGAAAACGAAGCAATGAAATGATCAACATCATGTATACTCCTGCGCTTGAAAGAAGAAAGTTATACGCATGAAAAGACAATGCATGATAGGATCATTAAGGAAAAGCGGTTTTTCTGCAAAAGGGCGGTTAATGAACTGCATGATGATTACAACCAGCCATCCCAGATCACAGATTGCAAGTTGTAAAACAAGAAAATAGTATTTATTCTTCAACAAACGTCTTTGTCTTCATATGGAGATGATAACCAACGTGTTACCGAGAATCCCAAATATAACAACTGAAAACAAAGAATTCTGTAGGCATCATATACTGCTTTGCCTTTATCCATCGTTTCGTTAAAGTAATTTGAATTGTAATTTCGGTGCTGATATACAATTCACGACCAAATTACTGGTAGCTCGTTCGTGCGCTTCTTGAAAAATAGAACAAATGGCAAAAATAATTTACTTTAGTACAATATATACGACAATACCAGGTGTATTCTGCCAATAAGAAGTGAATACACAAATAACATATAACAACATACGTCGTCGCATTAGACAAAGTGCTTCAGTCCAGAAAATGACATTAAGAACCGTTTAAACATGAAAATTAGTAGTCTATAATTATTTATAATATAACATTTATAGTACGCGCGTGCTGATTGGTCGAGAAGCGTGTTTCTATAACTGTATAGAAACACGGAAATTTTCCCGCCAAAATTTAAAATCATAAAAAAAACCAAATTTAATGCGAATTATAAAACTTTGAATACTATTTAAAAACAATTTTAATGCTTTCACACATTTTTGACTGTTAATTTTCAAACAGAGTTGTTTTCTTGCAGAGAAATTGACGAGCAAAGGTCAGCATGCGTACGTAATGAGAATTTGTAAATTAATCGACGAAATAACGTGGAAAAACTCGCCCTACGGGCTCGTTTTCCCACTGATTATTTCTCGTTCTCCCAAACTCCCACGCGTGTTTCTATAAGTGTATAGAAACACGGAAAATGTTTTCTATTTCCTAATTCAAATCATAGACTATCGAGAGGAATGGACTGGAAACGCACGCTATAGTTCTAATGTTGCTGATGGGACATCCGCGATATGGCCTATCACGTGGATTCTGTCAGCTTCCACGGCAACCCGCATCAAAACCAGAACAAAAAGATGCGATCCTGCATTATTTTTGTCGATTTTATATTATGTGCATACCCTCAATATCTGATTTTTTAACGTAAACGTTAGCAGGAAGTTACTACCAAGGTAAGTACGTTTTCATTTTTTTCATTTTGACCGTAAATAGCAACCATAAAGCGTCTAGATCAAAATGGCGCACGTAACATGGACCCTAACCTTGTAATTTGAAGATAAGGCTATCACTTCACTTGTACAGCATATATTTATGATCTCAAATATCATGTTAACAAAATTAGGGCAGTTACAACTTTGTGCAAAATGTCAATCTTGTACAAACGAGATTTTTTCACGACTCTACTTGCTCGACTACAAGAATTAAGATCAACAATTAGCTGTCCTCACTTCTAACCCTAGAACTACAATTTAAATAAGTATTAGGAATTCTTATTTACATATTGTAAACAGAAACAGAAATGTGAATGGAGCTATCGTCTTTTTGAACTTCTCCTGGGTTTAACAAAAACAAAAAATCACTTTTGAGTGCATGCGTATTATTTTGAACTACAAAAAACTCGCCATTGTTGTTGTTTCTGTATACACTTACTTCAAACCCTGTAACTTCACTTTAAATCCATTTCAGAGTTTCTCATCTATATATATTGACCAAAAATAGAAATGTAAACACAGCTATCGCCTTTTCAAACTTCTATTGGGATTACCAGGGCGAAAAATCACCTTAGAATGCCATATCACGGACAGCACGGGCAAAACAATGCCAATGGCGTTTCCAGTCCATCCCACTCCATAGTCTATGTTCAAATGCAAGAATATTTTAAACCTATGTAAATCATAGAGTAACTGTTTCTTACTTTTTAACATAAACTACCGGGTGTACCAAAAAAAGTACTCAGGTTTGATTCTTAATAACTTTAAAATGAGTGAACTTAAAGAGCTCAACTTAAAGACGTATTATTATCAGTAAATTGATGAAACTTGATAAAATGTTTATTGCGATCACACCTCAATTGCATAACTTAACTGTGATATAACAATAGAGAGTTGGAGAGTTCGCATGGATTACACTCCCTTAGCATGGTACATGTTCTTTTAAGTATACCTATAACGTTTTGTTGATGGAAATAATGTGAATTTGGAGTTTGGAGTCGTTGAAGCGTACATGTAGATTGCTTTCACACTCCAGTTATGTAGATTCGTTAATGATTGTGGTAAGCATTCGCAGTCGTGAATAGAGGTAATTGTTTTGTGTAGTTTAGTCCCGTTGGCATAGATGGCTGACATTTTTTTGTAAAGTGCAGGAAATTATATTTCAGAGACTTGATATTTCAAAATTTCCCGGGGAAGCATGGCCCCGGAGACCCTAAATGTTCTCGCACCTTCGGCGCACGTTTCTCCACCTTACTTATTACTCTTCTGATATTGGCGATGCAAGATCGAAGCAAGATTCAAGCAGACATCGTGGTAGTACTCTATACATGAAGTTTTAGTGATAAGTCGCTAAGCGGAAAAAGATAACGAGATCTATCCAGAGTGGAGAAAAGCACCAAACTTTTCTCATATCTCTCCAACTAGTTACCAACTTTCAATTTTTGATCGGTGCCCAAAGAGTAATCGGTTAGAATCTATTCCTAAAGGATTTTCGTGTTTTTACATAATTTATATATTTTCTTTTATGAGCTATTGCACTATATTATACGTTGCATGATGAGGAATTATATAGCTTACGGAAAGTTGAGAAAATCCACAAACTTTATTACACTTCTTCCAACCCCCCCCCCCCCCTACCTCGTATGACTAGCTATCTTGCAATGGCTGATTTATGAGGTTTAATCTGAAGGACGGTAAGGATGCTCTCCAAAAATTTTGAAAATAAGGCTGAATGAATGAATGCACTTTGTTTAAATACGCTAGCCTCACACAACTATTCAAAGAGCTTTTTTTTGGGAGGGCGTATGAAAACTAACTATATATACAAAAATGAAGAAATAATAATTTTTACAATAGAGACCAAAAAGATGACTTAATATTAAGTGGCGATTCTTCTTTTAAATTTGCAGAGCGAACTTGCCTTTTTTACCTCTTGGGGGAGACCATTCCATAGCATTGCACCATTATACTTAAAGCTTCGTTTCAAAAAATAAGTATTAGGCCTTGGAAGTGCTAGATCAGTATCAATGTCACGCAGATCATAATTCCTACTAAGGTTCCTAAGTCTAACAAAGCTTTCCCTTAGATTCGGTGCACATTGGTCATTAAGTTTCTTATACAAAAAGACATTTTTCATTCTATCGCGCCCAACATCGAGAGTGCTCCACTGCAAACCTTCCAGCACATCGGGAAGAGTTTATATCATATTTTGCTCCAGTTATGACCCTTGCAGCCCTATTTTGGAGCAGCTGTAATTTATCCTTTATACCTTTCCGCAGGTATCCCACAGCGGAGAAAAATATTCAAAATACGGTTGAATTATTTATATAGTGATAGAAGAGAGTGCAATGGAACAAAAAGTTTGATTCTCCTCAAGATACCAATCGCAGAACATATTTTGTACATAAATTATCAACATAAGTATCAAAAGTAAGCCTATTATCAAGATCAACACCTAAACATTTCCGAGAGACGGCAGATCGCGATCGACTCAACAATACTATCATCCATTTTAATACTATCCCCTACTCCACCAGGGGTTTTTTAACGTGCAGTTCTACACAAAATGTGCAGTTCTAAATCAATTTGTGCAACTCTAAAAAATATTTTGTGCAGTTGAAAAAAATACGAACTTTCAGGATATGGATATTTATTGTAGAAAACTAAAGTAATCGAAGGAATAAATGGAATACATATAGCTTCAATAACAACAGCAGTACCAGAATATTTATTTTCTCATAACAAACTTAACAATATAATTTTTGTTGACAATTTTTAGCATCGTTTCTATTGGTAGGGATGAGAATAAGTTAATGAAAGTTTATTAATAAGAAAAAATTGTGCCATTTGCGCGAGTTGAATTTCATGCTATGACATGTCGCAGGGCCTTTTTCAACTAATATCCTGGGGGCCAAAGCCCCCCCCCAGCCCCCATGTTAGCCCCCAGTAAACTATCCCCCCAGTGAAGGGGGTTCAGTCTTTACTGAACAAAATTAATAAACCTAAAAGTTTAAGCAAATGTAAGATTTTCGCAAAATGTGTGAGAAGTTTCTTTCAATGCTTGTGAGGGATTGAGGGTGAGAAACTCTTAAAATGCGTGCATGTGTCTCACGCAGAATGCGCAGAAATATTGGAAAGTCTCAATATTTATTTAAACAACACAATTTCACATTTTTCGCCTCATTAAATTCGCATTCCAAAGGAAGCCTCGCATATCGATTTGGCCTCGAGAAATGTCTGCATATGGACGTATGTGATTTTGAGATTTGAAAGACTTTGAGACTGATATCAGAGGTTTGCAAGAGTCATAAATTTCTATTTTTAATACTCTGCCACTGCATATCAGGCATCTGGCGTTTCGCGATCCCTATCATTGTCAGAACACATCTGGTCATCGTCGTGCATATTGTACTAAATAAACTATTTTCGCCATTTGTTCTGTTTTTCGAGAGAACTGCACAAACAAGCTACGTTCCAGTTTGGTCTTCAAATATACTTTAAATGAATATCAGAAACGAAAGTGACAATTATTCAAATTACCTGAACAAAACGACGATGGAGTATACAACTGCATATAATGCCTACATAAGATATTTTTTGAATTCAGTTCTTGTATTTGGGATTCTCGGTAACATTTTGGTTATCATTTCCATATTAAATCAAAGACGTTTGTTGAAGAACAGCTATAACTTTCTTGTTTTACAACTTGCGATCTGTGATCTGGTTTGGTTGCTTGTAAACTTCGTGGACGTTAACCTTGCCGAAAGTTCACTTTTCGGTTATGCCACCAAATATTGCCTTGTCGTCCGTGTAACTTTTCTGTTTCAAGTCGCAGGAATATACATGATGTTGATCATTTCAGTGCTTCGTTATCGCGCCACTGTACATCCCTTAAAACCTGCCATCAGTCGAAGGAAATTGAAAGTTGTTTGTGGTTTGGGGTACATTGCTGGCTTGATCGCAGGTTATGGAACAGTTATGCCGAAATGTTTCATGCAGTGGAACGATGTGACGGCTGTTTATGACAAATCTCATTCTGGTTACATATTATCCTGTTTTTACTTTTTCCCAACAATATTTATGGCATTAGTTTATTATAAAATTGGTCGAGCGCTCATCAAACAAAACAAACACATGAAGCGTGTATGTTCAAATGCAGTAAGAAGCAGATATGTTCGAAATCGACGAACTTTTCTTATTTGTCTCTGTACCGTTCTTTGTTACGGAGTTGGAAATTTGCCTACTTCCGTGTGGATTATCTTGTACATTGCCGGCGTCGAATATAATCTAATGATGAAATACGCTTGGATTTTCGCTTTTGGCAACATTCTGCGAGTTGCTGGTTCATGTTCAGTAAATCCTCTTATATATGGGATATTGGATAAAAAATTGCTCATATTTTGGAAACTTTGCTTCAAGAGGAAGATTAGACCACGGGAAAATTAAACAGTTCTTGTAGCGAGTTGGGAAAACCAGACATGTTCATAGATATTGTTAGCCTCATAGATGGACCACTGATGTCTTTCTTCCAGGATGAGACTTGTATCTTCTTCACTTTGAACTGCAGTCAGAAACAGAAGATAGTGAATGTGCCAGATGACAACTATAGTTAACGTTAAGAAATTTAGATTTAGCTTTTAATAATCGTGACAGTAGAAATGTTCACATTCTACTTTTGACCAGGACTTTATTCCTAGAGTTTTAGAGAATTATACAATTAATTGAATGATTGACTGATTGATTAATCCATTGAAACATTGATTTATCTATTGATTTTATTGATAATTATTTAAGATAATTTATTTGATTTAGAGGGGTCATAGCATTGAACTGAAAAATACCTGCCGGCAGAAAGAGGCGGGATTTCGCCTAGGCGAGATAAATATTTTTCCATGTAAACACATTTCCTGCGTAACTCGCCAACAGAGCATGCACGCTTCTGAGTGTAAACGAACCGACACGCGCGCTTGAGCTACGTTATCGTGGGATTGACTGGATTTTGTGGAAATGTTTTGTTTTGTGGCTATGATTTGGACAGTTGGCTTTGAATTTTCGGTTGCAACCGTTACGTTATGGAGCATTAGCAGTGACGACGAGTATGACTACGAGTACGAGATTCGTCATTTTCGCGCCAGCTCCATGCTGTTTGTATACGCCATCTCGTAGTCGTTAGGCTTTTGAGTACGAGATTTGTGACTTATCTCGCACCATGGCGCAGAGTGGATAACCAGAGGTCTCACTGTGCATCAAATCCTAATGTTTTGAGCGTAACCGATGCTTAGCCAGTGCGCAAAGAAAGGCTCACCGCCCCGAAAACATTCAAAATGGCGGGCATTTTTAGACGTAAAAATAACGCAAAAATTCGAGTTAACTAGTTAATGTTGTTAATCACAACTTCAGTCAAGGGTAAACCGTTATAAAGAAAATAACAAGGGTTTCTTATGCCAGTTGTTTTCCGAAAATCTCAGCCACTATCTTGTTCGGGGGGGGGGCCTGAATGCCTCTCGTTACGGAACTTGCTAGGAACATGGCGGCCGGCCGACAATTTAAGAAAATAAGGAAAGAAACAAATTCCGAAGAATAATGTCTTTTGAAATCAAAATACGAATAAAACAAGATGAGTTTGAGAAGCTGTAAATTTTCGAATCTATTTCAAAGTCATTGTCAGACAGAATAGGCTCAATAGCGGCCGGTTACGGTTTTTTGGCTGAGTTAGACCATAGACTATCCAGAAGACAGGGACTGGAAACGCTGGCCAAAGCTCTAATGTTGCTGACGCGACATCCGTGATGCGCTTTTATGACTTTTAAATTTTAATAATCCGTGACGTCCCCGAATGAAATAAACAGCAGCCCGTATATTAATAAGAACGCTTAGAGACCTAGGGACTAGGCTGTTAAATGTGTAGTATTAATCAGGCCTGAGTATTAATGGTCTTTTCTGCTTGAGAAATGGACATTTGTTTTCCAACGCGGGCGTCCGATCGCATAACAATATTGGCCTACGGTCGCTTGTAATTCACGCGTTTTAAACTGGATTTTGGAACAACTTCCCTGCACAGCTCAGACAAGAGATAGGTGAAAATGGCTAAAGGTAAGCTTTTAGTACAAGGCTGAAAGCTCAATCTAGGCAAAATCAAAATTATTTTTCCTCTTCCTGTAATCGGCCGTCAAATATCGCGTTTAGAGCATATTTTGAGCATGTTTATGGCAGGAATTTGGCAGGAATTTGCCATTATTTGGGCGCTCCCAATGTAATTTAATATAGTATTTCATTTGCTTCAAATGTTTTTGGTTTTGTGGTAGCAGACCTGCCGACCACGCCGCACACTGTACCTGTCCATTGTTCGCTCAACGCTAGGTTATGCCACTCAAGTCTGGTCACCACAATCGATCGACTTAATTACGAGGACAGAGCGCATCCAACGACGAGCTACAAAGTTCATTTTGAAGTTACCTTTCGTGTGCGCAGAAACGTACAAGGACAGACTGGTCTCCTTAGAATTACTACCAATCACCTACTGGCACGAGTACCTTGACATTATGTTTTTCTTTAAAGCTATAAACAACATTATAACTGTCTCGAATGAAGTCCTTCCGCAGCCAATTATCCCATCAAGGCTCACTAGAACCTCGGCTGACACCAACGTGCTCTCTTTCCGTCCTCGCAAATGTAAGACGCTGACATACCAACGCTCTTTCTTCATCAGAGTAATAAGAACTTACAACTCTCTGCCAGAAGGTCTAAGGCAAAAGGATCTATCGCTGGTACGATTTAGAACATTGTTGCTGGACTACTATCACAACGCTGCCAAGACATTTTATGATGTGGACGACGCCAGAACGTGGAGAACAGTCTGCTTGAAATGCAACACATCACGCAGACTCATGCAGCCATTAACGTGCTGCTATTAGTACATGTACATTATTTAGTTATGTGTTTTCTATATTCAAGGGCCCACAGTAATTGGTTTTAAACTTTGTTGTTGTTACCTTCTTGTTCAACCTTGAAACGTGGAGGCCTGGCGCTTTTGCTGTGTTTCGATAAGTATTGTCTAGCTCTAGGCCAAGCTTTTAAGCAATTTTCCGTATTTTCCAATATTGTGCTCATAAATTTCAAACTATTTTAAAATGAAGATATATGATTGTAAAATTTAAACCGTCCTAGTTTTAACGGTCAAGGGTACATGTCAAGGGGGCGTTAAAGTTTGCGCGTTTTGGGGTTGAACAGGAATGGTTTGTGTTTTACGTGTTGATTGTTAAGTAATTATAGGCGAAGCTAAATAAATAAAAAAACCCTTGGCTGAAGAAAATCTGGAGATTGAGAAAAAATTCGTTAAGAAATTTGAAGATCTTGGGGAAAATCTGGAGATTTGCCAAATCAGTTAAAATTGTCTTCAAGAAACTAGAAAGAGCAAATGTGCTCCAGGGATATACGTTAATAACTGAGAGAAATTGCTTTTTATATATTAAATTGTGACAAAATGCAATGTTATGATTTACGAATGCAAACTGATAAGCAACTACAAAGACTTAAGAGAAAGATAAACTAATAAAAATGGCAGAAAACGTCGTTGTTAGCAGGAAATATTATCGATTATAAGTATTCATATTTTAAGCTGAAAACTCAATAAAAATCGGGTGAACATGTCCTTCGATCGGGTGATCTGGAGATTTGTTAAAAAGTCGGATGACATCCGATGAAGTCGGGTGAGTTAGCAGGTCTGGGGTAGGGACTTAATGTAACCCTTATCGAAATTTATATAAAATTAATTACAAACCCCCACCCAACCCCGAACCCTGACTTATATTAAAATAAGTGTTTATATTAAGTATCAACTGTTTTTGGGCAACACCGCTGGCGTTTCGCGTGCTCAATGTTTGAGATTTCTGGAGCAGTGTTTGACCAGAAGACCCCTATTCTTTGCTTGCACATGACGTCACTACGTGTCATTAGGCGCCATCTTGGTTGATTTTAAAGTTTTGTCCAGCCGTTTACATCGAAATAGTTGAGTTACTTTAATATTTTTGGTTTGTTTTGAAAACATCTTACTGTATTATGAATAGTATACGATTTCTGGCACAATACGACAAAGAATGAAGAATATAGATTTTTAGTTGCCACGAAAATCAACCAAGATGGCGTCGATTGCAAAGGAGCAATTATGCACCTATCAATGTTAGGGGCGGAATTTGACGAGAAGGTATGTCCCTAGACTGGGGAATTTGACGATTAGTACAATCCCCGGTGCTGAAGTATTTGACATTCTTAAAAAAATTCAATGCTGGGTCATTGAGGTCCTGGGTACGAGTTTACATCAGACTTACATCAAGTTTCATACAGTTTCATTCCGCTTGAGTCCGCATTCCATTTTGCATCCATGTGACAAATGACAATGTGACTCAGTTCAATTTTTACATATACGAAGTTGAATTTATTTTATTTTATATTGAACCTTTCATAAGAAAGTTATCAACGATTTCAATTCAAATTAAACCGTTTTTCCTTAATAAACACAATTTGTTTCAAATATAAATTGTATCGTTGTTTTGCGTCACTTGAAAATAATTTTAATTGTCCCTGTAACATAGATTTTAACAGCACGTGAATCCCTTGGGTAGGGAATTTGGCACAAAATTTGAAAGTCAAATCCTTTGTCCCGCCTCCTCCACCGCCGGCCTAACATTGATAGGTGCATTAGGCCGTAGGATGAGCATCCAAAAGATGCAATTCCGTTGCACCCCTCGTGGAACTACGTAATTTTCACATGAATCAATAGATAAAAACTTACTTTATCAGAATCCGTTGCTCCCCAAGTGAAACAGGTGCACAATTGGGAAAAAAATCTCTCCAAATTTGCTATTTTCGCGCTTCGAAATATTCGAACCGTCATTGTTTTGGTAGCAAATACGCATGCGCATGTCAGCCAAACTCGCACTACGCACGCGCAGACAGGGAAAATGGATTTTCCCTGTGAGTTTTCCCCGCAACAAAATAAAATCACGGAATACAGATCAAACCTTGTAATATTAACGAATAAATACACACACATTAAATATTGTTTAAAACACATTGTACATTTTGCTTGCTCATATGCTAAATCACTTCAATTCATTGGCTATTGTTTCAAAATACCGTTTTAACGTTTAATTCTACTTATTAACATCCTAATTCAATACAAATTTGTGTGAGGTAAAAAACCCACCTGTATCAAACAGGACGGAGAATATATACACTGTTAATTTTAGGGTGTCAATTTTTAACACCGCCGTTGATGGTGTTGATTTAACACTAGTTACGGTGCTAAAACAACACCTTTCCTAGTGTGACATTAGCACTGGTTTTTAGAGTTAATTTAACACTTGTTGTGTAGCGCTAAAATAACACTTTGTTTTGGTGTTAAAGTAACACGCCTTTTCGGTGCTAAAGTCACACCAGTTTTTAAGTTTAACTGTTAACCCTGGTGAAAATAAAACTTAATTAGTTTACACTGCACTAAAGTGATTTCGTGCACCCAAATGGCCTCATGATATTACGCACAAACAAGAAAATAGTTTCATGATTATTATTAAATTAAGTTAAAAGTTTTTGGGTTCATTTTCCTTAGTTCATGATAAAGTTTAACAATTGTTAATATTCTTCCGCTTGCAATATCCTTTCACAAACCATTATGCATGCATTAAATGAAGTTTAATGTAAATGTTGTATATATACTATTTCCATTGGAGTCCCAGCTCATTGACAAATTTCTGGACAGAAATTATTTCCTTAGCATCAGCGCGCTTGTCCATCAATGCCGCTTCCAGGAAGGCGTAGATATTCGAAACTCCTGGAGTGTACTCCATA
Source organism: Trachythela sp. YZ-2020 (assembly GCA_016169945.1). NCBI lineage: Eukaryota > Metazoa > Cnidaria > Anthozoa > Malacalcyonacea > Clavulariidae > Trachythela > Trachythela sp. YZ-2020. Next base: position 2,221,737 of record JADLSH010000126.1, on the reverse strand, counting down.
TTCAGCACCCATATGGCGATAAGCATGGTCACCACCATAGCCACTGGAATGGTTTTGCCTGAGAACTTTAAATAGATTTGTCCATCAGCAGCGATGTAAAAAGGATCCAAGGTTGCCAGGTCTCCAGAAGTTATAATCCGTGGATAGGTGGATTTCTCTACTTCTTCGTCAATGGAATCATCATCCTGAAAATATTCATTTTGATTTTAGCTTATAAGTTCAACTAACCTTAGGCCCTTAACCTCACTCCTTAACACTGAGCCTGAGTCATAAATATTTTTTACCAGGAAGCTTTTCTCTCAGTAATAAAGACATAAGGCAATCGGATCTAGAATCAGGCCTCCAGGCCAAAAAAGTGTTTACTGTGTAACGTAATTAACGAAAGGGTCAAGTAATGATTTAACAAGAGGCATAGAAATATATAGTAAACTCATCTATGCCCAACACTTCCCCTCTGCATGAAGTGTGTCAAATTTTCTATTAAAATATACTTACTGTGCAAATATGATTTTTTGAAATGGCCTTCTCTTTCAAACAGGATTGGAGAACCAATGTCGTAACAGTGCTCTCAATTTCTGGAAAAAAATAAAGGATAACTATAATTAGTAAAACATAAGTCGAGAAACAAAAGTCGAGGGTCACTTTTTATATCATTAAAATAAAAATACATAAACTTGATCACTAGACAATACGTAAGTCCAATCAAGTTAGAGCAAAGCCAATCAGCCTGAGATAGTGTAACTGAAACAACAATGTCAAGGGAGCACGCCAGAGTTGTTTGAGTCACTACCCTTTTATTCAATTCACAGCGATATCTGTATATTAAATGTATTTTGTTCGACTGCCATTTGAAAATAAAGTGGTATACACCGTGTATCGCAGGCGCTTGTGACGATGACATAAGAATTCATTTTAAATCTTAATTAATTCTTACGTCATCGTCACTATAACCTGTACCAAGGTAGGGTTCTTTTGGGTGAAATGCCGCTTAGAGTGTTAAACCCATTTTAATATTATTATTATAGGACTAGACAGTACAGATGAAAAATTCTCACCATAGGATTTGTATATATATGACCCAGAAGTTTCCAATCGTTTCTGCAGAAACTAAGGGCATTTCAGCCCCAGGGCTGAATTTGGCCCCGGGGATGAAAAAGCGCTTATCTTTGTTCTAGCAGGATACCAGACATGGCAAAATTGCTTGCTTGCCATGTATACTTGCCATGTTTTTTTTTTGTTGTTTTTTTTTGGGGTTTTTTAGGCGTCATCAAGTCTCGCGCGTGCGGCGCGCGCGAGGGAGCTCCTTAAAATTTGTATTTTTTTTTATGGTTTGAAAACATCGCTTTGGAGTAAAACCTTAAAATAAAGTTGTCTAAGAATATCAAGTACTTGGATTTGTGAATTTCTGGAGGTTTGAATACAATAAAACGTCGTTTGGAGTAGTTTTTTTGCTTCGAAAACTGGTGATTTTTGATTTTTAGCATTTTACGCGAGCTGAACTTTGCCACAGAATAAGTATATACCAGAACAGAAGTGTAACTTCATAGGGCTTTCGTGTCCTCAAATTTCCCAAAATGTCTTACAAAATGTACACACGCCATTGTGCTTGCTTGTAAGATGTTGACGAGCGATAGCGTCAGCTGAACAACTTTTCTATGTTTTTTTTGCATTTCTCGCGACCTTTCTGCCATTTTTAGTATTGTTGTTTAACTAATTGAAGCGCCCGGCCACCGGTAATGGTTTCATTTTTTTTCATGTCAAGGCATTGGGTCAAAGACATGAAAACAAAGCAATGACGTAACAAATGGAATGACGAATATACACCATATCACAACTTGCTGCCAGTGCCAGTACCACGGCGACTGCTTTTTTTACAGAACAGCATCTGTTCATTCTTACTTAATCTGTGACTTTGCTACGTTTGTGTACGCCACTCGTCATCGTCATCAACGGTCATCGCGAGCACGTAATCAAATCCGTACGTCAACGATTTACGCGAATTGAATAAATTATTACGAACTGAATAAATTACGTCTGTGTAAACTTTAAATTCAGAAATGGTTTCAAAAATCAAACGGAAGAAAAATCTGGTAAAGTTTGGATGTTTCATAATTAACATGTTACTTCTTTTTTCCCTTTTGAAACTGTCTGTGAAAGTGAATCGAGTCATTTACAACTCCCAAATTACATCGGAAAACATTTTTATTTGCTCAGAACTTGTTTCTCTTCCTGAAAAACTATGCTATGTTTGGGTATCTACCCGTGATATCGTACTTAGAAAGTACAACTTACCATGCAATAACCAGCATCGCTATGGCTTACACTTACAAATTAACCGCAATATCTCGCATGCGTCTATACTACTTTTGCTTGCCGGAGATATTGCAACGAACCTGGACCTTCCAAACACACAAATCATGTTAACCAGACTGTAAATGTCTTGCACTCAACGCTCGAAGTCTGATGAGTCTACATAAAACCAACATCGACAACAAATTGACTGACACTAATGTTGAACGTTTCCAGAACTTGGTCTATTCGAAGACATTGACATTGCTTGTATGTTAACGAAACATGGCTTAATAAAGATTATGAACTCAGAAATTCTGCACTCGGGATATGCTTTATTCAGAAACGATCGCGGCTCTGGTGAGTGATTGGCGATAAAGACTGCTTCATTCAAATCTGTGCGGGAAATTCAACATGGTCATGACTTAGAGATCTCCTTTGGCTGGATTAACAACCGCTTCAAACGCAAGTTTTCTAATTTGTTCTTGTTATCGACCACCAAACTCAGATCATCATCTTGGTTGGAAAGTTCAATAACTTCGTGGGTAAGATTTGTTCACGACACTCAAACAATATGCCAAATATTTAATGGGATTCGCCGGAGAAAACATCAGGTGGTAACGAGATTACTTTCGTTGAACGCTCTGCTCAATGACTATTTCTTGGAACAACTCAATTGATCCTCTGTCCTTACCAAGTCAAAATATGTGAAATTTTGTCACTTGCTGAAGTAAGAACCTTACCGATCAACATAATATTATCGTTTTTGAACTTTCAATGTCTTGTAATCAATTGCCAAAGATACGGAGAACAGTGTATAACTATCGTCAAGGTGATTTGATAGCTTACGAACTACTTGAATTTCTAAATCTTGATTCCTTGATAACAACTGACGAAGATATTAACCACGACTGGCAAAATTGGAAGAAGGCATTCCTCAAAGCAGTATCTCAACACATACCATCAATGAAGGTAAAGAGTCGGAAGTATGTTCCTTGGATGAATGCTATAATACTCCACAACATTAAGAAGAAAAACTCTATCCGACTCAGAATTAAGAAATCCCGTACGCCAACAGAATATCTCGTGGAAAAGTGTAAAAGCCTTCGTAGTTCCATCAAGCGTATGTTACGTGACAGTTGCTCCAAATACTGGAAAGATGCGTCTTTAACAAAATTAAAGACCACGTTTTCGAAAGAATTAACACTAGTCAACATGGCTTTGTTCCTCGAAAGTCCTGTTACACAGCTCATTGAGGTCTTTGACTACATTGGTCGTCAGCTTGATCTTGGAAAACAAGTGGATGTGATCTACTTAGATATGTCCAAGGCATTTGATCGAGTTAGCCACATGAAACTACTGAATCGACTTCGTGATTTTGGATTCGGATGTAATATTCTTAATTGGTTCAGCTCTCACCTCGAAGACCGTCGCCAGCAGACAACAGTACTTGGTGCAACATCATTACCACTACCAGTGACATCTGGAGTTCCGCAAAGTTCCATCCTTGGTCCGTTGCTGTTCCTACTATATCAGAACAATCTCTCCAATTCCATCAACCATTCAAAGATAGCGACGTTTGCTGATGATACAAAGATTTACAAGGTGATAAACTCGGATTCTGATGCATCTGCTATGGAGAATGATCTTACGAACTACCAAATTTGCTCTGCCAGTGCTAATCTTCTCCTCAACACAGATAAATGTAAGACGCTTCGAATTACTAGAAAATGCAACAAAATCGACTATATTTACAAGGCACGAGTATCTGGACATATTGTTCCTTTTCAAATCATACCACGACATTATTAACTTAAGCAGCGACACACTACCACAACCTCAAGATTCAAAGCGAAGAACCCGGTCAGCAAACCCCAACTGCCTACAATTTAAGACTTCAAAATGTAAAACATCTACCTATCAGAAATCATACTTAATAAGAACAACAAGAGTCTGGAACGCACTACCAAGGGATTTAACGAATAATACCATGAGAACTTTAAAGGAGTGTAGAAAGAAACTATATGACTACTATAAAGTAGCATTAGATAAATATGATATTGACGATCCGCGAACATGGAAATCGGTTTGCATCAAATGCAACCAAGCTCGAGACCTGACTAGACCGATAACTTGTTGTTTTTAGTTTTAGAGTCTTAAAGTTCAGTAGTGCTTAATTTTGCACATTGCTATTTGTAGGGCCGATTTCGGTTTGATTAAAGGCACAGGTTTGAGAGGAATGCATCCCATTCTGCTACATCTAAAACGCTTGAAACTTTGATATTAGATACGAGAATATATTATTTACTCGTTATCGAACCGGACTGTGTTTGGAACACAACGCTTGGCAAATATATAGAAACGTCTAGCTATTGTGATAAAAAGCGTCAGGATTAACTCTTTTTGTGACGAAAATGTTGAGCTCAGCTTAATGACTGTTTTGGCCAAACTTATATCATTATGACGTCAATACATAATTAATGAAAACTGCTTTCATTGCCAACGCGACTGGGTGGTCTTGGTATACCAATCTTATCGGATTTTGTACTGTAGAAAATGAAAATTCTAAAACCATTTGCCAAGACCTGACAAGCAACATCGTGATCCAGAACAACACGACAGTGATAAGTCGCAAAGAGACATCAAATATACACCATCAAATATCGAATGAGCGAGAACAATCGTATAGAACTCTGCTTAACCATCTAAGATCAAGCATGACGGCAGAACAGATTCGAGCAAACGACCTGGCTCAATTGAAAGGAGTCTCAACCTGGCTGACAACACTTCCGTTGGTATGTCCTTAACAAAGGTGAGTTCTATGACGCCATCTATCTGCGATATCGGTGGCAGTTGAAACGTCTTCCGACTTACTGCGCCTGTGGAAAGTCTTTCACAGTGGATCATGCCTTATCATGCTTGAAAGGCGGTTTTATCCATCGAAGACATGACGATATTTGTGATCTGCTTGCAGCTGCAATTGATGAGGTCGCATATGTTGTTTCGACGGAACCAGCCTTGGCTCCTTTGACCGGCGAAGTGCTCCCGCCAAGTGCAAACTCCGCTGATGACGCCAAGTTGACATTGCCGCGAGGGGCTTCTGGCAAAGATGTGAAAAGGCATTCTTTGATGTCCGGGTTTTTAATCCTTATGCCTCAACACATCAACGCCAGGGCCTTACCAGTTCTTTCAACGCGAACGAAAGAGAAAAGAAGCGACATTACAACCAGTGGATAGTCCAGGTTGAGCATGGCTCCTTCACACCAGTTGTATTTAGCGCCTATGGTGGATGTGGTAGAGAAACACATCATTTCCTTTCGTCTTTGGCAGAGAAGTTAGCCACCAAGAAGAATTTCAACCCCTCTGTAACCACTAACTGGCTAAGGAGAAAGATAGCGTTCGCCCTGCTTCGAGCTCAAATTATTTGTTTGCGAGGAAGTCAAACATTGAGGAAAGTTTCAGCACCGTCTTCCAGTGATATGGAATTTTCCAAATGGAACTCTAACATTGTTTAATTTTTATATGTTAATAGTATCATTTTTTGTGTTATTTTTATGTAAATATTTCCTTCATGACATTAAAAATGTATTACTTTTAAAAAAAAGTATATAGGGGAGCTCCTGCCGGATTTTTCATTTTGGGCGTTGTGAGCATGCGCAAATATGAGCATGTATATTTTGTGAGCATATGCAAGTATATAGGGGGGCTCCATGCCGAATTTCTAATTTTGGGCGTCGTGAGCATGCGCAAATATGAGCATGTATATTTTGTGAGCATATGCAAGTATATAGGGGAGCTCCATGTCGAATTTTTCATTTTAATGTATGCAAATATGAGCATGTATATTTTGTGAGCATATGCAAGTATACACGGTCCTCCATGTCGAATTTTTTCTATTTATATAGGGGCTCATGTGGATTTTTCATTTTATGTTGTGATCATGCGCAAATATGAGCATGTATGTTTTGTGAGCGTATGCAAGTATATAGGGGCGCTCCAAGTGGAATTTTCCATTTTGGGTGTTGCCAGCATGCGCAAATACGAGCATGTATATTTTGTGTGCATATGCAAGTATATAGGGGTCTCCTTGTCGAATTTTTCATTTTGGTCGTTATGATCATGCGAAAATATGATCATGTATATTTTGTGAGCATATGCAAGTATATAGGGGAGCTCCATGTCGAATTTTTCATTTTGGGCGTGGTGAGCATGCGCAAATATGAGCATGTATATTTTGTGAGCATATGCAAGTATATAGGGGAGCTCCATGTCGAATTTTTCATTTTGGGTGTTGTGAGCATGCACAAATATGAGCATGTATATTTTGTGAGCGTATGCAAGTATATAGGGGAGCTCCATGTCGAATTTTTCATTTTGGGCGTGGTGAGCATGCGCAAATATGAGCATGTATATTTTGTGAGCATATGCAAGTATACACGGTCCTCCATGTCGAATTTTTCATTTTGGGCGTTGTGAGCATGCGCAAATATGAGCATGTATATTTTGTGAGCATATGCAAGTATATAGGGGAGCTCCATGTCGAATTTTTCATTTTGGGCGTTGTGAGCATGCGCAAATATGAGCATGTATATTTTGTGAGCATATGCAAGTATATAGGGGAGCTCCATGTCGAATTTTTCATTTTGGGCGTTGTGAGCATGCGCAAATATGAGCATGTATATTTTGTGTGCATATGCAAGTATACACGGTCCTCCATGTCGAATTTTTCATTTTGAGCGTGGTGAGCATGCGCAAATATGAGCATATATATTTTGTGAGCATATGCAAGTATATAGGGGAGCTCCTGCCGGATTTTTCATTTTGGGCGTTGTGAGCATGCGCAAATATGAGCATGTATATTTTGTGAGCATATGCCAGTACATAGGGGGGCTCCAAGCCGAATTTCTAATTTTGGGCGTCGTGATCATGCGCAAATATGAGCATGTATATTTTGTAAGCATATGCAAGTATATAGGGGAGCTCTATCTCAAATTTTTAATTTTGGGCGTTGTGAGCATGCGCAAATATGAGCATGTATATTGTGTGTGCATATGCAAGTATATAGGGGGGCTCTATGTGGAATTTTTCATTTTGGGCGTTGTGATCATGCGCAAATATGAGCATGTATGTTTTGTGAGGATATACAAGTATACGGGGAGCTCTACGTCGAATTTTTAATTTTGAGCGTTGTGAGCATGCGCAAATATGAGCATGTATATTTTGTGACCATATGCAAGTATATAGGGGGCTGCATTTCGAATTTTTCACTTGGGCGTTGTGAGGATGCGCAAATATGAACATGGATATTTTGTGAGCATATGCAAGTATATAAAGGCCAGTTCACACGGGCGATTTTTGCTGCGATTTTAGGTGCGATTTTCTTCTTCTGATGGATGCGAACGAGTGGATGAGTTAGAATGTTCAGATGATGGTACATATACTCAGAATATTCATAACTAATCCACTCGTTCACATCCATGAAAAGAGGAAAATCGCACTAGAAATCGCAGCAAAAATCGCCCGTGTGAACTGGCCTTAAGGGAGCTCCATGTCGAATTTTTTATTTTGGGTGTTGTGGGCATGCGCAAATATGAGAATGTATATTTTGTGAGCACATGCAAGAATATAGGGGGGTTTCATGTCGAATTTTTCGATTTGGGCGTTGTGAGCTTGCGCAAATATGAGCATGTATAAATAGCATATGCAAGTATATAGGGGAGCTCCATTGCGGATTTTTCATTTTGGGCGCAGTGAACATGCGCAAATATGAGCATGTATATTTTGTAAGCATATGCAGGTATATAGGGGGGCTCCATATTGAATTCTTCATTTTCGGCTTTATGAGCACGCGCAAATATGAGCATGTATATTTTGTGAGCATATGCAAATATATACGGGGCTCCATGACGAATTTTTCATTTTGGGCGTTGTGAGCGTGCGCAAATATGAGCATGTATATTTTGTGAGCATATACAAGTTTTTAGAGAGGCTCCATGTCGCATTTTTCATTTTTGCCGTGGTGAGCATGCGCAAATATGAGCAGGTATATGTTGTGAGCATATGCAAGTATATAGGGGAGCTCCATGTCGAATTTTTCATTTTGGGCGTTGTGAGCATGCGCAAATATGAGCATGTATATTTTGTGAGCATATGCAAATATATAGGGGAGCTCCATGTCGAATTTTTCATTTTATGTGTTGTAGGCATGCGCAAATATGAGCATGTATGTTTTCTGAGCATATGCAAGTATATAGGGGGACTCCATATCCATGCCGGAAATAACGTTTTGATAGTCTTTTCAAATTGTGGGAGGAAAAATAGTTACGAAGCTGTGATGGAATTTCATTTGACGACATTGAAGCCTGATCAGAGATTTGAACTCTGCACCCCTGGTTTACAAGACCAGTGCTCTAACCCCTGTCCTAATGAGGCATTCGCGTGCCAAAATGTTCCATGAGTTGCAAACGGCAAATTCTCAAATATATTATTACGTCAATATCGTATCAAATCCTGTTGTTGTTTTTGATTTAACATTGATTCCTAGATACAGTAAACTTTTCAATTTGTTGGAGGAAAAATATTTAATAAGCTGTGATGCGTTTCATTGGAAGGAATTGAAGCCTCATCAGAGATTTGAACTCTGGACCCCTGGTTTACAAGACCTGTGCTCTAACCCCTGTGCTAATGAGGCAGTCGCGTGCCTAAATGTTCCATGAGTTGCGAACGGCAAATTCTCAAATGTATTATTACGTCAATATCGTATCAAATCCTGTTGTTGTTTTTGATTTAATGTTGATTTTGAGATACAGCAGTTTCTGGCAATGAGATTATTTATATACAAATTTTATTTCAAACCTTAACTAGCAATGAAAATTTCGAATTTTCTAAATTAAATTTTTGAAAGTACAAGTCAAGAAATTAGAAATTCATTTCGAATAGAAGAGTATTTATTCCATGGAATAAAGTTTGGACCATGAAATTTATGACACTCTATCCCATAGTTAGAATTTAGATAATGGTTTAGCCCTGGTGTATATGGCCAATGGTCTAACCACTGAGCTAATCAGGCGCCTGTCGCCGTACTTTTTATCATAAAAAGCATCAAACCAAATTCTAATGACCAGTTCATTGTCTCTGCTAATAACTTGTAAAGAAGCATTCTTGAAACGTTGGCCACCTAGTCCTATAATATTATCCGTATGTGGCAAATTAAATGAATCAAGGTTTTTGCTTAAAGATTTGTCCTCAGAGATTGTGCCTCATTAGATCAGGGACAGAGCAGTAGTCTCGCAGACGAAAAGTCGTGAGTTCGAATCTCACGTGACGCTCAGGTAATTGGCGCATGCTGGAAATAATGTTTTTATAGTCTTTTCAATTTGTTGGAGGAAAAATATTTACGAAGCTGTGATGCGTTTCATTTGAAGGAATTGAAGCCTCATCAGAGATTTGAACTCTGGACCCCTGGTTTACAAGACCAGTGCTCTAACCCCTGAGCTAATGAGGCAGTTGCGTGCCTAAATGTCCCATGAGTTGCAAACGGCAAATTCTCAAATGTATTATTACGTCAATATTGTATCAAATCCTGTTGTGGTTTTTGATTTAAAATTGATTCTGTGATACCGCAATCTTTTCAATTTTTTGGAGGAAAAATATTTACGAAGCTGTGATGCGTTTGATTTGAAGGAATTGAAGCCTCATCAGAGATTTGAACTCTGGACCCCTGGTTTACGAGACCAGTGCTCTAACCCCTGAGCTAATGAGGCAGTTGCGTGCCTAAATGTTCCATGAGTTGCAAACGGCAAATTCTCAAATGTATTATTACGTCAATATCGTATCAAATCCTGTTGTTGTTTTTGATTTCACATTCATTCTGAGATACCGTAATCTTTTCAATTTGTTGGAGGAAAAATATTTACGAAGCTGTGATGCGTTTGATTTGAAGGAATTGAAGCCTCATCAGAGATTTGAACTCTGGACCCCTGGGTTTACAAGACCAGTACTCTAACCCCTGAGCTAATGAGGCATTCCCGTGCCTAAATGTTCCATGAGTTGCAAACGGCAAATTCTCAAATGTATTATTACTTCAATATCGTATCAAATCCTGTTGTTGTTTTTGATTTAATGTTGATTTTGAGATACAGCAGTTTCTGGCAATGAGATTATTTATATACAAATTTTATTCCAAACCTTAACTAGCAATTCCAAATGAAAATTTCGAATTTTCTAAATTAAATTTTTGAAAGTACAGGTCAAGAAATTAGAAATTCATTTTGAATAGAAGAATATTTATTCCATGGAATAAAGTGAATCCGGGACGAAAGTCCTGAAAATGACCCCGCCCTGAAACGGCAGTGCCGACATAGCTCTAACTTCCAAAAAGCAAAAGCGACAGCCTTTCTGAAGTGCTATAAGTGTTTAGAAGGTTGCTTTTAGGGGTAGTTATTGTAAGGAAAAATTTGTCTAAGTATAATATTTTACAAGAAAATGACCATGCACCACCCCAGGTCAACTGCTAATTATCCATGAAATAACTAATATACCTGGCAGAAATTAAATTTTTTTATTTCCTAACAATTTTTATCATGGGATGAAAAACTATGCTTAATTTAATATAATTATTGTAGATTTCATAAGGATTGACATTGTTTTGTTTAAATATAATACATTTTATTTCACTTACCCCCCACCAAAACACGATTTCAGCCATATTTTGCCGTCTTGTTTGCTTTTTATCGCCGAGTCTCGCAAGTATCATCCAATTGTTGTACTTTTACATAATGATAGATGGCTAAAGAAGATTTCAACCAAGTTTCGTCAAGTTTTGAAGCAGTGCAGTGTATTTTATCTTCGATATTGTGTCCTTCGATATTTCGTCAAATAGCGGCCATTGCAATGCCTCGCCGCTTGTCTTCCCGATAAATGCCACTTCTTCGTCTTCATATGTATTTAGATTACAGTATCCAAGAGTATTTCATTGTAGAATAGTCCCAATCGAAAAACTAGAGTAGTATAGTCCCATTTGCAAGGAGAAAACCTACAGGTCAAGAAATTAGAAATTCATTTCGAATAGAAGAATATTTTTCCATGGAATAAAATTTGGGAATTTAGATAATGGTTTAGCAATTAGACTCATCAGAGACTCTAATTCTGGAGCCCTGGTGTATATGGCCAATGCTCTAACCACTGAACTAATCAGGCGCCTGTCGCCGTACTTTTTATCATAAAAATCATCAAACCAAATTCTAATGACCAGTTCGTTGTCTCTGCTAATAACTTGTAAGGAAGCATTCTTGAAACGTTGGCCACCTAGTCCTATAATATTATCCGTCTGTTGCAAATTAAGTGAATCAAGATTTTAGCTTATAGAATTGTCTTCAGAGATTGTGCCTCATTAGATGAGGGACAGAGCAGTAGTCCCGCAGACAAAAAGTCGTGAGTTCAAATCTCACGCCACGCTCAGGTAATTGGGAGGAATATTGTTAGGAAGCTGCGATGGGATTACATTTGACGACATTGAAGCCTGATCAGAGATTTGAACTCTGGACCCATGGTTTACGAGACCAGTGCTCTAACCCCTGAGCTAATGAGGCAGTTGCGTGCCTAAATGTTCCATGAGTTGCAAACGGCAAATTCTCAAATGTATTATTATGTCCTGGTTTACGAGACCAGTGCTCTAACCCCTGAGCTAATGAGGCAGTTGCGTGCCTAAATGTTCCATGAGTTGCAAACGGCAAATTCTCAAATATATTATTATGTCAATATCGTATCAAATCCTGTTGTTGTTTTTTATTTCACATTGATTCTGAGATACAGCAGTTTCTGGCAATGAGATTATCTATATACAAATTTTATTCCAAACCTTAACTAGCATTTCCAAATTAAAATTTCGAATTTTCTAAATTAAATTTTTGAAAGTACAGGTCAAGAAATTAGAAATTCATTTCGAATAGAAGAATATTTATTCCATGGATAAAGTTTGGGAATTTAGATAATGGTTTAGCAATTAGACTCATCAGAGACTCTAATTCTGGAGCCCTGGTGTATATGGCCAATGCTCTAACCACTGAGCTAATCAGGCGCCTGTCGCCGTACTCTTTATCATAAAAATCATCAAATCAAATTCTAATGACCAGTTCATTGTCTCTGCTAATAACTTGTAAGGAAGCATTCTTGAAACGTTGGCCACCTAGTCCTATAATATTATCCGTCTGTTGCAAATTAAGTCAATCAAGATTTTTGCTTATAGAATTGTCTTCAGAGATTGTGCCTCATTAGATGAGGGACAGAGCAGTAGTCCCGCAGACAAAAAGTCGTGAGTTCAAATCTCACGCGACGCTCAGGTAATTGGGAAGAATATTGTTAGGAAGCTGCGATGGGATTACATTTGACGACATTGAAGCCTGATTCAGAGATTTGAACTCTGGACCCATGGTTTACGAGACCAGTGCTCTAACCCCTGAGCTAAAGAGGCAGTCCCGTGCCTAAAAGTTCCATGAGTTGCGAACGGCAAATTCTAAAGTGTATTATTAGGTCAAGATCGTATCAAATCCTGTTATTGTTTTTGATTTACTGTTGATTTTGAGATACAGCAATCTTTTAAATTTGTTGGAGGAAAAATATTTACGAAGCTGTCATGCGTTTCATTTGAAGGAATTCAAGCCTCATCAGAGATTTGAACTCTGGATCCCTGGTTTACAAGACCAGTGCTCTAACCCCTGTGATAATGAGGCAGTCCCGTGCCTAAATGTTCCATGAGTTGCGAACGCAAATTCTCAAATGTATTATTACGTCAATATCGTATCAAATCCTGTTGTTGTTTTTGATTTACATTAATTCTGAGATACCGTAATCTTTTCAATTTGTTGGAGGAAAAATATTTACGAAGCTGTGATGCGTTTCATTTGAAGGAATTGAAGCCTCATCAGAGATTTGAACTCTGGACCCCTGGTTTACAAGACCAGTGCTCTAACCCCTGAGCTAATGAGGCAGTTGCGTGCCTAAATGTCCCATGAGTTGCAAACGGCAAATTCTCAAATGTATTATTACGTCAATATTGTATCAAATCCTGTTGTGGTTTTTGATTTAAAATTGATTCTGTGATACCGCAATCTTTTCAATTTTTGGAGGAAAATATTTACGAAGCTGTGATGCGTTTGATTTGAAGGAATTGAAGCCTCATCAGAGATTTGAACTCTGGACCCCTGGTTTACAAGACCAGTACTCTAACCGCTGAGCTAATGAGGCAGTCCCGTGTCTAAATGTTCCATGAGTTGCAAACGGCAAATTCTCAAATGTATTATTACGTCAATATCGTATCAAATCCTGTTGTTGTTTTTGATTTAACATTGATTCTGAGATACCGCAATATTTTCAATTTTTTGGAGGAGAAATATTTACGAAGCTGTGGTGCGTTTCATTTAAAAGAATTGAAGCCTCATCAGAGATTTGAACTCTGGACCCCTGGTTTACAAGACCAGTGCTCTAACCCCTGAGCTAATGAGGCAGTCGCGTGACAAAATGTTCCATGAGTTGCGAACGGCAAATTCTCAAATGTATTATTACTTCAATATCGTATCAAATCCTGTTGTTGTTTTTGATTTAATGTTGATTTTGAGATACAGCAGTTTCTGGCAATGAGATTATTTATATACAAATTTTATTCCAAACCTTAACTAGCAATTCCAAATGAAAATTTCGAATTTTCTAAATTAAATTTTTGAAAGTACAGGTCAAGAAATTAGAAATTCATTTTGAATAGAAGAATATTTATTCCATGGAATAAAGTGAATCCGGGACGAAAGTCCTGAAAATGACCCCGCCCTGAAACGGCAGTGCCGACATAGCTCTAACTTCCAAAAAGCAAAAGCGACAGCCTTTCTGAAGTGCTATAAGTGTTTAGAAGGTTGCTTTTAGGGGTAGTTATTGTAAGGAAAAATTTGTCTAAGTATAATATTTTACAAGAAAATGACCATGCACCACCCCAGGTCAACTGCTAATTATCCATGAAATAACTAATATACCTGGCAGAAATTAAATTTTTTTATTTCCTAACAATTTTATCATGGGATGAAAAACTATGCTTAATTTAATATAATTATTGTAGATTTCATAAGGATTGACATTGTTTTGTTTAAATATAATACATTTTATTTCACTTACCCCCCACCAAAACACGATTTCAGCCATATTTTGCCGTCTTGTTTGCTTTTTATCGCCGAGTCTCGCAAGTATCATCCAATTGTTGTACTTTTACATAATGATAGATGGCTAAAGAAGATTTCAACCAAGTTTCGTCAAGTTTTGAAGCAGTGCAGTGTATTTTATCTTCGATATTGTGTCCTTCGATATTTCGTCAAATAGCGGCCATTGCAATGCCTCGCCGCTTGTCTTCCCGATAAATGCCACTTCTTCGTCTTCATATGTATTTAGATTACAGTATCCAAGAGTATTTCATTGTAGAATAGTCCCAATCGAAAAACTAGAGTAGTATAGTCCCATTTGCAAGGAGAAAACCTACAGGTCAAGAAATTAGAAATTCATTTCGAATAGAAGAATATTTTTCCATGGAATAAAATTTGGAATTTAGATAATGGTTTAGCAATTAGACTCATCAGAGACTCTAATTCTGGAGCCCTGGTGTATATGGCCAATGCTCTAACCACTGAACTAATCAGGCGCCTGTCGCCGTACTTTTTATCATAAAAATCATCAAACCAAATTCTAATGACCAGTTCGTTGTCTCTGCTAATAACTTGTAAGGAAGCATTCTTGAAACGTTGGCCACCTAGTCCTATAATATTATCCGTCTGTTGCAAATTAAGTGAATCAAGATTTTAGCTTATAGAATTGTCTTCAGAGATTGTGCCTCATTAGATGAGGGACAGAGCAGTAGTCCCGCAGACAAAAAGTCGTGAGTTCAAATCTCACGCCACGCTCAGGTAATTGGGAGGAATATTGTTAGGAAGCTGCGATGGGATTACATTTGACGACATTGAAGCCTGATCAGAGATTTGAACTCTGGACCCATGGTTTACGAGACCAGTGCTCTAACCCCTGAGCTAATGAGGCAGTTGCGTGCCTAAATGTTCCATGAGTTGCAAACGGCAAATTCTCAAATGTATTATTATGTCCTGGTTTACGAGACCAGTGCTCTAACCCCTGAGCTAATGAGGCAGTTGCGTGCCTAAATGTTCCATGAGTTGCAAACGGCAAATTCTCAAATATATTATTATGTCAATATCGTATCAAATCCTGCTGTTGCTTTTGTTTGTTTTATTTCACATTGATTCTGAGATACAGCAGTTTCTGGCAATGAGATTATCTATATACAAATTTTATTCCAAACCTTAACTAGCAACACCAAATGAAAATTTCGAATTTTCTAAATTACATTTTTGAAAGTACAGGTCAAGAAATTAGAAATTCATTTCGAATAGAAGAATATTTATTCCATGGAATAAAGTTTGGGAATTTAGATAATGGTTTAGCAATTAGACTCATCAGAGACTCTAATTCTGGAGCCCTGGTGTATATGGCCAATGCTCTAACCACTGAGCTAATCAGGCGCCTGTCGCCGTACTTTTTATCATAAAAATCATCAAACCAAATTCTAATGACCAGTTCATTGTCTCTGCTAATAACTTGTAAAGAAGCATTCTTGAAACGTTGGCCACCTAGTCCTATAATATTATCCGTCTGTTGCAATTAAGTGAATCAAGATTTTTGCTTATAGAATTGTCTTCAGAGATTGTGCCTCATTAGATCAGGGACAGAGCAGTAGTCCCGCAGACAAAAAGTCGTGAGTTCAAATCTCACGCGACGCTCAGGTAATTGGGAAGAATATTGTTAGGAAGCTGCGATGGGATTACATTTGACGACATTGAAGCCTGATTCAGAGATTTGAACTCTGGACCCATGGTTTACGAGACCAGTGCTCTAACCCCTGAGCTAAAGAGGCAGTCCCGTGCCTAAAAGTTCCATGAGTTGCGAACGGCAAATTCTAAAGTGTATTATTAGGTCAAGATCGTATCAAATCCTGTTATTGTTTTTGATTTACTGTTGATTTTGAGATACAGCAATCTTTTAAATTTGTTGCAGGAAAAATATTTACGAAGCTGTCATGCGTTTCATTTGAAGGAATTCAAGCCTCATCAGAGATTTGAACTCTGGATCCCTGGTTTACAAGACCAGTGCTCTAACCCCTGTGATAATGAGGCAGTCCCGTGCCTAAATGTTCCATGAGTTGCGAACGCAAATTCTCAAATGTATTATTACGTCAATATCGTATCAAATCCTGTTGTTGTTTTTGATTTACATTAATTCTGAGATACCGTAATCTTTTCAATTTGTTGGAGGAAAAATATTTACGAAGCTGTGATGCGTTTCATTTGAAGGAATTGAAGCCTCATCAGAGATTTGAACTCTGGACCCCTGGTTTACAAGACCAGTGCTCTAACCCCTGAGCTAATGAGGCAGTTGCGTGCCTAAATGTCCCATGAGTTGCAAACGGCAAATTCTCAAATGTATTATTACGTCAATATTGTATCAAATCCTGTTGTGGTTTTTGATTTAAAATTGATTCTGTGATACCGCAATCTTTTCAATTTTTTGGAGGAAAAATATTTACGAAGCTGTGATGCGTTTGATTTGAAGGAATTGAAGCCTCATCAGAGATTTGAACTCTGGACCCCTGGTTTACAAGACCAGTACTCTAACCGCTGAGCTAATGAGGCAGTCCCGTGTCTAAATGTTCCATGAGTTGCAAACGGCAAATTCTCAAATGTATTATTACGTCAATATCGTATCAAATCCTGTTGTTGTTTTTGATTTAACATTGATTCTGAGATACCGCAATATTTTCAATTTTTTGGAGGAGAAATATTTACGAAGCTGTGGTGCGTTTCATTTAAAAGAATTGAAGCCTCATCAGAGATTTGAACTCTGGACCCCTGGTTTACAAGACCAGTGCTCTAACCCCTGAGCTAATGAGGCAGTCGCGTGACAAAATGTTCCATGAGTTGCGAACGGCAAATTCTCAAATGTATTATTACTTCAATATCGTATCAAATCCTGTTGTTGTTTTTGATTTAATGTTGATTTTGAGATACAGCAGTTTCTGGCAATGAGATTATTTATATACAAATTTTATTCCAAACCTTAACTAGCAATTCCAAATGAAAATTTCGAATTTTCTAAATTAAATTTTTGAAAGTACAGGTCAAGAAATTAGAAATTCATTTTGAATAGAAGAATATTTATTCCATGGAATAAAGTGAATCCGGGACGAAAGTCCTGAAAATGACCCCGCCCTGAAACGGCAGTGCCGACATAGCTCTAACTTCCAAAAAGCAAAAGCGACAGCCTTTCTGAAGTGCTATAAGTGTTTAGAAGGTTGCTTTTAGGGGTAGTTATTGTAAGGAAAAATTTGTCTAAGTATAATATTTTACAAGAAAATGACCATGCACCACCCCCAGGTCAACTGCTAATTATCCATGAAATAACTAATATACCTGGCAGAAATTAAATTTTTTTATTTCCTAACAATTTTTATCATGGGATGAAAAACTATGCTTAATTTAATATAATTATTGTAGATTTCATAAGGATTGACATTGTTTTGTTTAAATATAATACATTTTATTTCACTTACCCCCCACCAAAACACGATTTCAGCCATATTTTGCCGTCTTGTTTGCTTTTTATCGCCGAGTCTCGCAAGTATCATCCAATTGTTGTACTTTTACATAATGATAGATGGCTAAAGAAGATTTCAACCAAGTTTCGTCAAGTTTTGAAGCAGTGCAGTGTATTTTATCTTCGATATTGTGTCCTTCGATATTTCGTCAAATAGCGGCCATTGCAATGCCTCGCCGCTTGTCTTCCCGATAAATGCCACTTCTTCGTCTTCATATGTATTTAGATTACAGTATCCAAGAGTATTTCATTGTAGAATAGTCCCAATCGAAAAACTAGAGTAGTATAGTCCCATTTGCAAGGAGAAAACCTACAGGTCAAGAAATTAGAAATTCATTTCGAATAGAAGAATATTTTTCCATGGAATAAAATTTGGGAATTTAGATAATGGTTTAGCAATTAGACTCATCAGAGACTCTAATTCTGGAGCCCTGGTGTATATGGCCAATGCTCTAACCACTGAACTAATCAGGCGCCTGTCGCCGTACTTTTATCATAAAATCATCAAACCAAATTCTAATGACCAGTTCGTTGTCTCTGCTAATAACTTGTAAAGAAGCATTCTTGAAACGTTGGCCACCTAGTCCTATAATATTATCCGTCTGTTGCAATTAAGTGAATCAAGATTTTTGCTTATAGAATTGTCTTCAGAGATTGTGCCTCATTAGATCAGGGACAGAGCAGTAGTCCCGCAGACAAAAAGTCGTGAGTTCAAATCTCACGTGACGCTCAGGTAATTGGGAGGAATATTGTTACGAAGCTGTGATTGGATTTCATTTGACGACATTGAAGCCTGATCAGAGATTTGAACTCTGGACCCCTGGTTTACGAGACCAGTGCTCTAACCCCTGAGCTAATGAGGCAGTTGCGTGCCTAAATGTTCCATGAGTTGCAAACGGCAAATTCTCAAATGTATTATTATGTCCTGGTTTACGAGACCAGTGCTCTAACCCCTGAGCTAATGAGGCAGTTGCGTGCCTAAATGTTCCATGAGTTGCAAACGGCAAATTCTCAAATATATTATTATGTCAATATCGTATCAAATCCTGTTGTTGTTTTTTATTTCACATTGATTCTGAGATACAGCAGTTTCTGGCAATGAGATTATCTATATACAAATTTTATTCCAAACCTTAACTAGCATTTCCAAATTAGAATTTCGAATTTTCTAAATTAAATTTTTGAAAGTACAGGTCAAGAAATTAGAAATTCATTTCGAATAGAAGAATATTTATTCCATGGATAAAGTTTGGGAATTTAGATAATGGTTTAGCAATTAGACTCATCAGAGACTCTAATTCTGGAGCCCTGGTGTATATGGCCAATGCTCTAACCACTGAGCTAATCAGGCGCCTGTCGCCGTACTCTTTATCATAAAAATCATCAAATCAAATTCTAATGACCAGTTCATTGTCTCTGCTAATAACTTGTAAGGAAGCATTCTTGAAACGTTGGACTCCTAGTCCTATAATATTATCCGTCTGTTGCAAATTAAGTGAATCAAGATTTTTGCTTATAGAATTTTCTTCCGAGATTGTGCCTCATTAGATCAGGGACAGAGCAGTGTCCCGCAGACAAAAAGTCGTGAGTTCAAATCTCACGTGACGCTCAGGTAATTGGGAGGAATATTGTTACGAAGCTGTGACAGGATTTCATTTGACGACATTGAAGCCTGATCAGAGATTTGAACCCTGGACCCCTGGTTTACGAGACCAGTGCTCTAACCCCTGAGCTAATGAGGCAGTCCCGTGCCTAAATGTTCCATGAGTTGCGAACGGCAAATTCTAAAGTGTATTATTACGTCAAGATTGTATCAAATCCTGTTATTGTTTTTTATTTAATGTTGATTTTGAGATACAGCAGTTTCTGGCAATGAGATTATCTATATACAAATTTTATTCCAAACCTTAACTAGCATTTCCAAATTAAAATTTCGAATTTTCTAAGTTAAATTTTTGAAAGTACAGGTCAAGAAATTAGAAATTCATTTCGAATAGAAGAATATTTATTCCATGGAATAAAATTTGGGAATTTAGATAATGGTTTAGCAATTAGACTCATCAGAGACTCTAATTCTGGAGCCCTGGTGTATATGGCCAATGCTCTAACCACTGAACTAATCAGGCGCCTGTCGCCGTACTTTTTATCATAAAAATCATCAAACCAAATTCTAATGACCAGTTCGTTGTCTCTGCTAATAACTTGTAAGGAAGCATTCTTGAAACGTTGGCCACCTAGTCCTATAATATTATCCGTCTGTTGCAAATTAAGTGAATCAAGATTTTAGCTTATAGAATTGTCTTCAGAGATTGTGCCTCATTAGATGAGGGACAGAGCAGTAGTCCCGCAGACAAAAAGTCGTGAATTCAAATCTCACGCGACGCTCAGGTAATTGGGAGGAATATTGTTAGGAAGCTGTGATGGGATTTCATTTGACGACATTGAAGCCTGATCAGAGATTTGAACTCTGGACCCCTGGTTTACAAGACCAGTACTCTAACCCCTGAGCTAAAGAGGCAGTCCCGTGCCTAAAAGTTCCATGAGTTGCGAACGGCAAATTCTCAAATGTATTATTACGTCAATATCGTATCAAATCCTGCTGTTGTTTTTTATTTAACATTGATTTTGAGATACAGCAATCTTTTAAATTTGTTGGAGGAAAAATATTTACGAAGCTGTGATGCGTTTCATTTGAAGGAATTCAAGCCTCATCAGAGATTTGAACTCTGGACCCCTGGTTTACAAGACCAGTACTCTAACCCCTGTGATAATGAGGCAGTCCCGTGCCTAAATGTTCCATGAGTTGCGAACGCAAATTCTCAAATGTATTATTACGTCAATATCGTATCAAATCCTGTTGTTGTTTTTGATTTACATTAATTCTGAGATACCGTAATCTTTTCAATTTGTTGGAGGAAAAATATTTACGAAGCTGTGATGCGTTTCATTTGAAGGAATTGAAGCCTCATCAGAGATTTGAACTCTGGACCCCTGGTTTACAAGACCAGTGCTCTAACCCCTGAGCTAATGAGGCAGTTGCGTGCCTAAATGTCCCATGAGTTGCAAACGGCAAATTCTCAAATGTATTATTACGTCAATATCGTATCAAATCCTGTTGTTGTTTTTGATTTCACATTGATTCTGAGATACCGTAATCTTTTCAATTTGTTGGAGGAAAAATATTTACGAAGCTGTGATGCGTTTGATTTGAAGGAATTGAAGCCTCATCAGAGATTTGAACTCTGGACCCCTGGGTTTACGAGACCAGTGCTCTAACCCCTGAGCTAATGAGGCAGTCCCGTGCCTAAAAGTTCCATGAGTTGCGAACGGCAAATTCTAAAGTGTATTATTAGGTCAAGATCGTATCAAATCCTGTTATTGTTTTTGATTTAATGTTGATTTTGAGATACAGCAATCTTTTAAATTTGTTGGAGGAAAAATATTTACGAAGCTGTCATGCGTTTCATTTGAAGGAATTTAAGCCTCATCAGAGATTTGAACTCTGGACCCCTGGTTTACAAGACCAGTGCTCTAACCCCTGTGATAATGAGGCAGTCCCGTGCCTAAATGTTCCATGAGTTGCGAACGGCAAATTCTCAAATGTATTATTACGTCAATATCGTATCAAATCCTGTTGTTGTTTTTGATTTAACATTGATTCTGAGATACCGTAATCTTTTCAATTTGTTGGAGGAAAAATATTTACGAAGCTGTGATGCGTTTCATTTGTAGGAATTGAAGCCACATTAGAGATTTTAACTCTGGACCACTGGTTTACAAGACCAGTGCTCTAACCCCTGTGATAATGAGGCAGTCCTGTGCCTAAATGTTCCGTGAGTGGCGAACGGCAAATTCTCAAATGTATTATTACGTCAATATCGTATCAAATCCTGTTGTTGTTTTTGATTTAACATTGATTCTGAGATACCGTAATATTTTCAATTTGTTGGAGGAAAAATATTTGCGAAGCTGTGATCCGTTTCATTTGAAGGAATTGAAGCCTCATCAGAGATTTGAACTCTGGACCCCTGGTTTACAAGACCAGTGCTCTAACCCCTGAGCTAATGAGGCAGTCGCGTGCCTAAATGTTCCATGAGTTGCGAACGGCAAATTCTCAAATGTATTATTACGTCAATATCGTATCAAATCCGGTTGCTGTTTTTGATTTAATGTTGATTTTGAGATACAGCAGTTTCTGGCAATGAGATTATTTATATACAAATTTTATTCCAAACCTTAACTAGCAATTCCAAATGAAAATTTCGAATTTTCTAAATTATATTTTTGAAAGTACAGGTCAAGAAATTAGAAATTCATTTCGAATAGAAGAATATTTATTCCATGGAATAAAGTTTGGACCATGAAATTTATGACACTCTATCCCATAGTTAGAATTTAGATAATGGTTTATCCCTGGTGTATATGGCCAATGCTCTAACCACTAAACTAATCAGGCGCCTGTCGCCGTACTTTTTATAATAAAAAGAATCAAACCAAATTCTAATGACCAGTTCATTGTCTCTGCTAATAACTTGTAAAGAAGAATTCTTGAAACGTTGGCCACGTAGTCCTATAATATTTTCCGCATGTGGCAAATTAAACGAATCAAGATTTTTCCTTAAAGATTTGTCCTCAGAGTTTGTGCCTCATTAGATCATGGACAGAGCAGTAGTCTCGCAGACAAAAAGTCGTGAGTTCGAATCTCACGTGACGCTCAGGTAATTGGCGCATGCTGGAAATAATGTTTTTATAGTCTTTTCAAATTGTGGGAGGAAAATTAGGTACGAAGTTGTGATGGGATTTCATTTGACGACATTGAAGCCTGATCAGAGATTCGAACTCTGGACCCCTGGTTTACTAGAACATTGCTCTAACCACTGAGCTAATGAGGCATTCGCGTACCAAAATTTTCCATGAGTTGGAAACGGCAAATTCTCAAGTGTATTATTACGTCAATATCGTATCAAATCCCGTTGTTGTTTTTGATTTAACATTGATTCTGAGATACCGTAATCTTTTCAATTTGTTGGAGGAAAAATATTTACGAAACTGTGATGCGTTTCATTTGAAGAAATTGAAGCCTCATGAGAGATTTGATCTCTCGACCACTGGTTTACAAGACCAGTGCTCTAACCACTGAGCTAATGAGGCAGTACCGTGCCTAAATGTTCCATGAGTTGCGAACGGCAAATTCTCAATTGTATTATTACGTCAATATCGTATCAAATCCTGTTGTTGTTTTTGATTTAACATTGATTCCTAAATACAGTAAACTTTTCAATTTGTTGGAGGAAAAATATTTAAGAAGCTGTGATGCTTTTCATTTGAAGGAATTGAAGCCTCATCAGAGATTTGAACTCTGGACCCCTGGTTTACGAGACCAGTGCTCTAACCCCTGAGCTAATGAGGCAGTCACGTGCCTAAATGTTCCATGAGTTGCGAACGGCATTTTCTCAAGTGTATTATTACGTCAATATCGTATCAAATCCTCTTGTTGTTTTTGATTTAATGTTGATTTTGAGATACAGCAGTTTCTGGCAATGAGATTATTTAAATACGAATTTTATTCCAAACGTTAACTAGCAATTCCAAATGAAAATTTCGAATTTTGTAAATTAAATTTTTCAAAGTACAGGTCAAGAAATTAGAAATTCATTTCGAATAGAAGAATATTTATTCCATGGAATAAAGTTTGGGAATTTAGATAATGGTTTAGCAATTAGACTCATCAGAGACTCTAATTCTGGAACCCTTGTGTATATGGCCAATGCTCTAACCACTGAGCTAATGAGGCGCCTGTCGCCGTACTTTTTATCATAAAAAGCATCAAACCAAATTCTAATGACCAGTTGATTGTCTCTGCTATTAACTTGTAAAGAAGCATTCTTGAAACGTTGGCCACCTAGTCCTATATGAGAATGTGCCTCATTAGATCAGGGACAGAGCAGTAGTCTCGCAGACAAAAAGTCGTTAGTTCAAATCTCACGTGACGCTCAGGTAATTGGCGCATACTGGAAATAATGTTGTGATAGTCTTTTCAAATTGTGGGAGGAAAAATAGATACGAAGTTGTGATGGGATTTCATTTGACGACATTGAAGCCTGATCAGAGATTCCAACTCTGAACCCCTGGTTTACTAGAACAGTGCTCTAACCCCTGAGCTAATGAGGCAATCGCGTGCCAAAATGTTCCATGAGTTGCAAACGGCAAATTCTCAAATGTATTATTATCTCAGTAAATTAACCGGGCAATGCTCGCCTCATCTGTTCAGTTGAATTAAGGTATTGGGCTGAAAATATTGGTCTGAACCGATGTGGGAGGTTGCATGAAGCTGTCGGCGCACGAACCGTACGAATTTCCGGGCGGGTGGGAGGGTGTTTTCTCTTTCGGTCCTTCTGTGTGTCGGCCGACGGAATTCACACTAAATGGTGCAATTCTCGCTTGGTGTGGTCCTTTAAATACCATGTGATACATAATCTACATATATATGACCTAATTATGCCTTAACCATTTACATATGATTACGAGCATTTCGAATAGTAGCACCTATTCCTCTCGTGCTGTTAGATGTTCACCCACGATCTATACCCACTGTTCATGATGATTATACATTTCGCTTGCGTGAAAAGAAGCAGAATCTTGAAATAACAAAGTGGCTAGATTACTCAACTCATCCCTTTGAAGCATTTCATTCAGCTGTTCCCTACTCGGGCTGACGGCCATCCCTCCACCAACGGCAGCAGAACTCCCCAGGCCATTGACTCAATGAGTCCCGCGTTCGGATTGTTTAGCTGCTTCCACTACGTTGGCATGAAAATCGGAATCATACTCCCATGCCCATATTGGACACTTGTCCCAGGCCTATGTGTGGGGAGAACAACCAAACCACCATCACTAGAGGGGCGACCGTCCTGACCCAGTAAATTAACCGGGGAAAGTTTGGGTGAAGGAGCTTTCTTTTTCAGGACTGTCACTCTCCACAAGGTGATTTTGCCATACCGTAATTGCAATGAATATGGAAATCGAGGGGAAGCTGCACCTGCCCTTCGGCTAAGCTTCATGCCATATCAATGGACGCTCTCTTGCACTGCTATAAGTGACATTTTTCGAATACGACGATATCAATCTCTACTCGTGGCGACCGGACAACAACACGAAGACGAAGAACTGAAAATGACTGCATAGTGCCTGGTACAAAGAAATGCGGCTAAGTCGAGCAAACTTTATTTCCCCAGTGAGCGGCGCTGCCCATACTTCCCATACAAACGCTGACCTGATTTAGCATGATGTCATCTATAATAAATTAGTCCGTCGACAATAGAATCCATCCAAGAAAATAATCTCTTAAATATCGACATCACTTGATGACCCTAAAATGCTTCACTTCTATACATAGCTACTCAGGCATGCCTCACCACCATAATTTGATTGTCGATAAAAATTATGTTGGTTACTAACTCGTATGACTGAACCGTAACCAAACGACTCTTAATGAAGTTTTACTGTTTTATTATCAAATGTCAGTTTATAGACCATCGATATCACACTAGGAAATATAAAACTGTGGTAATGTGATGTTGTATACTGTCAATATCTCAATTCACTCAAGCCCAAGGAACACTTAACGACCTGTAATGTTGTATTCATTATTCATTCACAATTATCTTACATTGAACAATACAAGTTTTAGAATCAATTATCAGCTAGGTCATCAAGCCCGGTCATATACAAATTATCAATCATATCTTTGCCTGTATATAACAATTGCATGGTCACTCATAGCAGTAGCATATCAGCCTGCATTCCTACCCACGGGATCTTGAGACAATCTATGCAACATGTAATTAAGCCTTGAAACAACATAAGATGACAAACTCCCGCCGTTTCGTCAAGTAAACTTGATTAGGTTATAGTTAAATTAGAATTAGAGTAATCAAAGATTGATGTAAAACCACGTTCCTTACATTCGATAGCTGTATACTTTACAAGCAGTCACTGTCTTGTCAGTCACCATGATGGCGACGAGGTTGAACAATGTGCGAATTACAAAGCGGTAAATGGAACCTCAGGGTTTCAAATTATACATGGTTCTCCCCTGCGTAGCCCCGTTGATATTTTACACAAAGTCAAAGAACTACAATTATGAAGCGACATATCTTTTAAAACCTTTCCTAACCACCTAATCAGGCGTACATACGGAGAATAGCCACGTAGTAAACTTATAATACGTTGTACATAGCAAGATTAGATTAAAGAAGTAAACCCGTATAGATCATAGTGTAAAAACATGCACGAAATAACAATCCCTAAAGCTATACAACAGTAGAAATATTTTATACCCCGTCGTGTGGCTGCATTTGCGACTCTGCTTCGCCGTTTTGGTGTAGTACGTGATCATCCTTATGTTCTGACTGTTCGCCACCTGGTGGCGGTGACGCTGCTGGTGTTGGTTGATTAGTTAACCTGCACCGAAGCACGAGAACGAACGAATAGCCTCATTAACTGAACGATAGGACCGTTCACATTCGTTCAATTAAACGTTGTTTATTGGCTAATACAAGTTTAATTATCATATTCGTGAAAGAATTTTAGGTCGTGTGTAGCGTTAATATATGCTTATTTCGGCCAATGTTTGATTTAAATTACTGCATAGGTGTAACAGGGGTGAATCATAGAGATAGAACAACTAACTCCTTGAGCTGTGTGTGTCAATTTAGGTGTAAGAATAATACTGTATATTATAGCCAGTTATCCAACTACCTGAAAGATAATATAGAAGCATGTAATGTGTTTTCCTGTCCCTCACTTACTAACTTCTTGACCAAGGGCCTTCGCTCTAAACATCGAACAAAATCCTTTCTTTATCTTCCAGGTAGTTGGATAATTTACTATACAGGGTGTATCAAAAAAACTGCAAATACCATAATTTGTATGCACGAGATCATACAATGTGTATAAAAAAAAACGCAACCTCGGAATTTCCCAAGAAATCCACTTTGTTCTTAAGAACAAAATATTTTAGGCCCCTGGGAATTTAAAATAGCTTCTAATCGTATTCCAGGAGCATAACTGTCGAATTACTAATAGGTCGTATTACTATTTTAAATTCCCCAGGGGCCTAAAATCTTCTGTGCTTAAGGAGGCTCCCTACAGTTATAGTACAGTTTGAAACACGATCTATATAGATCAGACGTCACACTCGCGTGGAATCTTCGTGACCCGGTAAAATTTTGAAACAAGCCACGGGAAGTTATTTTCGAGACTTATCTGCGAAGAAACCACAACCTTTTCATTATAATCGTAAATATTTGAAATTCAAACAGTACGTATGTTCTTAACCAGTTTCTAAGCTTTCTTTTAGTATGTTTTTTACGTATTTATATTCAGTATTATCTTTTATAATGTTCAAAATCGTCGACTTGCTGCATACTAAAAATGCTAAAATTATATTTTACACTCTCGTCAAGGCACTCTAGAACTGTCAAAGTATATAATATAATTCTTTAAAGCAATCAAAAGTTTAAAAACTACTGCATACAACCACAGTACAGACAGTTAGGACTTACGAGTTGTCTTACGAAAATTTGGACTTGTTTGAATGTTTTGAATGGTTTTCATACCGATTTCAACAATAAAAACAAATTTAAGAGACGTTGGATTAATTCAATGCGAAAACCACCGACAAACCAGACCAGAAAAAAGACCACCAACAAACAATCTTGGGTCCAACAAACCAAGGGTAACGAAAATGAAGAGAATTTTGCTCGAAATAGACAAATTTAGCGATATAATCAAAACTAGTCACGTGACTTGAAATGGGTATAAATTAGTACAAAAAGCAAGATGGCGGATGTGGCAGCTGTAGCATGCAAAAACTGTTGTAAACGACATGTGAACTGTTGCTGTTGTTGGACAAACGTGGAAATCGGCTGGACAAAAACCTTTGAAGGTATTCCTGAATTTGTTCCTGCAACATGGGCTGGTTGGTTAACCACAGCGGGGAAAAAGCACGCTGGGGACAAGAGCTGGAAATATTTTAAAGAAGGATATATTTTTAATATTTATGTTGGGAAGACGGGCGATAAGTTTGCTTTTAGAGCAAGATGTCACAGATCAATGAAAAAGAATGAGGAAGCGCATTATTTACACCTTTTAGTTGATGAAAAAGACCGTAAAGCCTCTATATATCGTGCTCATTGTTCTTGCACTGGGGGCAGTGGTGGACACTGCAATCACTTATTTGCATTAATATTTCAACTTAATGATTATTCTTCTTCAAAAATCAACGAGATTGCAAGTGATGCAACATGTACGAGCAAACCACAAACATGGCACATACCAAGGGCAACATCCATTTGTCCTATGCCAGTTATGGCCACTCATTATGCACGTTCAGCAACTGATAAAAAAACAAGAAAGCGAAAACCAGTAACTGCAAAACTGTATGATGCAAGAGGTGAACATGCTCACAATTGTTTGTCAAGGCAGGAAGTTATGAATGAAGTTTCTCGGCTCAAGACTAAGTCAAAACCACCTCCTTTCTCATATCTACTTGCTGACCAGGAACCTTCTGTGCTTGTGAACACTGTATTTGGCAATGTTGCTATTGGATCGATTTTGTCATATCAGCTACAAGACATTGGTAAACCTTCAACAACTTTTATTCCAACATAACTTTAGGCAATGTTGACCAACATTTTGAACCAACTTCATTCCTGATATCCCACTCGTACATAGTTCTAATGAAACTGTAAATTTGAATGCTGGAGACTTTTAGATTTTTATACACAACATATTGTCATCAATAACGAAGATGCAGTTGCCTTGGAAAAAGGACTGTTTTGCAAGGAGAGTCCACTGAGTGGCTTGAAGAGCACCAAAAAAGATTAACTGCATCAGGGTTCGGGAAAGTTGTTTTCAGAGTGCACACTCCATCAGAGTCAATGGTCAAAAATTTATTTAATCAGAAGGATTTGTCAAATATCAGATCCATTGCTCATGGCAAGTCTAAAGAGAAAGTTGCAGGACAATATACTCAAACAAAATGCAAAAACAACTTTCTCAATTTATTGTGTATGATGCTGGCCTTTCAGTTAATCCTCTTTGGCCTTACCTTGGTGCAAGCCCAGATGGTAAGGTGTATGACCCATCTGATTCCATATCACCATTTGGATTGTTAGAAATCAAATGTCCATTTACAAAAAGAAGCAGTAAAATAACTGAAGCGGCAAATGACAAGAGTTTTTATCTTGAACAAAGAAATGATAACTATTGCTTGAAAGTGAATCATAACTGTGGCTATTATGCCCAGATTCAGGGACAGTTGGCATTGACCGGATTGAAATGGTGTGACTTTGTTGTATTTTTATCTGAATCAAATGAAATGAATGTTGAGAGAATTTACTTTGATTCATGCTATTGGCAAGATGTACTTTTGCCAAAACTTTCTAGCTTTTATGTTGAACATGCTTTGCCATTCATTGCTTTGCATACACAGTCAAACTAGAATATTTATGAAAAACATTAAAGTGTTTATGAAATATATGGTAATTCACATCAACAGGTTTTAATTTCGAATAATATGCTGTGTAATTATTCACTATTTACAGCAGGGTGTTTATATTATATATAATTATATTATTAAATATTTTAATAAATTATATTATTTAAGATATTGAAATTTATTTATAAAGTTATTGCAAGTATATGTGAATCACATATTGTTCATATCTTAGTGTTTAAAGTATTGGATTATGGAAGTTTGACAGTAAACATGCCACAGTCCAGATTTGATTAATGCTTCCAAACATGGTAACTGGCACAGGTGAATGAAAAATCCTGTTTCTTCTGATTTTGCATATAGCTCTTTCCACATGGATTCTATGTTGTGCTATTGTTTGAGTTGCTATCACATCATCTTCATTGAAACCAATTTTGTCCTTAAGAAATGGTGGAATATTTAACTTAAGGCCCAGTCTATCAAGTTCGTCATGAATATCAAAGCCTTTATCGGCCATTATGGCATCACCCTTTAAGATCTCTCCAACCAACATTTTTTTCTCTAGCAAATTTAAGAATCCACATCGCTTGACAAGTTCTTTATCACTAATTGATCCCTCATACAATTGTGAAACAAACAATATACCTCCTTTAGGATCCACTCCAATTAGAGATTTGAAAGTTGTGTGAGACTTATAGGTGCTGTACGTTTCACTGTGTTTCTGAAGAGAACTTGGTATTTGAACTTTAAGTTCTGTTGCATCAATGATGATAAGATTGGTGGAATATTTCTCCTTGAAATCAACAGGAGAATTATTAAGGATTATATCCCTGTGTGGCCAAACTTTCAAACTACCCAAGGTAAGTGGGCCATTCTCTTTTTCATCATCCTCAAGTTCTGTGTCATTGTCTGACTTATTAAACAACTCCTCTGTGTCAATATAACTTTGCCGTGCTTGCTTTGTATTCCAATATACAAGACGTGTTCTATCAAGATCAGGCAGGACAAACGAAAGGGCACTCATAAATTCTTCACACGAATTGAAACCAGTAAAATGACGGAATAATTTTTCCTCCTTCTTTGGATTGTCGATACACTTGCTTTTTAGATGATTTAAAGAAAACTGATGTTCACATGGTCTTTCTTGTGCACAAAGATTACCATACATGGTTTGTGTTGCATGTGAAGCAGAGGACCGCGAGTTACTAGTATCGTCATCATCTTGCATTAAAACATCGTCGGGTTTTTTTGACACTGCTAATGAACTATCTGCTTCTTTCCTCCCTATATTGCTATATATTCTTTCCAGCGGTCTACGCGGTTTTTCTGATTTTTCTGGTGACCATTTAAAAATAGAAGGAACTACATTCATCTTCAATCTTTTAACTTTTGAACCAGGTTCAATAAAATCATCTTTCGTAAAGTGTTCGCTACAAATTTTTGTGTGTTTATTGACATTGAAATATCTCGGGTCGCGTCGCATTTTTGTGACCCAAACTTTCAATATTTTTTTATTTTCATTAGGCAACCGGTGCCAAGATAAATCCTTCCTTGTAGCTGAGCTATTTTTGCACTCCCCTGCACAACAATAATGAGGCATTATACTTGTTAATTATGTTAAATATCATTTGCTGTTTACATTGTCATTTCCTCCCAACAGGCGGCCATTGTTTTTGTACTAATTTATACCCATTTCAAGTCACGTGACTAGTTTTGATTATATCGCTAAATTTGTCTATTGTACATAATTTCGAAAAAACAGCCTGTTTTACAGCCAGCGAGCGACTCAAACACGCGCCCGCAAACACTATATCGTGATCGGCCAGCATTACTTTTAGGCTTTTCGCAAGCAGAAAATGGCTGAAAATGGCATTTTGAGGTTCGTTTTTCTCGTTCGTTTCTCCGGTGACCATATCTCAAAATTTGACTACGTATTCAACGTACTAAGTTCTATTAAATCCTTAAATTTAAAAAAAATCGCCAGTGTAGTTTTCGTGAAACTAAATTTTGGCTTTTAAAAAAAAACTACACTGGCGATTTTCAAAAAAATTTCTGAGAAAACTCAGAATCGCATAATAATTTACTTTCTGCAAAAAAAAGAGTAGGTCACCGACCTTATTTTTCCGCTATCATACCTTCTTTGGCTAAAACTACCAAGATAAATGATGACGTCATGTCGCCATAGCAACGTCAAGAGTAAAAAACTTGTGTTGAAATTATTGCTTAATATACGAGGAATAAAGGGCTTAGGCAAAAATTTGAGTTTTCTAAGTTATAACCTTTCAAAGAGCTTTCAATTCAAAACACTGATATCTAATGGAAACTGTAGGGAGCCTCCTTAAGAACAAAGTGGATTTCTTGGGAAATTCCGAGGTTGCGTTTTTTTTTATACACCCTGTACATTAGAATTTCAATGGCTGTGCAAATAATTACGCTTCTGGGATTTGAAAATACGTTTCCCAGGGGTATCAAAACAAGCACACAAAGTGAATTAAACTTATGAGTTGATTACGAATGGCTCAGTTTACGAATGACTGCTGTCGAGTTTTGAGTTTGGGCGTACTTTAAAACAAGAAATACTCTGTGCTCTGTTGTTAGCTGAGCCATTCGTAATCGAACTAATTTTAATTCACTTTGTGTGCTTATTTTGATAGTACTGCACGTGGAAACGTATTTTCAAATCCCAGAAGCGTAATTATTTGCACAGCCATTGAAATTCTAATGTATGATCTCGTGCATACAAATTATGGTATTTGCAGTTTTTTTATACACCCTGTATATGGTATGCCGTATATACATTTAGTCAAGGAGTTATCCAGTATATAGTAAATTATCCAACTACCTGGAAGTTAAGGAAAGGATTTTGTTCGATGTTTAGAGCGAAGGCCCTTAGTCAAGAAGTTAGTAAGTGGGGGACAGGAAAACACATTACATGCTTCTATATTATCTTTCAGGTAGTTGGATAACTGGCTATAATATACAGTATTATTCTTACACCTAAACTGACACACACAGCTCAAGGAGTTAGTTGTTCTATCTCTATGATTCACCCCAGTTACACCTATGCAGTAATTTAAATCAAACATTGGCCGAAATAAGCATACAGGGTGTATAAAAAAACGCAACCTCGGAATTTCCCAAGAAATCCACTTTGTTCTTAAGAACAAAAGATTTTAGGCCCCTGGGAATTTAAAATAGCTTCTAATCGTATTCCAGGAGCATAACTGTCGAATTACTAATAGGTCGTATTACTATTTTAAATTCCCCAGGGGCCTAAAATCTTTTGTGCTGAAGAACAAAGTGGATTTCTTGGGAAATTCCGAGGTTGCGTTTTTTTTTATACACCCTGTATATTAACGCTACACACGACCTAAAATTATTTCACGAATATGATAATTAAACTTGTATCAGCCAATAAACAACGTTTAATTGAACGAATGTGAACGATCCTATCGTTCAGTTAATGAGGCTATTCGTTCGTTCTCGTGCTTCGGTGCAGGTTAACTAATCAACCAACACCAGCAGCGTCACCACCACCAGTCAGAACAGGATGATCACGTACTACACCAAAACGGCGAAGCAGAGTCGCAAATGCAGCCACACGACCGGGTATAAAATATTTCTACTGTTGTATAGCTTTAGGGATTGTTATTTCGTGAATGTTTTTACACTATAATCTATACGGGTTTACTTCTTTAATCTAATCTTGCTATGTACAACGTATTATAAGTTTAGTACGTGGCTATTCTCCGTATGTACGCCTGATTAGGTGGTTAGGAAAGGTTTTAAAAGATATGTCGCTTCATAATTGTAGTTCTTTGACTTTGCGTAAAATAGCAGCGAGGCTACGCAGGGGAGAACACTGTATAATTTGAAACCCTGAGGTTCCATTTACCGCTTTGTAATTCGCACATTGTTCAACTTCGTCGCCATCATGGTGACCGACAAGACAGTGACTGCTTGTAAAGTATACAGCTATTGAATGTAAGGAACGTGGTTTTACATCAATCTTTGATTACTCTAATTCTAATTTAACTATAATCTAATCAAGTTTACTTGACGAAACGGCGGGAGTTTGTCATCTTATGTTGTTTAAAGGCTTAATTACATGTTGCATAGATTGTCTCAAGATCCCGTGGGTAGGAATGCAGGCTGATATGCTACTGCTATGAGTGACCATGCAATTGTTATATACAGGCAAAGATATGATTGATAATTTGTAATGACCGGGCTTGATGACCTAGCTGATAATTGATTCAAAAACTTGTATTGTTCAGTGTAAGATAATTGTGAATGAATAATGAATACAACATTACGCGTTATGTGTTCCTTGGGCTCGAGTGAATTGAGATCAATATCAGTATACAACATCACATTACCACAGTTTTATATTTCCTAGTGTGATATCGATAGTCTATAAACTGACATTTGATAATAAACTGAACAGTAAAACTTCATTAAGAGTCGTTTGGTTACGGTTCAGTCATACGAGTTAGTAACCAACATATAGACTATCAAATTATGGTGGTGAGGCATGCCTGAGTAGCTATGTATAGAAGTGAAGCATTTTAGGGTCACCAAGTGATGTCGATATTTAAGAGATTATTTTCTTGGATGGATTCTATTGTCGGCGGACTAATTTATTATAGATGACATCATGCTAAATCAGGTCAGCGTTTGTATGGGAAGTATGGGCAGCGCCGCTCACTGGGGAAATAAAGTTTGCTCGACTTAGCCGCATTTCTTTGTACCAGGCACTAGGCAGTCATTTTCAGTTCTTCGTCTTCGTGTTGTTGTCCGGTCGCCACGAGTAGCGATTGATATCGTCGTATTCGCAAAATGTCACTTATAGCAGTGCATGAGAGCGTCCATTGATATGGCATGAAGCTTAGCCGCAGGGCAGGTGCAGCTTCCCCTCGATTTCCATATTCATTGCAATTACGGTGCGGCAAAATCACCTTGTGGAGAGTGACAGTCCTGAAAAAGAAAGCACCTTCACCCAAACTTTCCCCGGTTAATTTACTGGGTCAGGACGGTCGCCCCTCCACTGACGGTGGTTTGGTTGTTCTCCCCACACATAGGCCCGGGACAAGTGTCCAATGTGGGCATGGGAGTATGATTCTGATTTTCATGCCAACGTAGTGGAAGCATCTAAACAATCCGGACGCGGGACTCGGGAGTTCTGCTGCCGTTGGTGGAGGGATGGCCGTCAGCCCGAGTTGGGAACAGCTGAATGAAATGCTTCAAAGGGATGAGTTGAGTAATCTAGCCACTTTGTTATTTCAAGATTCTGCTTCTTTTCACGCAAGCGAAATGTATAATCATCATGAACAGTGGGTATAGATCGTGGGTGAACATCGATCTAACAGCACGAGAGGAATAGGTGCTACAGTGGATAAGAGAAAAGTATCCATCTTTCCACATTTTCCTACAATGTACGGGAGTATTTAATGGCCAATATTACAAACGCCTTCGACCACGCCAAAATTGTTTGGAATAACCGATCGTCTCAGCCATTTGTTTATTTTGCTTCAGATACTTTATTCGATCGCTTGTATACTGGGGAAAACGCTGATTAGTAAAGTTCGATTTGTCACTACCGAACCGACCAAGCCTCGCTTATGCCATATATGATGCCTCTTGCTTAAATGACAGGATATATTTAAGGTTTGGGGTGAGGTTTTGGATGAGGTATGGGATGAGGTATGGGAATAAGGAGTAGGATTGGAAGAAAGGGGAGGATAGAATAGGTGGGTAGGGCGGGGTGAGCAACTGAGAAGAAGGTGGCTGACCAATATTTTCAGCCCAATACCTTAATTCAACTGAACAGATGAGGCGAGCATTGCTGAATAGATTACTATTCGAAATGCTCGTAATCATATGTAAATGGCATTAAGGCATAATTAGGTCATATATATGAAGATTATGCATCACATGGTATTTAAAGGACCACACCAAGCGAGAATTGCACAATTTAGTGTGAATTCAGTCGGCCGACACACAGAAGGACCGAAAGAGAAAACACCCTCCCACCCGTCCGGAAATTCGTACGGTTCGTGCGCCGACAGCTTCATGCAACCTCCCACATCGGTTCAGACCAATATTTTCAGCCCAATACCTTAATTCAACTGAACAGATGAGGCGAGCATTGCCCGGTTAATTTACTGAGATAATAATACATTTGAGAATTTGCCGTTTGCAACTCATGGAACATTTTGGCACGCGAATGCCTCATTAGCTCAGGGGTTAGTGCCCTGTTCTAGTAAACCAGGGGTCCAGAGTTCGAATCTCTGATCAGGCTTCAATGTCCTCAAATGAAATCCCATCACAACTTCGTATCTATTTTTCCTCCCACAATTTGAAAAGACTATCAAAACATTATTTCTGGCATGCGCCAATTACGACTTTTTGTCTGCGAGACTACTGCTCTGTCCCTGATCTAATGAGGCACATTCTATGAGGACAAATCTATCAGCAAAAATCTCGATGCACTTAATTTGCAATATACGGGTAATATTATAGGACTAGGTGGCCAACGTTTCAAGAATGCTTCTTTACAAGTTATTAGCAGAGACAATGAACTGGTCATTAGAATTTGGTTTGATGCTTTTTATGATAAATGGTACGGCGACAGGCGGCTCATTAGCTCAGTGGTTAGAGCATTGGCCATATACACCAGGGCTCCAGAGTCTCTGATGAGTCTAATTGCTAAACCATTATCTAAATTCTAACTATGGGATAGAGTGTCATGAATTTCATAGTCCAAACTTTATTCCATGGAATAAATATTCATCTATTCGAAATGAATTTCTAATTTCTTGACCTGTACCTTCGAAAATTTAATTTAGAAAATTCGAAATTTTCATTTGGAATTGCTAGTTAAGGTTTGGAATAAAATTTGTATATAAATAATCTCATTGCCAGAAACTGCTGTATCTCAAAATCAACATTAAATCAAAAACAACAACAGGATTTGATACGATTTTGACGTAATAATACATTTGAGAATTTGCCGTTCGCAACTCATGGAACATTTAGGCACGCGACTGACTCATTAGCTCAAGGGTTAGAGCACTGGTCTTGTAAACCAGGGGTCCAGAGTTCAAATCTCTGATGAGGCTTCAATTCCTTCAAATGAAACGCATCACAGCTCCTTAAATATTTTCCTCCAACAAATTGAAAAGTTTACTGTATCTAGGAATCAATGTTAAATAAAAAACAACAACAGGATTTGTACGATATTGACGTAATAATACATTTGAGAATTTGCCGTTCGCAACTCATGGAACATTTAGGCACGCTACTGCCTCATTAGCTCAGGGGTTAGAGCACTGGTCTCGTAAACCAGGGGTCCAGAGTTCAAATCTCTGATGAGGCTTCAATTTCTTCAAATGAAACGCATCACACCTTCGTAAATATTTTTCCTCCAACAAATTGAAAAGATTACGGTATCTCAGAATCAATGTTAAATCAAAAACAACAACAGGATTTGATACGATATTGATGTAATAATACACTTGAGAATTTGCCGTTTCCAACTCATGGAACATTTTGGTACGCGAATGCCTCATTAGCTCAGGGGTTAGAGCAATGTTCTAGTAAACCAGGGGTCCAGAGTTCAAATCTATGATCAGGCTTCAATGTCGTCAAATGAAATCCCATCACAACTTCGTACCTATTTTTCCTCCCACAATTTGAAAAGACTATAAAAACATTATTTCCAGCATGCGCCAATTACCTGAGCGTCACGTGAGATTCGAACTCACGAATTTTCGTCTGCGAGACTACTGCTCTGTCCCTGATCTAATGAGGCACAATCTCTGAGGACAAATCTTTAAGCAAAAATCTTGATTCATTTAATTTGCCACATACGGATAATATTATAGGACTAGGTGGCCAACGTTTCAAGAATGCTTCTTTACAAGTTATTAACAGAGAAAATGAACTGGTCATTAGAATTTGGTTTGATGCTTTTTATGATAAAAAGTACGGCGACAGGCGCCTGATTAGCTCAGTGGTTAGACCATTGGCCATATACACCAGGGCGAAACCATTATCTAAATTCTAACTATGGGATAGAGTGTCATAAATTTCATGGTCCAAACTTTATTCCATGGAATAAATACTCTTCTATTCGAAATGAATTTCTAATTTCTTGACTTGTACTTTCAAAAATTTAATTTAGAAAATTCGAAATTTTCGTTGCTAGTTAAGGTTTGGAATAAAATTTGTATATAAATAATCTCATTGCCAGAAACTGCTGTATCTCAAAATCAACATTAAATCATAAACAACAACAGGATTTGATACGATATTGACGTAATAATACATTTGAGAATTTGCCGTTTGCAACTCAAGGAACATCTAGGCACGCGAATTCCTGGGTTAAACCAGTGGTCCAGAGTTCAAATCTCTGATGAGGCTTCAATTCCTTCAAATGAAACGCATCACAGCTTCTTAAATATTTTTCCTCCAACAAATTGAAAAGTTTACTGTATCTAGGAATCAATGTTAAATCAAAAACAACAACAGGATTTGATACGATATTGATGTAATAATACACTTGAGAATTTAATCAAATGAAATCCCATCACAACTTCGTACCTATTATTCCTCCCACAATTTGAAAAGACTATAAAAACATTATTTCCAGCATGCGCCAATTACCTGAGCGTCACGTGAGATTCGAACTCACGAATTTTCGTCTGCGAGACTACTGCTCTGTCCCTGATCTAATGAGGCACAATCTCTGCGGACAAATCTTTAAGCAAAAATCTTGATTCATTTACTTTGCCACATACGGATAATATTATAGGACTAGGTGGCCAACGTTTCAAGAATGCTTCTTTACAAGTTATTAGCAGAGAAAATGAACTGGTCATTAGAATTTGGTTTGATGCTTTTTATGATAAAAAGTACGGCGACAGGCGCCTGATTAGCTCAGTGGTTAGACCATTGGCCATATACACCAGGGCTAAACCATTATCTAAATTCTAACTATGGGATAGAGTGTCATAAATTTCATGGTCCAAACTTTATTCCATGGAATAAATACTCTTCTATTCGAAATGAATTTCTAATTTCTTGACTTGTACTTTCAAAAATTTAATTTAGAAAATTCGAAATTTTCATTGCTAGTTAAGGTTTGGAATAAAATTTGTATATAAATAATCTCATTGCCAGAAACTGCTGTATCTCAAAATCAACATTAAATCATAAACAACAACAGGATTTGATACGATATTGACGCAATAATACATTTGAGAATTTGCCGTTTGCAACTCAAGGAACATCTAGGCACGCGAATGCCTGGGTTAAACCAGTGGTCCAGAGTTCAAATCTCTGATGAGGCTTCAATTCCTTCAAATGAAACGCATCACAGCTTCTTAAATATTTTTCCTCCAACAAATTGAAAAGTTTACTGTATCTAGGAATCAATGTTAAATCAAAAACAACAACAGGATTTGATACGATATTGACGTAATAATACATTTGAGAATTTGCCGTTCGCAACTCATGGAACATTTAGGCACACTACTGCCTCATTAGCTCAGGGGTTAGAGCACTGGTCTCGTAAACCAGGGGTCCAGAGTTCAAATCTCTGATGAGGCTTCAATTTCTTCAAATGAAACGCATCACAGCTTCGTAAATATTTTTCCTCCAACAAATTGAAAAGATTACGGTATCTCAGAATCAATGTTAAATCAAAAACAACAACAGGATTTGATACGATATTGACGTAATAATACACTTGAGAATTTGCCGTTTCCAACTCATGGAACATTTTGGTACGCGAATGCCCCATTAGCTCAGGGGTTAGAGCAATGTTCTAGTAAACCAGGGGACCAGAGTTCGAATCTCTGATCAGGCTTCAATGTCGTCAAATGAAATCCCATCACAACTTCGTACCTATTTTTCCTCCCACAATTTGAAAAGACTATAAAAACATTATTTCCAGCATGCGCCAATTACCTGAGCGTCACGTTAGATTCGAACTCACGACTTTTCGTCTGCGAGACTACTGCTCTGTCCATGTTCTAATGAGGCACAAACTCTGAGGACAAATCTTTAAGGAAAAATCTTGATTCTTTTAATTTGCCACATACGGAAAATATTATAGGACTAGGTGGCCAACGTTTCAAGAATGCTTCTTTACAAGTTATTAGCAGAGACAATGAACTGGTCATTAGAATTTGGTTTGATTCTTTTTATTGTAAAAAGTACGGCGACAGGCGCCTGATTAGCTCAGTGGTTGGAGCATTGGCCATATACACCAGGGCTAAACCATTATCTAAATTCTAACTATGGGATAGAGTGTCATGAATTTCATGGTCCAAAGTTTATTCCATGGAATAAATATTCTTCTATTCGAAATGAATTTCTAATTTCTTGACCTGTACCTTCAAAAATTTAATTTAGAAAATTCGAAATTTTCATTTGGAATTGCTAGTTAAGGTTTGGAATAAAATTTGTATATAAATAATCTCATTGCCAGAAACTGCTGTATCTCAAAATCAACATTAAATCAAAAACAACAACAGGATTTGATACGATTTTGACGTAATAATACATTTGAGAATTTGCCGTTCGCAACTCATGGAACATTTAGGCACGCGACTGCCTCATTAGCTCAGGGGTTAGAGCACTGGTCTCGTAAACCAGGGGTCCGGAGTTCAAATCTCTGATGAGTATTCAATTCCTTCAAATGAAACGCATCACAGCTTCTTAAATATTTTCCTCCAACAAATTGAAAAGTTTACTGTATCTAGGAATCAATTTTAAATCAAAAACAACAACAGGATTTGATACGATATTGACGTAATAATACATTTGAGAATTTGCCGTTCGCAACTCATGGAACATTTAGGCACGGGACTGCCTCATTATCACATGGGTTAGAGCACTGGTCTAGAAAACCAAGGGTCCACAGTTCAAATCTCTGATGAGGCTTCAATTTCTTCAAATGAAACGCATCACAGCTTCGTAAATATTTTCCTCCAACAAATTGAAAAGTTTACTGTATCTAGGAATCAATTTTAAATCAAAAACAACAACAGGATTTGATACGATATTGACGTAATAATACATTTGAGAATTTGCCGTTCGCAACTCATGGAACATTTAGGCACGGGACTGCCTCATTATCACAGGGGTTAGAGCACTGGTCTTGTAAACCAGGGATCCAGAGTTCAAATCTCTGATGATGCTTCAATTCCTACAAATGAAACGCATCACAGCTTCGTAAATATTTTTCCTCCAGCAAATTGAAAAGATTACGGTATCTCAGAATCAATGTTAAATCAAAAACAACAACAGGATTTGATACGATATTGACGTAATAATACATTTGAGAATTTGCCGTTCGCAACTCATGGACCATTTAGGCACGGGACTGCCTCATTATCACAGGGGTTAGAGCACTGGTCGATCTTGTAAACCAGGGGTCCAGAGTTCAAATCTCTGATGAGGCTTGAATTCCTTCAAATGAAACGCATGACAGCTTCGTAAATATTTTTCCTCCAACAAAATTAAAAGATTACGGTATCTCAGAATCAATGTTAAATCAAAAACAACAACAGGATTTGATACGATATTGACGTAATAATACATTTGAGAATTTGCCGTTCGCAACTCATGGAACATTTAGGCACGGGACTGCCTCATTATCACATGGGTTAGAGCACTGGTCTAGAAAACCAGGGATCCAGAGTTCAAATCTCTGATGATGCTTCAATTCCTACAAATGAAACGCATCACAGCTTCGTAAATATTTTTCCTCCAGCAAATTGAAAAGATTACGGTATCTCAGAATCAATGTTAAATCAAAAACAACAACAGGATTTGATACGATATTGACGTAATAATACATTTGAGAATTTGCCGTTCGCAACTCATGGACCATTTAGGCACGGGACTGCCTCATTATCACAGGGGTTAGAGCACTGGTCGATCTTGTAAACCAGGGGTCCAGAGTTCAAATCTCTGATGAGGCTTGAATTCCTTCAAATGAAACGCATGACAGCTTCGTAAATATTTTTCCTCCAACAAATTGAAAAGATCACGGTATCTCAGAATCAATGTTAAATCAAAAACAACAACAGGATTTGATACGATATTGACGTAATAATACATTTGAGAATTTGCCGTTCGCAACTCATGGAACATTTAGGCACGGGACTGCCTCATTATCACAGGGGTTAGAGCACTGGTCTTGTAAACCAGGGGTCCAGAGTTCAAATCTCTGATCAGGCTTCAATGTCGTCAAATGAAATCCCATCACAACTTCGTACCTATTTTTCCTCCCACAATTTGAAAAGAATATAAAAACATTATTTCCAGCATGCGCCAATTACCTGAGCGTCACGTGAGATTCGTCTGCGAGACTACTGCTCTGTCCATGTTCTAATGAGGCACAAACTCTGCGGACAAATCTTTAAGGAAAAATCTTGATTCATTTAATTTGCCACATACGGAAAATATTATAGGACTAGGTGGCCAACGTTTCAAGAATGCTTCTTTACAAGTTATTAGCAGAGACAATGAACTGGTCATTAGAATTTGGTTTGATTCTTTTTATTGTAAAAAGTACGGCGACAGGCGCCTGATTAGCTCAGTCGTTAAAGCATTGGCCATATACACCAGGGCTAAACGATTATCTAAATTCTAACTATGGGATATAGTCTAGGACCTGCATAGGAGTTTGTATGCATTTCATTTAGCACAGGCAATCTCAACTGTTTTAGGGTAAAATGACCATGGCGGTCAACATGGCATATGTGCCAAAACCTGAATCCGGGACGAAAGTCCTGAAAATGACCCCGCCCTGAAACGGCAGTGCCGACATAGCTCTACCTTCCAAAAAGCAAAAGCGACAGCCTTTCTGAAGTGCTTATAGTGTTTAGAAGGGTTGCTTTTAGGGGTGTTATTGGAAGGAAAAATTTGTCTAAGTATAATATTTTACAAGAAAATGACCATGCACCACCCCATGTCAACTGCTAATTATCCATGAAATAACTCATATACCTGGCAGAGATTAAATTTTATTATTTCCTAAAAATTTTTATCATAGGATGAAAACCTATGCTTAATTTAATATAATTATTGTAGATTTCATAAGGATTGACATTGTTTTGTTTAAATATGATACATTTTATTTCACTTACCCCCCACCAAAACACGATTTCAGCCATATTTTGCCGTCTTGTTTGCTTTTTATCGCCGAGTCTTGCAAGTATCATCCAATTGTTGTACTTTTACATATTGATAGATGGCTAAAGAAGATTTCAACCAAGTTTCGTCAAGTTTTGAAGCAGTGCAGTGTATTCTATCTTCGATGTTGTGTCCTTCGATAT
This sequence comes from Trachythela sp. YZ-2020, assembly GCA_016169945.1. Taxonomy (NCBI): domain Eukaryota; kingdom Metazoa; phylum Cnidaria; class Anthozoa; order Malacalcyonacea; family Clavulariidae; genus Trachythela; species Trachythela sp. YZ-2020. The sequence goes on along the minus strand of JADLSH010000126.1, from coordinate 2,178,903 downwards.
TTCGTCAAATATGCCGCCATTGCAAGCCTCGCAGCTTCTCTGCCCGATAAATGCCACTTCTTCGTCTTCATATGTATTTAGATTACAGTATCCAAGAGTGCTTCATTGTAGAATAGTCCCAATTGAAAAATTGAAAACATTAGTTGCACTTGAAAGGCAAAAACCCCCCATAACACATTTAGGACCAGAATCAAGAACACAAGTTTAAAAATAATTTGAAAGTCACGCGCAATCTTCGCGAAAACTCCTCGTGGGCTACTTAACAGGGGGGGGAATATTTTCACAAAACGTTTGTTCGCCACCACAGAACGCAAGTAAATATATTATTTATATTTATTGTATTTTTATGATTTATGATAAAAACAATAAATTTTTGCCGTATTTTCTATTGTTTTTATCATAAATCATAAAAATACAATAAATATAATATATTTACTTGGGTTCTGTGATGGCGAACAAACGTTTCGTGAGAATATCCCCCCCCCTGTTAAGTACCCACGAGGAGTTTTCGCGAAGATTGCGCGTGACTTTCAAATTATTGTGTAAATTTGTGTTCTTGATTCTGGTCCTAAATGTGTTGGGGGGTTTTTGCCTTTCAAGTGCAACTAATGTTTTCAATTTTTCAATTGGGACTATTCTACAATGAAGCACTCTTGGATACTGTAATCTAAATACATATGAAGACGAAGAAGTGGCATTTATCGGGCAGAGAAGCTGCGAGGCTTGCAATGGCGGCATATTTGACGAAATATCGAAGGACACAATATCGAAGATAAAATACACTGCATTGCTTCAAAACTTGACGAAACTTGGTTGAAATCTTCTTTAGCCATCTATCAATATGTAAAAGTACAACAATTGGATGATACTTGCAAGACTCGGCGATAAAAAGCAAACAAGACGGCAAAATATGGCTGAAATCGTGTTTTGGTGGGGGGTAAGTGAAATAAAATGTATCATATTTAAACAAAACAATGTCAATCCTTATGAATCCATACCACATGTGGTATTTTCTCCCAAATACCCCTAGTAAAAATTTTATTAGTATAATTTTATTTTTATAGTATTTTCCTTGTTAATAATGATATTAATACGAAATAGCACTTGTTCTCGAAGTATTAATGAAAAATTGCACTTGTGTTTGGCGAAATATTCGTAATACCGCTCGTGCTTCGCACTCGCGGTATTACGAATATTTCGCCAAACACGCGTGCAATTTTTCATTAATACTTCTCGAACCGTGCTATTTCCTATACTAATTAGCAGTTGGCCTGGGGTGGTGCATGGTCATTTTCTTGTAAAATATTATACTTAGACAAATTTTTCCTTCCAATAACACCCCTAAAAGCAACCCTTCTAAACACTATAAGCACTTCAGAAAGGCTGTCGCTTTTCGGAAGGTAGAGCTATGTCGGCACTGCCGTTTCAGGGCGGGGCATTTTCAGGACTTTCGTCCCGGATTCAGGTTTTGGCACATATGCCATGTTGACCGCCATGGTCATTTTACCCTAAAACAGTTGAGATTGCCTGTGCTAAATGAAACGCATACAAACTCCTATACAGGTCCTAGACTAGATGACATAGCGGCTACTGTTCCAGTAGACGCAAAAAGTGGTAACCGTTTTCCGCGCGTAATACAAAAATATACAAAATTTACAAACTTCACAGCGCTATATTTTTCACATTTTACGACATTTCGCAACCAAACTTCGCAATTTTACTAAACTTAGGATGCTCTTTCCAGCTGTACTGATACAATTTCCTAGTTCAAAAGTTAGTCTAATAGGGGAATGGTCCACTGATTACGGATAAATTATAGAGATGCGATTTGGAGGCATTAACCTTTTTCGACTGATGATTTGTAGTGTTTGAGCGTTATTTTTAGATTAAATATTTCTTAAATGTGTTGCCACGTTCTTTTAAAACCTCTAAATCATGCATGACTGGTTCGAAATATTAGCGGGAGCGCGGGGAAATTGGGATAACCCATGGCATGAATTTTGGAAAGACCCTAATTTTGGAACCCGATACACGGCGCTCATAAATCTGTCCAAACGACATAAAGAAATTTGCCAATTATGAAATTTTAATTTGAAAAGTTTAAATTTGTTGGGTTGTAACGTGCCTACAAGAGATCTCCAATAGACGTTAATATACATATTTTAGAGATCTGAAATATAGACCTAAGTAGACGTTATTTTTCCTCGTTATTATGACCGACACGTTGCTAATCTACGGCATTGTCCTTATTTTATCATAGTCAATCAAGATATGGTTTGGAAACTCGACCAAGTCGTTATTCTATCTTTTTGTTCATGTTTATACAAATTTGAGCGCGGTTAAAACAATCAATCTTTGTTATAATGAAGCAATCATCCAATGTCATCATCTAGTCCATGCTGTTGAAAAAGTAATTGGAAAAAAGGATGTATGCACGGGGAGTCGTCTCAGTTCTCGAGTTTTCAGACAACATCTCCATTGAGTGTTATGTATCATTCCACTAAAACAACTAGCTGTATGTTGGTTTTGAATGACATACTATGGGCTGATTTGATGTCTCAACCTGGTAAACTTTCGTGAAAAAAGTCTGACGTTTCCCCATTTTCCGATACTACGCCGCTTGCCGATGTGCCAGGGCGGCACGGTCTAGAGGAGCCTGAGGAGAGTGTCAAACTTCGGTTCAGTTCCCCATCAGACTTCGCTCGGACAGCCATATTTGGATAATCTTCAAAGTCACTGTAAGCATCTACGTAAAAGTCCTCATCAAGAGGCGACGTTAAGTCTCCCGCAGATAGCTTTCTTACTGGAGTTTCACTGGGACTCACAGTTAAAGACAGATCTTCCCAGATAAACACATTGTTGCATTCCTCTTGTTCTGAATACCCGTTTAACAGGTAAAACTCGTTTGCACACGGCGAAGAGCCTGGGCTCGAGGATCGCGTTCCATATTTTTTCTTTGATCTTTTCTCCCACGCCCACTGTATAGCCCAGATGCTCAGCGGTCTCATGTAGCCAAGTGAACGATAACGACCGTTTCCGGTGTATGCTTCGGGCGTCTGAAACGCCATTCCAAACCGCTCGTAACAGCTTCGGTAAACTCCGCATGCTGTTCGGAAGCCTTCTTCAACAAGTCCCTAAAGTCAAATTATTGGATAGTTAGTTCGCTTTTGCGATAGGCTTGGTGATATGCAACTTGGGCTATTTCTCATATTAACAACCACAATTTAGTTACAATTCTTAAGCCTGTTTTTCACCTCAACTGTATGGCTGAAGCTTAGCGTATCGCTTTTTCTGAGTGACATAGACACAAAATAAAATGCTGTTACGATACAATTTTCCTTGTTTTCCTTTGGTATATTCAAATACACCATCGCATGACATTATATATAACTTTATATTTTTAGCAATCACGGCACTTAGCGATACTGATAGTTGCATGCGAATAGAAATTGTGACTATAAACGTACCTCCTGTATCATGGAAGCTGCTACGGCGTATGTAATACCAGTCCATACTTCTTCTGCTTGTACGCTGCTTGTATCAACCTGGAAGAAATGAGATTGTCAAGTGCAGTATTTCCAACCATACATACATTTATTTCTCCATGAAGTTATTTCAAGGTTATTTGTGAAGTAACAGCAACTGTTACGAGATGGTTGCGTGCAGGACATTGAAAACATGTTCTTCGAGGGTATTGTATTTCGAGCGTAGAGTGTTGCTTAGATGGATGAGTACCCCGCAGTGACTTGTCCTTGAAACCTCGTCTAATCATGTAACGCATTTTATCGTGCGCTTCGAGGGTTTTTCTCAGGGGCTCCCCCCCTCATCAAGAGCTAGCTCTTCCACCTTAGTTGTTATCCGTGATCAGTGGTGGGTAGTATGGTGGCAGCTAGAGGCGTCGTAGCATGCCTTCGACACGATCACGTTCGGGCTGCAAGAAAGGGTGATAAGCATCCCCTACCTCCACCCTTAATTTTTTACCTTTCAACCTTCCTAGCAAGTTTCCTACCTTGCCATCTGGCCGCATACCATTCACGGCTCCCATCCGACCATTATGAAATCTCAACACATTGTACTCAAAAACTGTTGTCAAAGCACTGATCACGTGAGATTTTGGGAAGACCTGAAGAAGTGTAAATCGAAATGGTGAGAAACATCAGCACAAACCCGTATTACCATTTGCATTCAACCTCGGACAGGAACAAAAGTAATTCACGACATTTTGTTTCGGTTTGTGGAAAACCCCAAGTTTTCTGGGCTTACCGATCGAAAGCTTTGCAATAATAAACTAGAGGGCATTCAAAGACTGCATACCTCCGCCAGCAAATTAAGTCAAGTATCATGCATAAATTATACATACACTATAATTACGCGTTCACTTCTTTTCAACCGAGAAAGCAAGACAAACCTTTGTCATATCAAGATGTGAAATTAAACGTGGACCAGCTGACAAGTCCTCGCAGTAAGCTCCAACAAACGTCTCGAAGGAAGACCTTTCGTCTGGAAGTTAGTGGCGTGGGTCGAAAAAAAACAACCAGACGAATGGTCTTCGCTCGAAACGTCGAAGTTCTTGTTATGTTTTCTGGTAGTTTAATCCTGTAATCTCTTAAGTATATCGTTCATAGCTACCTGCACTGGAAACACATTCAAAATATTAATCACTCACCCTATCATTTGGGTGTTGTCCAATCTCACAAGCCTTGAGATACCACTGTCCTGCCATTTGGTCTGCCATAATGCTGTTATGATATCGTCGCTTGCTGCATTCGTAATTATAGTAACGACCTGTAATATATAAAGTAAATTTAATGACAGCCAAGGTCAATTTTATTTTTTCTTGGAAACGGCGTAGCAACCAAACCGACGATGGGAACTAAAGTATATATACAAGCCAAAATTGTCTTTTCGTATCGCTATTTGAGTAATATAACGTTATTATAACGTATTATAACGTTTTGTAACGCATTATTAACGTTAGCAACAGTTTTACCTACCAACTAGAATTTATAGTTATGTTACATCTTGTTAGTTCAGTAATTTCTAAATTACATTGCAATATAATTTTGCATTTCGCAAACTAGGAGCGACAAATACGCTTTTACGTCGCCAGAAGAATATGTTCAAAAATCGCTTGTATCGACATTGGGCAGTGGCTAGACTTTCCTACAGATGATCTAGAATGGAGAAGTAAGACGGCTCCTTCCTTCCACTAGTTTTGGGCTTCACCTTGGGCAAGTGATCGTACCCCAAAGCCGCCCAAAGTGGAGATGGGGCTCTTTAATCTTTATTCAGGATATATTTTCACCGAAGTGATTTTCAGAATGGTCCTGCACATAACGATTACACTTATAAAGATAAGTTAATACCTTATGTACTATGCTAGTTAAAAATACAATATGTCTTATCTTTCCATAATTATTTTATTATATTATATATCATCGTCCTATATTATAATAAATCTAAAAGTTCTAATCTAAAAAGTATAAAAGCGAAAGTCGACTGTATATTATATATTATCGTCCTATATTATCATAAAATTAAACGTTCTTATCTAAAAAATCTAAAAACGAAAGTCGACTGTACGTCATGGCGTAACGGCAAACAATTTCAATTTAAAACCTGCCATTGTCTGAATAGTTTGACCGTCAGACTCTAAGTTGTTATAGTCATATAGCGCGTGATAGGTGTTGTAACCAGCTAAAAGGATCGATCTTTGGTCAGTTGCTGCGCATGAGCACATCTGCTGCATGCTGCAGTTTCTGCACCCGCAGTGTTGAGATGTTCTTGTGAAGATAATGTGACATTCAGCCCGTACACTCCCTGTGGTACTTATATGTTGTGCAGGTATCTTTCTTTGTGAACCTCTTGCACAGAAGAAAAGAGATCCTTCGGACACGACGGCTCAGTCCATCATTATCATTATCATCATCATCATTATCATCATCATATCGAAAACTAAGTTTCCGATACCGATATTTTCACATTAGAGTCGAATACGGATACCGATATGCCGATATAAATATGGGTGCGACACTAGACCAACCTATATTTACTCTTACCATTCCACAGTTTACGTTCATAGGCTTTCTTTCCACGTTGTAGAATATTGTTATATTTCTTGATATCTTCAGGGTAACTAAGAATTTTAGCAATTTCAGACATTGTACGTAGTGCAGCTAACCATAAACCTCCGCAATACGCACTGAAAACAAAAGAAACGAAAGTCGATCAGTCCACGGCAACCAGGCATAATATCAATGACATAATATCAGCTACTCTTCTGAAGTTAAATTAATGCAATCCTCGAAATTTTTGTCAACACTCCAGTCAAGGTTTTTGTCATGGGTAAATATCAAATTTTGTTGGCATCTCACTCGATTGAATAGTTGAAGGGTTTTTGTAGATGGAAATTATCGAGTGTAAATTATATACATTTGTTAGACCTAACCAGGAACAGCTACGAAAAATGCAACTAAGGTCCCTGGCAGGAATTGAACCTGCGGTCCTGCGATTCCGGCGCAGCGCTCTAACCAACTGAGCTACAGAGTCCAGCTGTCGAGCTCTAACCACAAGTTAATGTATATATACGATGGTACTGCCATGTTAGGTTATGGGTCAGGGGTGGTCTATAGTTCAACATGGCTTCTTAATATATACTCAAGGGATGTCCAGGGTTCTTGGAACCGGGTTGCACTGGGGACAGGTACCCTCTTTCTTGAATGAAAGTGTTCTTTTCCTTTGATACGCTGAAGTACGAGGAGTACGAGATAAATCAGCGAGACGATGTTGTTTCGGATAATTTTGCTTTCAAATGCGGTGCTTATTCGGGGGGTGGGGCTTATTCGTGGGTGGAGCTTAATTGGGGTAGCGCTTAAACGAGTAAATACGGTATGCTCGATATAACACAGGATGTTTCAGAAAAAATACCGTTAACTGTTTATTTACAACACAATAATTGAAAAAATATTCTTACCTAGCCCCAGATACAATCCAAGCATCGTATGTTTGATCAGCAAAGCCTGAATTGTCAATTAATCCATCACCGTCAGAATCCTGACTGACTGCTTTTGCCATCACCGTCTTTATCGAGGGAAGAAAACAAAATAATTTACCAACAGTAAATGGTATAGTTCAGTATAATAAGAAAGTCTAAGAATATTACTTGCTGCACTGATACTTGTTCATGGTATAGCGCGAAGCATCCACTATATAGGGCTATGCATGCACTTTTCGTAAAAATCAGTAGCGTGTATAGTATAAGTTTTATATGTTTACCACTCTGAGGTGGACGGAAAGCCTTAACAGGTTTTGCAACCCAATTGACAAAGGTTCCGAGGGTGAGTTAGTGGTTAGTGCCTAAGGGTTAGTTTTTAGCGAGGGAGGAAAACCGGAGTACCCGGAGAAAAACCCTCGAAGCACAGGAGAGAACCAACCAATCTCAACTTGCATGAGTTTATCAAGCGCACTTACGTTACCCAACCTGAGTAAATCCATGCCCTCGACCTGCTGTATAGCCAGCTTAACTCAGAGGTAAGAGACGCACATCCGTGCTTCGCGTGTCCCAATATACTACAGAATGGTAGACGCAACGTTACACTACAAAAGTATCTAGTGCACTAGATACTTTTGTAGTGTAACGTTGCATGCGTCTACCATTCTGTAGTATAGATAGATAGATAGATAGATAGATAGATTCACGCACGGATGGCAGATGCGGTTAGCGCACTGTCTCTTAAGCCCGGCGCACACTAGTGCAAGTTGTACGCACAGATGTCATTCGTGACCAATTACGTGCGACGAAAATCCTAGTGTGCGGGGAAAATATACAGGATTTTTGTCACTCGTGTCGTGAACAACAAATATCAAACGTGTTTGATATTTTCTGTCATTCGTGACAAAAATTCCTCGCAGCAAAGAATGTATGTTTAGCATTATATATAGTGGTTTATTGCAATTGCATTCAGCGAGCTAGTCGGTGGCGTAGTGGTTTAGGGCGTGCGCTGGCTACAGTTTCTTAGAGCGGCTGTTCAAGCCCGGTCAATCCCGGCCAAAACTTTTTTCTCACTTAAATTATTTTTTCTTTCAAATAATTTTTTCCGACTTGTTTTAACCCCAAAATTCCTTTTCAGACATTTCTGGTTAGGGTTAGGTTAAGGGTTGGAGGTGGGAAAGGTTTATTTTATAAGTATTTGACTTAACTATAGTCAGGCAAATGCCCGCCGCAATTCCTATCGCTAGCTGCAAGTGTTTGTTCACTATCCGCCATGTTGTTTTGGGAAATAACACGCATGCGCACTTCTTTGCTGCGAGGAATTTTTGTCACGAATGACAGAAAATATCAAACACGTTTGATATTTGTTGTTCACGACACGAGTGACAAAAATCCTATATATTTTCCCCGCACCTAAGGATTTTCGTCGCACGTAATTGGTCACGAATGACATCTGTGCGTACAACTTGCACTGGTGTGCGCCGGGCTTTACCTCTGAGCTGCACTTAGCCCGACAGTTCAATGGGTAGACCGACGATCTACAAACCCATTGACTAAACATTTATGGAAAGGAAGAGTGGAAGAACTGGAAGACAACTGAATTTATCCAATGAATATCGTTTTGTATAATTTAGCTACAAACATAAAGTTTTTGGGTCAACAAAATATATAGGATATTTGTATATTCATCTTCATTCTACTGAGAATAAAAGTACTTTAACCTTTGCTACTGGCCACAGGTCATCCAGAAATTGAATATCTTCGGTGAAAACATAATCACGGTAAAGCTAAATGGGTGAGATAATTACAAAATGATAAGTTATATGGTGTTGTGGTTCTGGTTCAAGTTATTTTGGCGTTGTTGTTATTCGGCGAAATGTTTCTCTGATCATCTCTATCATTGTTGCCGTTATTGTTTCTGTTGTCGTTGTCGGGTTTTTTTTATGACTGTTGTTGTAGTTGTTGCCACCAACAGCCCCGGGTATTGACAAGTGTGACAAGTTGATGTCTTTAATTTATGGACATAATATTTACAGTTTAGACATGGCTCGACGGACATTGTCCGACAATTGTACGAAGGAAAATAAAAGAATGGTGATTGGTGTTATATAATGCAAATTGAACTTATCATCAGTATATCGTGCGTTATACTGGAATCATTTGCTTCAAATATTGTTACCATGTGAATCAAAGCTAGCTAGATCTGATGGCAAGTGAATTTTATGCAGGGCAACCATTTTTCGTGTCCAACTTCTGTTCGCAAGTAGTCAAGAAAGTTAAGTTACACCACTGTACAGTCATAAGTAAATTTAGTTCTACTAATATTGTACCTGTAGTACAAATTTAAGGTTGAGATCTTTCCATTCAGATGTGTCGTGAATTGTGTAAGCATTTATATTTGTCCAAGGTTCATCATCTATATTTTAGAAAGATAGTTAATAAACTGTATCTCAATTTGTTAAAATACTATTAATTTTACAACGTTTTGAATTTGTCATTTCTGAAGACTGGGTAGTTGATTTTGCAAAAACGGTTTGTTTATTCTTGAATGTGTAATAGTATATTAATTATCTATTCTAGAAAAACAAATTATTATTGTTTCTTTACATGTCCGATACTTTTCGCAAATATTTTCGGGCCTTGTCGTGTAGTTATCAATCGTATGAATTTAATACAGTTTAAGAAGTTGAAGACATGGGCTGTATGGTTGAGAAGAGTTCTACTGAGCCAATTTGAAGTGGCACTTGTTGCGGCTTGAAATACAGGCGTTGTATACAGGGTGTATAAAAAAAACGCAACCTCGGAATTTCCCAAGAAATCCACTTTGTTCTTAAGCACAAAAGATTTTAGGCCCCTGGGGAATTTAAAATAGTAATCGACAGTTATGCTCCTGGAATACGATTAGAAGCTATTTTAAATTCCCAGGGGCCTAAAATCTTTTGTTCTTAAGAACAAAGTGGATTTCTTGGGAAATTCCGAGGTTGCGTTTTTTTTTATGGTGTATAAAAACTGTATACATGACGTGAAAATCTGTGATTCGCCGTTGTAAACAGAGGGAGCACCACCTATAAAACTCCCGTGGGACTTTAATTATTCACTTCTTTTCGTCGACTCATTGTATTAATAGCCGTCGTCGTCGCGTTGCCGTCCTACATGCTTCCCTACGACGAGCGCATACGCTACGATTTTACTAGCCTGCCGATTTAAGATTTAGATGCGTGGTGGGGTACTAAGCGAAACCAATGCAGAGGAATGAGGATAATCAGCCTCCAAATAAATCATACCATTTCGTACGGTTCCAAATTCGTCGGGTCTCGTGTGACGGTAGGCTTATTAGTCACTGTGTCACGTGTGCCAAAGCGACTTAGAAAATGAGCATTCTCCGTCGTCATACAGGAAATTTTTGAGGACAGTACATGTAAGCAAATATAGTGGATCGTATTTTCAAGATGGCGACCGGTTGAAGCCATGGTGGAAGCTGGAACAAAGCGTTGAGTTCCCTTTATAACAAGGGTGTTTGGTTCGTTAAGAGCGAGATTTAAGTTAGTCGACTCATGTCTCATGTACAGCTTTTTAATATGAAAAAGAAAATCAAGTTATTTATTGTCTAGCATTTTGTCTATCATTTTACGGGTAAGTACCAGACAATTTAACAATGTATTTACTATCATAGAAGTCAAACTATTTGATACTTAAAACCAGCAAAGTTGGTATATAATATATACCAGTAGATCACAACTACAAAACTATTTGTGTAGGAAATAACACAGTTCTCTAAGAATTGAAAAAGTGCACACATGTGCACAGCGACTTAACGCTCAATAGAGCGTCTTGTTTAATAGTAAAGCATGTTGCTCACCGTTTTATTAAAGCCTGGTTTCCATATGATGCCGACCTGTCGCTGACTCTAGTCGGCGTCTATAGACCCGACTGTCCCCGATTTGCAAGCTTGCTCGGCGGGAATTTTTCAAAATGGCGGCAATAAACGAAAGGTTTATGCTTGAAGTTCAATTTTTGCGTTTCTAGTCCTCCTTAGGGAAAGACGGAAGAAGAAATTAAAAAATACGAAATAAATATTGTAAATAGCTTCATAATTTGTATTGTTTCCATTAATGTTTCGTTTGTGACTGAATTTCCTAATTCTGACGCCATTTTTGGAAATTGGCTAGCTGCGCCAGTGCAATTATGGGAAATATAAGCCGGAGGCAGCGCAGACTGGCGTTTCCATATCGAAAATTCACTGCGACAAGTCGGAGAGTAGTCGGCGGCCGTTCAAAAAGTTGACGTAGCCCGACGCTAGGGAGTTTTGTTTAGGGAGCGAGTTTTGTTTCGAGCGCGCGCTCGGCAACTACCCAGACTTCGCCGAAGTCGCCAACAACATGTTTTCGGCATATGCCAGAAACGTCGGCGGCAGGTCGGCCTCATATGAAAACTGTGCTTAACCCGAAGAGCTTAACGCTTCTTCTCACCTGGATCTCCAATATCGTGTGGCACACAACCTTGAACTTTCCTGGGACATGATCTGCCACTCATCATTGTTAACCGTTGCTTGAAGTCACTCTTGTTGACATAATTCGCTAAAGAAAATATGACCAAAAGAATGTTTACGCCCAATTTACAACCGTTAACTTACTATGATCAATGACGTTAACTTAATTGACCTTTGAATAACACTTAGTAAAACAATAGTGCCAAAGTATCAAGTTGGCACTTATTAACTGGCATTACAAAGTGTTGTTACACGATTGACGCGGAATATAGATGAAGTCTTGAATGTATTTACCAGTAAATACCTCAGTATTTACCTCTCACATATAGTATTTATCTGATTGGGTAGCCGAGCAGATCTATGGCAAATCCTGTCGGTTTATATAGTTAAAAATGGTTTAGACAAGTTCATTTAGATCAGTTTAATCCCGAATTTAAGTTGACCATCCTCCAAGGGTCACAATTACTATAGAAGTGTGTTTTAGAGCTATGACAATGTCCATGTCTATATTATATAAACCAATCGATTAATGAGTACGATATGCATTGCATCAGATCTAATCACCACATTCGATCTAATTAGCAATTGCACGAGTACCCGCATTTAAATAACAAAGATTGAGGCATCATTAATATGCGCGAGCGCGCGAGATCCGCTCGCAGGCACTGTTTGGATTTGTGCAGGCACGTTTTAAAATCCTGACATTTTAGAAAAATTTAGCTCTCAAAACCTAAAATACGATGCATTTTTGCAGGCACATTTTGAAGTTATGAATTTTGCACGTAGGCACTAAATAATATTATTATATGGCAAGCGCTAGTTCCTGTAGTTTACGCGATATGATTGGCTAGCCAATCAGCGGTCCGGAAATTACGAAATTTTTAATGCCCTACAATACAAAAACAAACCATATAATAAACTACTTATTTTACTACTTATTGTTGTGCCATATAATAAACTACTTATTAACCTGAAACGTTCCGTCTTTACGGTAAAATATTAAACCTCGGTCTTGCCGTATTGACCTCGCTATCGCTCGGTCAATAAGGCAAGACCTCTGTTTAATATTTTAGCGTAAAGAGTTCACTTTCGGTTAATAAGTAGTTATTAATGAACCCTGCAAACATTAATACAAATTTACCAATATCGTACTGCAAACTTAGTTGCAACATCGGCCAGAGCATGATGAGAGCAAACGAAGCGTAAAAATGGACATCATATGTGTTGTACATCCTGTATTCATGACCTGCAATGAGTAAGAAACACATTTTAATAGCTAATATATAATGTATATTGCAGTATGGTTGCTGTATATCATTATACGATTTTTATAATCGGGAAGTACATAGTTATCGCCCAGAAATAACCTAACAAAATAGTCGTTATTATGCGATACATGCTTGCATGACCTGCCGATCGATCGCAGTAACTAAGCGTCTAAACCCCAGACTAACCGCAACCTTACAGCAGCCTTACCACTACTAAATCGCAATTGAACCGAAATTAAATCGCGACCGCACGTCAATCGCAGGGTTAGGTTACTTATGTGCGATGCTGTAAAATAGCGTGGCCTAAATATGCGAGAACTAACCTTCAAGATACGCAAATCTTCCATAATTTCTAACAACTTCAGGTAGATATTTAACCTCCGTATTTCTGCTCTCTTCTTTAGCCACATCCAGCCATATTGTCCCACCATCCGCAATGAAATATAGTTCATTGAATATCGCAGATTTGTACCAAGCAGGTAAGTTCCTAGAATCACAACAAAACAATATTGGCACGACTTTTGGCACAGACGAAATGGACGAAAGTGATATGTGACAGAGAATTAGCTTGAGAATGAAATTGAAAATCCACTGAACTGTCATAAGGCCAGTGATCTGTTGTATGGAGAGAAGCATGGGTGCCAGATGTAGTTAGGGCGCTGTCCCTTACCTCTGAGCTAAGCCAGCTATACTGCAGGTCGAGGGCAGGGGTTTACGTCCCTGTGCTTGATAAACCCATGTAAATAGAGATTGAAGGGTTTTTGTAGATGGAAATTATCGAGTGTAAATTCTATACGTTTATTAGACCTAACCAGGAACAGTTGCGAAAAATGCAACTATAGGTCCCTGGCAGGAATTGAATCTGCGGCCCTGCGATTCCGGTGCAGCGCTCTAACCAACTGAGCTACAGAGTCCAGCTGTCGAGCTCTAACCACAAGTTCATGTATATATATGATGGTAATGCCATGTTAGGTTATGGGCAAATATTATTATTTACCCATAACCTAACATGGCATTACCATCATATACGCAGATTCAATTCCTGCCAGGGACCTATAGTTGCATTTTTCGCAACTGTTCCTGGTTAGGTCTAATAAACGTATAGAATTTACACTCGATAATTTCCATCTACAAAAACCCTTCAACTATTATTCAATCGAGTGAGATGCCAACAAAATTTAATATTTAAATAGAGATTGGGTGGCTTTCTCCTGTGTTTGGAGGGTTTTTCTCCGGGTACTTCGGTTTTCCTCCGTCACAAGAAACTAACCCTTAGGGATTAACCTTAGACTAACTAACTAACTAACTAACTAACTAATCCTCGGAATCTTCGCCAATTGGGTTGTAAGACCTGCTTACACACTTTTTACCACTCTGAAGTGGCTTTCCGTCCACCTCAGAATGCATGGTGAACATAATAGACCAAACTTAAACTGAGATGAGACGAAGGATACCAGGATTATTATTTCGAGTCCTTCCGTTTATGCCGAGGTAGGAGAGAATCCTAATGAATGCTGCCATCTGATTGAGGAACAGTTACAAATTTTAATCTCCTGCTTGGATAAAACTGTGGCAAGGATCGCCAATAGTACTTACTTGTCACGTAATATGGGTTGCTGCCACTCGTCGATTTTTTCCTCCCACTCTGCGTACGTTCTTAGAGCATGGCTGACGAGCGTTGAACCAGCGTTACCATGGTAACCAAAGAATTTCGTATACCATCTAAAGTAAAAAGAGTGTTTGTGTTACTACCACGGTAACGAGAATGAGCTTGGTCTAGGTTGACATCTTCAAATGTGAATCATATTACCTGTAATGTTTCATTTTCTTTGATCCAAAGTAAACGATGGGCATATCCCAAGCGAGTGAAAATTCTAAACATCTTCGTTCCCCAGCAGGAACTGTTACTGAGGCAGCAACGGCTGCAGCAGGTGTCTCGCCTGGGTTGCTGGGATGACTTGGATCTTCAATTTGTTCATTAAACAGGAAAAAAATTATTACCACACTATTTCGTCATTGATTATTATTCAGATTTTGTTCCCGTTACCTGGATTGGAGGATAACATGCCGTCTTCATGCAAATCTTGCCAAAGTCGTCGTCCAGGACTCTTCGCATCGAATAAAGTTTTCCATGTTACACGAACAAGCGGCTTGTTTCCCTAAATAAAGAAAGTATGCTAATTCTCTGTGTATACGGCACAAACCGGTAGTTTCAGTCAGATACAAACTCGAAGGGCCGAATTGTTGCTAAACCGCGTTTCCTACTTTGGTGTTACCCAGAATGAACCTAAAAGTCGCGTCGTTAGTAGATAAAGGTAGACAAATATCAGCAACCTTGTGGGCAGCACA
The DNA here is from genome assembly GCA_016169945.1 of Trachythela sp. YZ-2020. Classification (NCBI taxonomy): domain Eukaryota; kingdom Metazoa; phylum Cnidaria; class Anthozoa; order Malacalcyonacea; family Clavulariidae; genus Trachythela; species Trachythela sp. YZ-2020. Next base: position 2,163,806 of record JADLSH010000126.1, on the reverse strand, counting down.
GACTGAATTAAAGCATGGTGAATGATGCCACATTGCCCATCAGCTGGATAACAGTGGATAGGCATGAGTATCATACCTGATGCTTAGCCTTGGCTGCAATGACATACGTACAGGCAGGATCTACATTTCTGTGAAGTAACACACCAGTGACATCACATGTTATGACATGACTCTTGCTACCTATAATATTCAACGAATAGGTAGCAGATTGTAAGTGTATGTCAACTGTCAAGTAATGTGGCTGAATTTTATGGGTTTGGGCTTTTGGACTTGCTAAAAGTTGCAAATGAATGGACGCCTAAGTGAGTGAAAAGGAAGAGAGGAATACACGCATAAAGTTAAACGTGTAAGGGAACGGTGAAGAAAGATCTGAAAGATATTGGATGTACATAGACCGATGCAAAGAGGATGGCTCAAGACAGAACAAAATGGCGCCATTCGTAGCTCAAAGTTCGACAACGATAGGAAGAGTTATACCATATTGGTACTGCTGCTTCATAATTAGAAAAAGCACCGTACCTTGTTTCATAGTACGTCCATTTTCGACTTCAGACTGAATCCCTTTGCACGTAAACGGTTCATTGTAATGTCCATAACTAACATCGTTCAACTTGCCTTCACCACTTTGAAATGTGAACATTATGCTGACGTCAGCATCTTCTTTCCCGTAGTTTTGAACTGTCCATACAAATACGGATACTGGCAAACTGGTGTCCTGACAATGTGATATCAATGACACTGTAACATATTTAGGCTTGAAATTTCGCTCATTATGAGCTACTGAGCCAAAGCATATTGGAAGCTAGTTTATCCAATTTAAATGCATGGAATATTTTCGCGACGGCTTAACGCTAATTGTGATTTCTGTGTTTCTTAATATAGACCAGAATAAGGCTTTAAATTTTTATTTAACAAAAACGAGTTTACTCCATCATCAGGTTAAAGATTATATACAATTTTGAATAAACGGCGTAAGCATAAAATGTTAAAGCTCCCCCCCTAAAACGTGCCTGAAATAATGGCCCTCGCCCTTCGAGGTGCATGATAGATGATTTATAGTATGTAAGTAACAAGTTAGGTGAATTTTACCTTATAGTCATTTGGAAAGACAGGAGATATTTGCCTGCAAATCAATCGAATTCGCTGTGATGGTATTTCATAGACTGTCCATGCTCTTGGATACAGTGCGTGGTAGATTGCGTTCGTAACATTGAATCCCCAGTTCCATGATTTCAAGTTGTGCCCATACAACAGACCATTAGATGTACATTGTGGAGACAGTACTTGCTATAGTTCATAAAAATCAAGCCAAGTCAATCTATTTTGCCACAACACACAAGAAAAAATATCAAATTTCAAGTCCGAGTATTGTGCCCTATTGAAGTGACATCCTATTTTCAAATCCAAGACTGTACTGAATAAATTTTGATTGAATAAATTTTGGTCCAGTTCTTGTACTGGATCAAATATACTGTACCAGGTATCCAGTATTTCCATGTGAACGAAAAATAGCTACATCGTTGGTTAATTTCATCGTGACTTATTGATGATATGAGAGTGTTTGGTAAATATTTCTATTTTACCTGATATACGGTTTTTCCTTTTCTTCTTATACAAACGACAAACTGCAAATACATCAAGATTTCTTAGAAATGCGTAATTGTAAGTACCTGCAAATGACGTTATCCTAATTTGTTTACCTTACTACTTTAATTAAATTCGTGTGGTACTCATTTTCTTTCATGTAGTCTTAAGGTGGCTCCCTACAATTTTTTGAAATGTGGAAAATTTACGATTTAGATTAAACTTTTTGAATAATATTTACTTGTTACAAAACAAAGATTGTTTCACTTATATTGAACAACGTTCTAAGAGCTGAAAATTTTTCACAAAGATGACGTCATTACCGTTGCTATGGTAACAATGGCGTTTCAATATGGCCGACATTTTGGCTTTTAACGCACTTCACTCTAAAAAAAGCCTGGTTATCCCCATATATTTAGTTTATTAAGTTTTTAAAAATTTGGCTCCACAGAATTTCTTAAACTTGTTCGATAATCTATTGTACTAGACAAAAGTGTTTTATGAAATAAAAAATAGGGGTAACCAGGCGTTTTTTCGAGTAAAGTGCGTTAAAAGCTAAAATGTCGGCCATATTTAAACGCTATTACCATAGCAACGGTAATGACGTCATTTTTGTGAATAATTTCCGACTCTTAGAATGTTGCTCAATATATGTGGCACAATTTTTGTTTTCTTACTGGTAACCGTTCTTCAAAAAAATTCCAATCTAAATCATAAATTCAGCATATTTCAAAAAATGTAGGGAGCCACCTTAAATGCACGCGATTTAATTGCGGCCAACATAAATGTGATATTTTAATCTAATTTCACTTATATGACGATTTTGTTCTTGTTAAAATGACATTAGATATTCAAAGGCATAAGATATTCGAAGGGGAAAGTTTTTACAGCTTCTACAAATCTTGCTTAGTTCTTGAAATATCTAGACCGAAATCATAAATCACTCGGAGTTGTCCGCCATGTAGGATTGCTATGATATGCATGTTACGTCACAACCGTGGTCACGCAAATTTTCTATCTAGAGAGCCATTGATCAGTACGAGTCCACTGTTTCAAATAACAAATTGACGGACAACATTTTAAATATCTGGTAATTGTTGTGTACTCATCCAGTTCTATAAGACTAACCCTGTTTTGACGTCACTAAAACCACCGTTAATGAGATCAATAATTTATCCAAGATGGCGGACAAATCAGTGTTTTCAGTCTAAGCAAGATATGAAAAATCGGAACAGCAGTTTTATATTAATATAATTTTAAAAGTTCTTTCAAATGAGACTAATGTCATAGAACAAACCGTTTATAACTTTCTTTTCTGGTTTTTTAACGGTTATGATTGAATTTCATGAAAAATGCTTTGCGTAATCTCATCCTTGATCCTATACCTGATCTGCGCGTACAGTATCATATGAATACATTCCAGGTGTTAACTGCCATCGATTGAAATCCCCTTTCCAACCACGACCAATAGAACCACATCCAATGCCGCCGAGTGGCACCCCTGTTGAGAACACAATTATTGCAACATGAATGTTATAATTAAATCATGTTGAGTTAGACCGATTTCAGATATTTCGAGGTGTGTAGACAACCACAGAAGCAAAACAATCCATTTTCTTTGAGAATAATGTCATTGATGATAATGTTCAGAATCAATGTTCAAACGGTGATATTTCGATCATATTTCAAAATCATTATCAATCCTGAATTGAACCAGATCAACCAATAGGTTGGATTTAGACATCTTGGTCTCGCATACAAAAGGTCCTATATATATGACGATTTGCAAACTTGGAATAACGTAACGTATAACGGCAAACGCTACAAAATATTTTATCGTCGTAAAACTTTTAAGGGAAAAATGAATTTCCCCGACAGCAAGAAATATTTACAACAACAGACACGTATGCTTTCGCATGCGAATGCAAAAATGAATGGAGGATATATTCGCATACTGAGAATATACATAATTATACTATAATCAGGCCGGCAAGGATTATTTGAAATTAGCCAATAATGTCCGCCCTAAATTCTGCGTAGTAAAAGATTCCCGTACCCCCATCGAGTCATAGAGGATGTTTGAAAGAACTCGAAATTGCGTGCAGACACTCGCCCTTAATTCGAACTCATTTTCGTACTGATCAGTTTTTCGTTTGTCCACGTGTGTTCTTATAACTCGATGGAAACGTGGAAATGGTAGTCGATATAGTAGCTTAAAGCTATAGAAAACGTACAGAGATGCTACCGCAGAATATATTTAATTACCGGGCTGTGAAACAGACGTGAACTGTATATGCTATTTCAAGTCTACAGACCTCTTACGCTTATTGACCGTAGCAAGAATTACACTATATGCTCATTATCCACTCTACTGAGTAGCGGTTTGTTTCAGGTTGTTCTCCAAATATCATGTATTCAGAGCTCATTTTACAGTCAACTGCAATTAGTCTATAAATGATTAATGCGACTACTCCTTACTAGAATTAGTATAATAATTCTAAATCTATCACGGACGCTAATAGTTAAACTACAGAAAATACTTTACATTTTGAATTCTTAGGACTAGTTTAAATAGTCAGAATATGCTCCCAAATTTACAATTAGCCATGCAAAAAGCTGTTACGTTCAAAATACAGTATGATCCTTATAATTTTTTCAATAAAATCATATTTAAGATTGAGCAATATACAGAACATTTTTGTTTTACTGAGTATATTGTATTATAGGTTGTTCTCACGTTATTGAATGAATTTGCAATTCAAACTAACAAATTTTTAAACATGGCGAAAATTTCTTTGTTATTTGAATCTCTCAAGATTAGTTGTAACCAGTCATATGTGTTAGAAAATGTCACAAATGGATTTAAGTAGAGAAATAAAACATGCACTATGATTCAAGACTTATATTAAACCGAATAAAAATGGATTGAATGATGTATATTTTGTTCACCCAAATTCTACATTCTACCAAAATAATTTCTCCTGCTGTTACTCAGAACCAGAATTCATTAAGTCGAAGCAAAATAAAGATATTAATGACAGAAATCCGTGTTTTTTGCTGGTCTTAGTTGATGCTTACGCATGCCCTGAAATGTAAAGTATATTGACTTGGGCGCCCTGTGTTCAACACCTCGAACACCTGTCGTAATTACAACCGGCCATTGAGCATATGCATAGATTGCTATCTCCTTATGGGGTGCTGTGAGCTCGTCCATTTTAAGATCATGCATGCACGAATAATTTATTTCTTTATAGTTAATAAACTATAAAATGTGATGAAATATAAATATATATTGTTTTATTACCCTTAACAGTGCAAGCAAACAAAAATAAGGTTCAGAAATACAGGTTGCAGCGGTTGGTTAGAAACGTGCGAGGATTTATAATACTTCATTTATACCTAGAATTCCGCTATTATTCACCGGTTATGTGTAGTAGCCTATACGATTTTTCAACTAAGACATTTCTTGCTACTGTCGTATATATTTGTTTCCTTCAATTTCAAGTTGTGCTTCGATAAATTGCAAGGACAAACAGGATTTTTTTGTTCTTGGCTTTTCCGACTACTCGATTTTATATTTCATTTAACCGCAAATCGGTACAAAATAAATGACGTTCCGTGCATATTCTAAAACAAAGTTTACTTTGGACGTTCTAATGTCAGATTAATTTATTTGTCAAACATTTTGTTTGGGAAGTATCCTTTGAAAAGACTTTTCATGTAAATATATATATCTCTTTTGCATAATTCCTTTTGAATATATTCACGCAAACAAATTGGGCCATTATTCGACCTTTTGGGCTTTATTTCAAAATTGTTACATTCTCTATGCTTATACTGTATACTTTTTCGCTCAAAAGATTATTGTATACATTTGATATATTAAGCATAAGCATAAAACATGTGATAAAGTATACACACGCAACGCAAGTAAAATCGCTATAAGTAATAATATTGATAATTATAATATAAACACAAATACTATAACTTGTTAGTTTTTCTCACCGTATATTTGACGACATGGATTCATTTTGTAAGGGTCTATAAAAGGTACTCTTCCTTCCTTCTTTTCTTTTGTAGCATATTTCATAAATCTGAAAACCAACATTTGATAGCTAAATATATATAACTATAAATATAAATACAACGATCTCACGAGACCGGACGATTTCAGAATCGTACGAAATTCGGTTGCATTTCAAACAAAAATTGGTAGGGTTAGCCGGTGCTCGAATTTGCCGTGGCCGATTTTATCCGTTCTGTGTGAACTCGAATGGCTTTGAACTCATCCCGTCCCGTGTGAGCTGAGCCTAAAAAGGCAATGTAATTCGCAGTAAATATTACCGATAGCCAAGACCGACCAATTTCGGTAGCTGTCTCCATCGAGGCAATTTGCTTGGTCGAGGTTTTTGCGGAAAAGTGTGATCAAGTTTAATTCGCCATCCGTATTCCGGCAAACTGTCTTCCAGCCTAATGTCATCTTCGGCCATTTCTGCAAACGAGATCTTATAGACGAACTTTACTCTTTGTTATTGTCGACATGGCGCAGCATTGTAAACAAAGAACTTGCATATTAATCACTACAACTTGCAGATTTCATTAGATAACATATGCCACAAGGAGACCTAGCCACAAAAATAACGCATGCGCGCTCTAAATTAAAACACAAACAAACACAAACGAACCGTTGTCCCGGTAAAGAAAGATAAAGTCTCTCCGTTGAAGGATCTAACTGCTTGGAAAATATATAAAGAACTTCGAGCCTACTCAGCCTGGGTGGGCGAGCCATAAAAACTGTCCCTTATGGAGAGGTTCGGCTGTAGTTAGAAACAGTGGTGTAGATTTAAAATGCCAATTTTCTGTTTTAGACGTTTTTATTTTCGGTGTCACAAAATGAACATTCCACAGATGACCCCAAATCCAAACGCATCCTTAAGTATGAGGATACTTTATGGATATTATAGGTGAAGTTCGTGAGTATGCTTCAGTGACCCTATATAGGTCAGTGTGCAATCAGTTTCCGTGCATGATGAGTGGGTCCAGAGGGAGTGGGCCTATATATTTCAGGCGTGTGCAATGGATGAAATAGATGATCGATGAAAATCTATACCAATCAATATCATTTGATATCAATCAATCAATTGATTGATATTGTAAATCAATGACCAATCGATAACGCTCATGTTTGTGATTATCGATCGGTATCGATTTTCAATAGTATTAATCGATTGTTGATTCAATATAAATTGGTAGCCAGCTAATTCAAGGGTTTCTTAGTTTTGCGCATGCCTATAATGAATAAAATATAAGTTGTTTTAGATACTATATAGGCTATATGGTCATATTAAATAATGGTTTGGTTGCAAATATCATTGACAGAGTGCTCAATGAAACTAGTCCAGATAATAAATAATAATAAAGTAATCAAAGAAAGCAAAAGTTTTTTAAAACATTTTGATTACTCTACAGTTTCGTTGCCTACTGCATACGCACTAACGCACTCTTCAGATCTAAATGTCTAAACTAAGAACGTGTTTATATATGCTTAAAACAGGAAACCATGCATGATATGATGATATGGTTAATTACCCTATTGAAATTCTATCAATTAAAAATCTATTTAAAATCCAGTAAAAATCTTGATGTTAATTAAGGATTAAAGCACTCTGTGAGTGCATTGTCGGGATTTACAAGCACGAGTCCACCAACAAGGAACGAGAGTTTAATATTGCACGAGACGCAGTCGAGTGCAGTATTAACAAACTTCGAGTTCCTTGTTCGTGAACGAGTGCTTGTGAATCACGATAATGCACGAAGAAAGAGTGCTTTAATTAACTTTAAATATTCAATTTGAGTGAAGGCTTAAATTTCAGTATAGTACTCAGGCATTCAAATTATAACAATAAGGCGGATGATTTCTAAAGGTCTCCTTTTTTTAGACACCCTGTATATACATATATATATATTTTTTTTACTCAAGCCACTAGTATAGTTACGAAGGACTATTAAATGTACGATATAGAAAACAAAATTTAATAGCGCAGGCTGAATTGTATTAAAGGTCTGTGCACAGGCTAGGTGAACTAATTGATGAGATAACCAATTTCATTATTACTGTAAAACTTTCAAGTTTGTTTTCTTCGTTTGGGTTTCATCTTTGGTAGTCACACGAATATTTAATACTGTAAAGCTCGTTTTCAATTCAAACATGACAATCCCACGAAGCACCAATACTTCGTCATTGTATTTTAATAGTTATTTTGTTTTACTGTTTCTTTATGATATATATATATATTTGAGCACTCTGGCCCCAAGACACTTCACGCATGTCTGGATGCGCATGTGTCTGAGTATTGTACCACATGCGCTTGGTGAGGGCAAGAGTATGGTGTATAAATACGAAGTCACTCGCATTTAGACTGCGTTACAAGCTGCACTGACGAGCCGTTGAACGGCGAAACATGCATGTCTGCAGATTTGACTATATATATATATATATATATATACGTGTAGGTTTAGGTCTACGAAACGCAAAGAGTGCTCGACAACATATAGTTAGAGCAAATTAGAGCAAATTAGAGATTTTCGCTTACCTCAAAACTTGTCTGCAACAGGCTGTTTCATCTGTAAAAGAATCATCAGGCAGTTTGAGAATCATCAGGCAGTAAAATAATCATCACTGCAGATGAAACAGCCTGTTGCAGACAAGTTTTGAGGTAAGCGAAAATATATATATATATATATATATATATAAGCAATATTTTCTGCTTACGCGGTTTGGAATAATTCACTCTTGGAACATGGTTGATCGAAAGCATATGAGTAGAGTGTTCAGTACCGAAGTAGAGCGGAAAACAAACGATTATTTATTTCATTTTTATTTCTTTTTATACGATAGGTATTAGAGGACAAGTGATTAATGTCTGGTCTACCCGTCTGTCTTATTTTCTTGTTTGTTATGCATATGGCCATGTTTTTGTTTTCGCACGCATGCGCAGACGTTTTTCCGCGGTGTTGTCATGGACCCTACGTCATGACGGTTTTGTTCAATAGCGCATGCGTGAGCACAAGCCGAGGGCGGACTGGTATCTGTGAAGTTTATGATTGGTTAAGATAAATATTTTGTTTTTTCAGAGTACGCGTCAGAAGTTTAACTGTCAATATGAGGGCTTCAATGAAAAACATATTCGGGTGATATGAATTCCCTCAATAAATATTGTTATTATATGGCAAGCGCCTGTAATTTACGCGATATGATTGGCTAATCAGCGGTCCGGAAAATTACGAAACAGTAAGAAACAGTAAAAAAAATTAAAATACAACGACGAACATACTAGAACAAGTGTTGGTGCTTCGTGGGATTGTCATGTTTGAATTGAAAACGAGCTTCACGGTATTAAATATTCGTGTGGCTACCAAAGATGAAACCCAAACGAAGAAAACAAACTTGAAAGTTTTCACAGTAATAATACCGTATCTTGGTAAGCAATGAACTCAAAAATATTTGACTGTTATTTAAACTATTATCATTCTCAAACAATAATTTGTTTTCTATGCGATTTCATGTTCATACTTAGTATAAATTGTTCATTTCATCAATTCAGCAGCCTGTGCACAGGCCTTTTCTATATCGTACATTTAATAGTCCTTCGTAACTATACTAGTGGCTCGAGTAAAAAATATTTCAAATATACAAACTAAAGTGTCAAAATATAATCTTTCTATTTTCCATTTTGGGCACAAATTTACATTTTTATGTTACTATGGCAACCACTGATTGCACATGCACGTAGTCAGAAGCCCGTTAGGGTTAGGGTGGGGTCAGGATCCATTACAGCTCCAGAAGATGAAGTACTTACTCTAAGTAGGCGTCCTGTTCATCCTTAATCGCCGCGCTCATTTTACTACAGCCAATAGGGATGTTTCGTCTCGTTAATGATATTAATGAGCCTATTCGTATGTTTTCGTCATATAAAGGTGCAAGTCAACTATTTGAAATGGCCATATATAGACGGTCCCTTAGAAATTTCTGGTATTTGTTTCGATGGTATTGTTCTCAGCGTCTTCCAGAACGGAAGCCTTAAGTGTTTGTGTTATAATATACACAAGTATATTGCTGCCAGATTTGTTAAAATTTGACTTGTGTTTACAGCAACCAACTCAGCCAACGTTTGTAGCCAACTCAGTATTGTAATACGGTTCAGTAAATTTGTAGTGGTATATTTGCTTTAAAATATGAAGGTAAGTTCATACGTTTTCTCGTAAGGTTAAAATTGAGGGTTAAAGTTAAAATTATGAATGCCATAAATGGTACTATAGATATTTACGTCCCGAGGCTGCATGAGTATATATTTAGGCAAGGGTCGTATCAAATATCTGGTAATTTACGATCACAATCCGCCGCTTGAAGTTTAGGCTAGCAAGAATATAGCACAAAGGTCATCTAGATGTATTTCAAGACCACTACATGCACTATATAGGCACTACCTAGGCTGAAAAACCAACCGTTTGAAGATTAGAATATAACCATAGATTACTCCGATTCTAAATATCCGGAGATTAATCTTAATATTTATTATTACGTACGCGACAAAACGTTTGAACACCCGAAAAATACAATACGAAGGATAGTCGATTATAGTTACAAAACCGTTGTTGCCGTGATGACCGATGCATGACGAAATTATAGGTTCAAAAAGTTCAAACCGCCAAAATAATAAAAATCGTATATATATATAATTATATATAGTTTAAATTCAATTCAAGAAATAGACACCAAAACTTGACACGACAAGGGGAGCAGAATACGTAAACCACACACAATGTTTGAAGTAACTCCAATAAACAGTAGACGAGATATTTAGATATATATATTGACTAAAAATAAAAAATCACCATTTGTAGCGAGAGACTCAATATATTATTTTGTGATATGGAGGTTGACAGGATCAGATTCGCAGCCTTTGTCCTTCTAAGCCTAAGGACAAGTATTAGTTCCCTATTAAAGCGAAATTCTCTTTTCTGAAAACTAGATGGCGACTGGCGACATTTTTAAAAGTTGTGTGCTGTTGTGTGTGCTTGGTCTAACTCTAGCTCTAAGTCAAGGTATATATAGGCTACTGTAATATTATAACTGTTCCTGAGAATAGAAGAAGCTGGTTCAACGACTTCAATCGCCCATTTTATACCCAAGACTAGTGATCATCTTCGGAAAAGAAAAGATACTTTGTATGAAAATTTGTCTGTGTATAAACAATAAAGTAAACAGACGGTATCAATGCAAACGTGCGTCTTCTCAAAATACAAAACAATGGATACTCCGAAAACGGTTAATATTTGTATTCAACGTTTCGACTATCTTGCAGTCATTATCAGGAATGACGCTACTGAAATACAAACGGCTATAATAGATATAACAAGGATTTTAAGTGTAAACACTGAATAGTTTAAGGACACCCCTTCAAATAAAATAATCTTTTGAAATACGCGGAGCGAAAGCCCACAAGGAAAAAGATTCTACCAAAATTAATGGTAAATACATTAACCAGAATGAACATAGGCGTAAGCATAATCATTCACCAATCAGGTACGCAAATAAGAACATAAGATAAAAACAAATTGATATCTTACCATGAATAAATCATATCAGAAACAGTAATATCCTTCCCCTCGCCAGCTATCAAATAAATTTGACTCCAGCCCTTGGGACACTGGATGGCGGCTTAAAAGGAGGAAGGATTACACTGAAACAAGAAAAATGATATTTTATTCTAGTCAACAACAATATAGAATGATACAAACGAGATGTAACTAAAAAAAGCCTAAATTAATACACATACGTAGGTTAGCACAATGCATCAATAAAGAGTCGTTTATCACAATACACATTAATCAAGACTTATATAGTGTTGTTCACGTGATAATATGATATTACATCATATTTTCTATAAATAAATGATATGATCACATGATATTAATTTAGGCTTTTTTTAGTTACATCTCGTTTGTATCATTCTATATTGTTGTTGACTAGAATAAAATATCATTTTTCTTGTTTCAGTGTAATCCTTCCTCCTTTTAAGCCGCCATCCAGTGTCCCAAGGGCTGGAGTCAAATTTATTTGATAGCTGGCGAGGGGAAGGATATTACTGTTTCTGATATGATTTATTCATGGTAAGATATCAATTTGTTTTTATAATAGATATAGTCTAGAGCCCGAGACTTTACATCCGTGGTTAATATAAGTTCCGGTTTCTGGCGATGAATAAACAGACATTCTTTATAAAGTAATAAAGACCAATATCTGGATTTATCTAATGTTCTACAACTATTAAAAATAATTGATTCAGAAGTAAAGTCATCGAGATTGAATAGTGTATGACGTAGATTAAATAGCGTTTAATTTATAGTAGCGGAAGTGTTCTAAGTGTTCGCATGGGTTAATGTGCTTGTAGATTTCTGACTACTTGCTGCGGACATGTTCTTTTAGTCTTGTAGGAAGCTTGGAAAACAGTTCGCTGTCTGACTAGTGTTGATTGTTGTGTATTTCAGTAGCGTCATTCCTGATGATGACTGCAAGATAGTCGAAACGTAAAATAGAATTGTTAACCGGTTTCGGAGTGTCCATTGTTTTGCATTGTCTACTCAGACAAACGTGCATGCATATTAATTTCATCTTCAGATGATCTGTGTCTATGTATAAATACAACACTAGACGAACTATCAGGAAAATGTCGTCTTAAATATCATCCTATTGAGCCCCACGTGGGCCTGTATATGTCATGGTAAATTACTAAAAGTTGTTTTGGGTTTGGTTGGGATTGAATTGGGGGAGAGGGGGTCACGAAGTTTGTTTTGTCAACGTACATTAGTTAACTTCGCAATATTGTGAGGATCAAGCGTTATGTCCAAGATTGTAGCTAGAATTCATAGTTTCAAAAAGAATCGAGTAAAATTTTGGCTTGGATGCTTGTTGGTAAGGCATATATGTCAAAATTGGGAGTCCGAGTCGGGAACCGAGTTTTACAAATTTGGTTTTCACAACTTTCCATGTAACATGACGAATTCTATTATTTAGAATGTCATTCTCCCCTTGGTATGGCGGATAGCAGAATTACGGACTCACAGATCACAGTTTCTAGCATAAAGAACGGTACTACTGCATCTGGTGGACAGGCACGTCTTCACCAGAATATTCCAAACTGGGGTGCTTGGTGTCCAGAGCCCAGTGCAGGAGGGTCAAGAACTGAAAATGTGAATTATGACCAGTATATTGAGATTGATTTGTTGAATCTGACAACAATCAGTGGAGTTGCGATTCAAGGACGAGAGTACAACGGAGGAGCAGAATATGTTGGGAGCTATAAAATATCATACAGCAAAAATGGTAGTACTTGGATTCATTACAATAAGGTATACCATATAGACTCCGAAAGTAACGTCCCCCGTTGATACGATAGTATAGTAGTTTCACTTTAATTTTAATCTTAATCTTGATTCTAATATTAGGTGAAAATTACATAATACTGTGCATTTCTATCTTTCAGATATTGCGGGGAACAAATAATCCCAAATCTGTTGTACGTAGTATTTTTCACTCAACGATCATAGCAAGGTACATCAGGACTCATCCAGGTTATGAACAGAGTAAAAATGTATGTTTGAGGCTTGAGCTATATGGTTGTCCATTTGAACAAATTGACAGATCAAGAGGTTAGTGAATTGACCTGCTGAAGCTTGTCTGCCTATTTCTCTTGTCTGCCTATTTCTCTTGTCTGCCTATTTCTCTTGTCTGCCTCTTTCTCTTGGGGGGGGGGGAGATGGGGGGGACGAATCCCCTCATATTTTTGGCAGAGGGGGGTCAATATGTAATTATCCTTTCCACTTTTGCTTATACGACATGTTCTGATCATCAGATTTCTCTAAAGTCTTCCCCCGAAGTGGATGAAATAGCGTTTCAGAACGGCACGAAAACTTTTCTCACTAATATCATTTACACAGGGAAGTTGGGAGCGGGTGGGAGAGATATGGCGGTGGAGGGGTAAACTGCCACCAACTCTAAAAGGTAAAAAATTATGTATATTTTGCAAAGTGATGAATAAAATAGAATGTTTAATTACTTGAAACTCTTAAAAAAACTTGCACATAACTGAAATTTTGCTTCAAATACGGTGAACTCGGCCTTAAATCGTTGCCAATTTGCTTCAGAAAACGCCAAAAATGCAGTCCTGGGGCTTCAAAATTGTAAAATCTTGTTGGGGAGGACCCCCAGATTCCAATATTACAGTGATAACCAATCAGAAAAGGTCTATTACAATCTCACATTTCAGGTAAATTTTAACATTGAAATTCAAATTTCAGGTAAAATTCTTTGACCAACCTCCCCGCCTGAATTCACATTAAGTGTCCCAGTGTCCCACATTCTGAAAAATTACAGTTTATTTTTGGCGGTTGAGTTGTGTAAAACTACCTGAAAAATACAATGAGAACTTCGACGTTTCGAGCGAAGGCCCTTGGTTGGAAATTACGAAGGGCCTTCGCTCGAAACGTCGAAGTTATTATTGTATTTTTCAGGTAGTTTTATACAACAGTCAATCTTCGTTATACTCTACCACACTGGCACAGCACGTTCGAGTCTAAGGTTTGAACTGAAGCTTTTCGTATGTAAATGAACATGAGTGGGAATATTTGCGGTTTACACCCTTGAAAATACTGTTAAAAATATTTTGCTCCAAACTGCCTTCAAAATTTGGGAATATAAATGCCAAAAAAATGCCGTTTCAGAGACCCCTAATTCAAAAACATATCCCCCCCCCTCAATATCCTGCCAGCGCCACTGTTAGACCGAAGTTATGCTTCCGTAGTGAGGTGTGTATAAATTATGGGGAATTGGAAACGCCTTGAAAACGTTAAACGTGTTACATGCCTCCATAACTAATAGCAGGCTCTGTCCCCCCCTCCCTCCCACTTTTTGAGATGGATTTTCGCCCTTGTTACTGTTCATGGTAATCTCTCACTAGCAGTTGTATATACAAGCAAGAATGGCACTGCAATACCTACGGATGACAAATTTGCTTTGACTGGACCTACAACACGTCAATTACTTACCAATGCCACAACTTATAGTACGTCAAAACCTGCAGGGTGTGAAGGCAAGTAATTTGAGAATCAATATGGCCGGTTTATATGTTAATTAATGATGTTTTAAACGTATATGCGATGTTATGGACACTTTGGGAGCGTTGGTCACACGTATTGTGGTATGTACTTCTTCGACAGAGGTTTCATTCCTGCAATATGCAGTTGTCAGATTATACTGTAATCTCACCTTAATCTCATATGAGAAGAGTGATTCCAGTTTGACTCTGCGAAATACCACAACATTTCTCTGAATATTCTGATTTCCTCCAGTAGGAACACTGGACCAGTTAACAATTAGACAACGAGGCCGAGTTGCCAGACTGCAGAATATGACAATGGCGCACCCGGGTGAACCATCTACCCTTTTTATGCTGTTAAAATTGTTTAACCTGGTGCTATAGAAATCGCAGTTATAAAATGGCGAGAAAGTGATGTTTTTTTCTTGACAAACGAGAATATATAGAAAACAATGAGAGCATAATGTTGTCATCCTATTAAGAGATTATATTCAGTATTTTGTGACTATACGACAATCCTGAAAAACGCACCTGAGAATTTTAGCGCACACGCACTTCATTTTATAGTTTAGGTCATTCACGATCTTGTTGAAGTGCCATACTCTGCAGTGTGGCCGAGTTGTTTGACTATGAACAAATGGTCAACGAAGGCGAAACCTACCTTGAATATTTGCGAAAAACGAGGCAGGGTTGTCTAATTGTTTTAGTACACACTCCTACTCCAAGTACAAACTGCAAGTAAAATTGTATAGTTGGAAACGAAATCTAAAAACATGCATGGGCACTTAAACGATTTCTTTCAACCTTCGCCCGCTTCGCCCAACACCTGCGGATCTTTTGTTTATTTTTGTTTATTTTTGTTTGCGAACAACCCGGCAAAACGTAACGTTGGAGTTTCACCTCCAAACCCCCTGGAGTTTAAAAGACTAATGTTATCTTATTATACCATAAATTTTGATTTAATAGAAACAACAAATTCGATTGCAATGTTTTTCGTGGGTGTTGCCGTAACTCTTGCCACCGTTCTTGCTATAATATTTGTAATCCTAATATACAAAAGACGACGACAGGCTCCAAATTTATCGACCAGTGTTCTTGAAGTACACACAGTTGAAATGCAAACTGAAACAGCCGTAGAACCATTGCAAAATAACCAGGTATGTGCAGGAATATTGTTCAGAATTGGCCCGTTCAAAAGTAAAATGAACAAACGAACGAACGAATGAATGAACGAATGAATTGAGTGCACTTTATTTGAACACGCTAGCCTCTCGCAACAATCCGAAGGGTTGATTTTCAGGAGAGGCGTACGAGTACTAACTATATACAAAATGAGATTTAAAAAGATGACTAAATATAGTATTGAAAGTATTAAACAGGCAAAGTGGCGACTGTTCGTTTAGATTGACAGAGCGAAGTTGCCTTCCTTGCCTCTTGGGGGAGACCATTCCAAAGCATTGTACCATTATACTTAGAGATTCGTTTCAAAAAAATTGTATTAGGCCTTGGAAGTGCTAGATCAGTATCAATGTTAGGCAGATTATAATTCCTACTAAGGTCTTTAAGCGTAACAAAGCTTTCCCTTTTGGTACACATTGCCATTGGAGATCTTAACTCACGAATTAGTTAAAGATGGATGTCCATTTACGAAACCTAAACTAACTTAACTATATTTAAACTGGATAGCTCTAACTGGTCTCCCTAAAGATCAATTGCTCCAGTGTTACTACGGGAATAAACCCGAGGAAGCCAGCAGTAAAATAGGAAGCACCCTTCTCACATGCGAATGAGGTGAAATAGAATTAAACAACAGATATTGCAAGAATCGAACACTATTGACAGAGGTGAAAGACACATAACTATACTGTGCCATCCCATAATTTTTCGCGTCTTCCTAATTATAACAAATTGTCAATGCAGGATCGAGATTACGCTATTCCAGGGGAGATTGAAACAGCCCCATACGAACAAGTCCAAGTCTCGCCACCATCTGTTTACACAGAGCTTGACATGAGCCGACCAGATGGGAGAGAAGCAACAAATGATGGTGTCTACCAGAAACTGTTAAAACGTGACTCAGATTATGTTATACCAGCTAATGCTGAATCGGAACCATCATACGAAGAAGTTGGAAATGCAATAACGCCTCCTGGCTACACAGAGCTGGATAGCACGAAACGAGAACAGGAAGATAACGCTTCTTATCAAAAATTGATAAAGAAATAGAAGAAAGTCTTAATGGGAGGCATTGGATGTCAGTTTTCAGTTAGAATTTACAACAATTGTCAGTAAGATATTTTGTAAGATGTTAGCCAGCGTGGCCGGCTCTTCTAGGGGAGTGAGGCGAGGGAAAAAGAGAGAAGAGGCCGCGCACCTGGTTAATACTTAACTAAATATGCAAGAATTTGTAAAATTTTCCTGAATAAATGATTCTCCGTAATATCTCTGACTCTGTATACTATATCACTATTGATCTGTTTTATTAAATCCGATCCAAAACAGAACAATTTTCGCAAACGATTCCCGTTGAATCGAATTTGTAAAACGAATTGAAAAGTGAACTATGGTGCAGATAAAGAGAGACATCGTACGTGCGCACTAGTTTAAAGTGTTTCTTCAAGCTTGCCTTCCAGTATTTGATATTTTGTGTATTTCTTCGAGCGAGCTCCGGTGCTTGCCAACAACCGTTTAATTCACCTGATAGACTCATAGACCTTCAAATAGAATGACATAAACATGAAAATAAGCGACCAAGCGGGTAAATCTCGACAATATATATTTTACATTAATAATTCATAAGGAAATGAACCAATCACATCGAGAAAATAGTCACATGCATACATCTTTAAAACCGGTAATACACCATCAACCTCATTAGTATTCTTTATATAAAAAAACTCACCCTTGTTAGTATTCTTTATATAAAAAATACTAATGAGGGTGAGCATTTTTATATAAAGAATACTAATGAGACTAAGGAAATAGTCTAATATGAACAAAACATTTTATTAGGAAAAATTGAATAACACAACAACCTTTACTGAACTCAACTCTACTTTACTTGCTAACAAAATTAATAGTACAATTGTTGAACACAGATCTTGTAAACGATTCGCTGACAGTATTACTATCACCACCCATTGGGCGATCGCCAGGAATTGGAATGTTACACAGTATATCATCTGGAATATCAAAGTCAAAATCATCCAAAAGAAAATCTGATTCTTTCGCATCCTCACTAGGCATTTCGTTCACATGTAATCCTGCCGGAGTTCCAAGAATATCTCCCACTTTACGCTGCTGTTCTAAACTAGCCTTCTCATACATAAAGATTGCGTTTGAGCGATGACCAGTTCGTTCTCGAATTAATTTTTCTTCTACTGAATTTTTAAATAACGCGGTCGCACAGCTCACTCTTAGATTGTGAGATGTTTTCCTCGTAAGCCCGGCACCTTTGCATAACTCGTCAGGCAAACTTTTATTTAAGGAATTGATACCAACAGGGGCATATTAATAACAAAATTTAGAACTATCTCGATTAGGCCGAAAGTAAAATGCATCAATTTTCTCGGATAAAGGTTTAATACATTCCAGATATTTTTCGTAGCAACGGACTAGACATGGGAAATGCTTCGCCTTTTCCGATGGGCAACAAATATGATTAGCCACGCGAGGAGTGTACTTTAAATCTTGTAAACGACCGTGGTACGTTTTTGAACTGCTCTCGTCAAAGGTTATTGAGGTCGAATCAACTCTAAAATTACTGTACCTGAGATCCCGGTGCTCTTTAGATCTAATCCCAAAAAATTTTCCGTTATAAAAATAAATCGTATGCATCAATACTTTGGCATTATGACATCCTAAAAAGCCTTTGTCCCACAACATTCGTTCTTCGTCCTCGGTGATTCCTACTCTCTCACCTCTCTTACACTTATTGGCAATCCCCTCATAATTCGCTTGTCTCATTTCAGCATGCAAGGCCCTTCTAAACGTAGCAAATCTAAAAATATATATTAAAGAAATGTTAGCTCAATTTTGTATTGAACGCAAATCTATTACATTAATCACTTTATACCTCTTGTCTTTCTTGTCCAAGATCGAAATTGCACTAACTCCATGATTGCAGTCGCATAAATGGCGTTGAATCCCACAACAAATACTATAGAGCGTTCTAGGAGGATAACATTCTCCATCCTCTTTACACACCTCCATAACAAACTTCGTTAACCAGAAATTGAGTGTCTCTGCCGACATGCTACACAAGTTGGCATCCAAGTCTTGAATTACTGAAGTATCAACAGCTGAATTTGTTCGTTTGAAGCTTTCGTATTTAACCTTGTTGCCTGCCACTCCGAGAAGATCTTCATATACCATTTATTCAGGGGCGGATCCAGGATTTTTCGTACGTTAGTCAAAATATGTGACAATACAAGTTTGCGCCGCAGGCGCAAAATTGGCCGAGCGCCATAGGCGCGAGCAACCTAGGGGGGTATGGGGGCATGCCCCCCCAGAAAATTTTTGATTTTTGAACCTCGGAAACACCATTTGCGGCACTCTGGGAGCAGCTTCAGCCAAAAATTAACCTCATAAGATGGGACCCAATTATAGCAATTTTCAGTCTCACTGACTCCCACAAATCACTCCTTAGGGATTTCACTTCACTTGATCAGACATTTAAATATTTGAATCATTGAATGTGTGCCCTATGAAACTACGTCTGTGGCTGTGGATTAAAAACATGAATTTCACAAAATAACACATGATCGTATTACACATTTACACCAAGCTATGCCATGTGGTATTGCCTTTGTATATTGCTCCATATACATTATATAAATCCAGTATAGATTATAGATATAGATAATATTAAACTAATATTAGTCCACAAAAAGCATAAACAAACTTCCGATTCGCCTGGGTATTAAACTTGGTTCGCTGTAAATCTTATCTATAAGTATATTATTATAAAGCGTCGAGTCTAAGTCTTGACCGCAATATTTAATATGTAAATCAGTTCACCTCATCACCTACGCGGGTCAATACTTTGCGCACAAATAAACAGTATAGGAGAATGTATTAATAATGTATAGGAGTCAAATTTAGTCAACATATAATATAAATATACCTTAGGGCCGTACAACAGTTGCTCTTTCGATCTCGAACGTACTTCGGGATGTATGATTCGGCACCAAAATTTCTCCCAAGGCAAAAGCTTGTGTTGTTGATGGCGCTCACTAGCTCTTCAACAGAACTCTTCGGTGAAGCGTCTGTTCGCTTCTTTAGATTAACTTCAATATCTTGAAGATATCGCCGATCGTTTTTCGCAAACGCGGACTGTACGGTCTCGTAAATACTAGCAAACATTGGGATTTCTGGCTGTGCTACTTTGTTGAACCTTTGCGGTCAAAGCTGCGATCAGAAAGGCCTTCGAATATAGTTCTATAAATATATTCAGGCTGATCAGGCTGACTCGCTCTGATCGGTCAAAATTATGCAGCCAATGAGAACTCAGATATTTTTTAAGATTGGCCAATGGCAGAGCTTATATTTGTGCCCCTGATGAGTTGCCCGGTCAGAACTCCCCGGAAAGTGGTCAACATCGCTGCTAACCAATCAAATGACCAGATTTGCCACCAAGTCGGTCAAGATTCAAGCGGAAGACCGCTGTTTTGACTGATCATCATATTGCTTTACAGAAACGTAAACCTTTACCGCTGAACGCAATGTAATTACTGGACTACAAACTTAAATATGCTGACGCCACTGAACCAATTTGATAACTGGACCGCGATTTGAATTCGAATGAATTAACTTCGCAATTTTTTACCCTAGTCGCGTGACCGGGTTGACTACCCCTGGATCCGCCCCTGCATTTATTAACGCTACGGGTTGACTTAGGGACAGCATTTTCGAGCATTTGCTTCTCCTGTTCGCCACTTTTAGGCTTCCTAAACGTTCGCGTCGACGCCATACCATACGCTAACAACGCCCGAAAATCGTATTCCCACCTACTGCCTTGCATGAATAGACGTTTAACACATGCTTCACTTAGTTCTGCCTGATCGCTCGTGAAACAAACAAATGCGCTTACGATACCGATTATACCCAAACAACAAGCAATTATAAGTAATACCATGGTTTTTAAGAATATAGTGATTAAATCTCCCGCAAACCAAGGAGGTTTGTGAAAGTCCCGAGGGAACGCCTGAGGGCGAAGCCAGAAGGCGTCCCGGTGGAGCACGAATGTTTATAAAGCATGGACAAAGGCAAGAAATACCGAGTTTCGTGATTTTGAAGCCGAGAGTGAAGTATTCAAGGGTGTGCCAGATTTGCAGGAGATGAGCGTTGACGAAATTAATCACTGGTTTAGCCGATTAACGCTAGAAATACGGAAGAGAAACGGTAAAGAATACCGCCATGAAGTTGTGTATAGTCTGTTTTGTGAACCGAACAGTTCAGTTGCAATATCCAAAGTTAAACCTGTTTAATTCGGCTAAGTTTAAGCCGCTTCAGCAAACGCTCGATGGGAAGCTGAAAGAACTACAGAGCACCCAAACCCCAATGAAGAAGAGAGCAGATGCAGTGACGGTGAGCGATGAAAGGGTAATGTGGAATGATGGTATTTTTGGGTGCAAGTTGTCCGACTAGTGTCATTAATACGTTAGTATTCTTAACGGGAAAGATGTTGGCATTACGGGGTGGTAAAGAGCAGCGAGAATTGACGCATGATCAATTTCAGTTTGTCGAGCAGACTAATGGTAAAATGGTCGTGAAGTATGTAGAAAAGGTCTCGAACACAAACCAGGGAGGTTTAAAACGGCGAAAACAGGAGACGAAGAGAGTCGAATATCTTGAGGACCCTCTACACGAAGAGTCTTTCAGTTTCATTTATCACTTTTATGTTTTAAAGTGGTAAGTAATTTGTATCCTTAATATAGAGTTATATACTTCATTATAGTAATATATACTATACTTGTTACACTAATTACGTCTAATATTTTTTTATATTTTTAGTCCCGAAATGCCGGCTGATGGCCCGTTTTACTTGCAACCTTAAGCCCGGCGCACACTAGTGCAAGTTGTACGCACAGATGTCATTCGTGACCAATTACGTGCGACGAAAATCCTAGTGTGCGGGCAAAATATACAGGATTTTTGTCACTCGTGTCGTGAACAACAAATATCAAACGTGTTTGATATTTTCTGTCATTCGTGACAAAAATTCCTCGCAGCAAAGAATGTATGTTTAGCATTATATATAGTGGTTTATTGCAATTGCATTCAGCGAGCTAGTCGGTGGCGTAGTGGTTTAGGGCGTGCGCTGGCTACAGTTTCTTAGAGCGGCTGTTCAAGCCCGGTCAATCCCGGCCAAAACTTTTTTCTCACTTAAATTATTTTTTCTTTCAAATAATTTTTTCCGACTTGTTTTAACCCCAAAATTCCTTTTCAGACATTTCTGGTTAGGGTTAGGTTAAGGGTTGGAGGTGGGAAAGGTTTATTTTATAAGTATTTGACTTAACTATAGTCAGGCAAATGCCCGCCGCAATTCCTATCGCTAGCTGCAAGTGTTTGTTCACTATCCGCCATGTTGTTTTGGGAAATAACACGCATGCGCACTTCTTTGCTGCGAGGAATTTTTGTCACGAATGACAGAAAATATCAAACACGTTTGATATTTGTTGTTCACGACACGAGTGACAAAAATCCTGTATATTTTCCCCGCACACTAGGATTTTCGTCGCACGTAATTGGTCACGAATGACATCTGTGCGTACAACTTGCACTAGTGTGCGCCTGGCTTAAAGCCCGCCGCACACTAGAGCTATCACCTTAGCAAAGTTTCACTCGTGACTGTTGGCGTAAGCAAGTTCCCCCAGTGTGCGGTGGCGTTTTGAGCGCTATTGTTCACGCGTGCCATCAGCACCTGATATTCAACATGTTGAACAATTTTGTGCACGAGTGAACATTTCCTCCAATACGCACGAATACGCAAGCGTAGAAGCGCTAATCGCGATAAATAAAATGGCGGCGAGTAGTGATTTGGTGGTATGTCAACCTGTGATACTGTCTAAATTTTTCGGGGTCTTCGTTACTCAGCTCATGAACAATATTTGCAAACGCTCCTTGTGTTTGGCGGCGGGAAATCCAACGCTTTTTCCATATGTTCCTATTAGCAGCTCTCAAACGTCTTCTTCTACGTCGCAGTAAAAGAAGGAAAAGCAAAACTTCTTCTTCATCTGACGAGCTTGAGTCTGCGCTTGAGTTTAGTTCTTCCTCAAGAGCATCGGCCATGTTTGATCACGATTAGCACTTCGTATGACATTGTAAGGCGATAGCTTTGCACGCGCGCACACTTGGAGGAAATGTTCACTCGTGCACAAACTTGTTCAACATGTTGAACAACGTGCAAGTTCGACAATAACCATGGTAACACGCAACAATGTTATTTCTTTTATTTTGTAAAAAATGGTAAAGATTTGTTAATTTTAACTATAAAATTATCAATTGCCCAACAATATAAAGTAGGTATGTTATTATGTACTCTTTTAGCTTTGATTTACTGTCAAATTCAACACTACGCTTTAAAACTCGAAAATCTTGTCTTTCTTCGGTCTTTTGACTGTTTTTTTCCTCCTGTAATTTTAACATGGGAAAGTACTCTAAATAATTTTCATTTATCTCGTTTTAGAGACTTTGTTTGTCTGTTTATTTCCCGACTCCCGAGTACAAAACAATTTTCTCCCGGCTTGAACTCGCGCATGCGCATAACGTAGAAAACCGTCCATTGCATAATGGCGGACAACTTTGCATTCCGCTATGTTGTCACATACCCGGGTGTAAATATCCGAGCGGAATTAGTACCCTCGCACGGCGCTTCGCGCCGGCTCGGGGATGAGGAAATAAATTACTGTCTTTATAATATAGTTGTGTGAAATGTTTAGTGAAAAGTGAATATTAATAAGTCGAGTAAATAACACTTTATGTTACTGTCATTAACATTGTAGTGTAATTATTTTGTTTGTTGTGTAAAAGCTATTAAGAAAACTCTTTGTCGTGTCTTTGAATTTTGGCTCATGACTTTTAATCAGGGAGAGATTAGAAATCTTCCCGGCTTTGCCGGGAGAATTAGATATCTCCCCGCTAAGCCGGGAATATCGTGATTAAACCACCCGGCGAGAACCAAAGAATCCGAGGTCATCATGGTATTATTCTCCTTACATAACACAATACATGTACTGTATACAGGGTGTCCCCCAAAAAAGTCCCCCTTTAGAAATCAC
Source organism: Trachythela sp. YZ-2020 (assembly GCA_016169945.1). Classification (NCBI taxonomy): domain Eukaryota; kingdom Metazoa; phylum Cnidaria; class Anthozoa; order Malacalcyonacea; family Clavulariidae; genus Trachythela; species Trachythela sp. YZ-2020. The sequence goes on along the minus strand of JADLSH010000126.1, from coordinate 2,139,784 downwards.
TCTTGTGCGTCATTAGTACCTTTGGGAATTTAATTGATTGTACATGAACGGCGGAAGTATTTGCAACTTCCCTTCGTCCAAATAATTTAACGCGACGTATAGGTTGTTACGACAAATACTCGTTGCTCTGTAGTCAGTTGAACCATTCTTACTCGAACTGACGGTAAGACGAATTTGTAATTTGACATTTTTGTGTTACTGTTCATTTTAGAAGCTGTTTTAAATTCCCAGAGGTATAACAACGCACGTTTAACAACAAAAGAGTGATTTCTATAGGGGGACTTTTTTGGGGACACCCTGTATACGCATGCTTCAAATATTTACCATGATTGCTCCCACATGGAGCATCGCTTTTGAAGCCGTTTAATAAACTCGCGAGACGTGTTTTATCAGGTCTAAAACCACTCGCGCTGCGCGCTCGTGGTTTTAAACCTGATAAAACACTTTCGCTCGTTTATTAAACAGTACGTAAAAGTGCTATTGTGCTTGTTTCGAAAATTGATTTCTGAAACTGATTTCTATATTCTCAGGAATGGAAAATTCCTGCATTCTGAGAGACTATTTACAGTAATATATATCCATATTTCACTTCATTTCTATTTGGGCGCCTCCGTTAGTTGGGGGCCTGGGGAAAATCACCCCCTTTGCCCTCCCTCTGTGCGGCCCTTGATTTACTGTAACGAAGACTACATTTACTGTCGAACTTTGCTATATTTTCATTATCTATGATCAAACACAATACAGTTTATCCTATTTTGTACTATTTTTAAATCTTGAATATTAAATTAGCTATATATATGACCCCTGGCGGCCGAGAGTGATGAAAACTAACCGGGCTTCCGGGTAGGCTCCTCTCTCTCTTTCACTCGCCTCACTCCCCTAGAAGAGCCGGCCACGCTGGCTAGTAAGATGTCAGTTCTAAATTTATTTTACATCATTTGTCAGCCGTCACTGAAGATATTTTGAATAAAATTTAAAATAGTTAGTTTTGATTTATTTTATTTATTTATTTAAAAACTTCGCCTTTTACATTACTTTTACATTACATTTACAAATACTTAACAAAAAGAAACTCCAAAGACACAACAGGCAGGGTATCCGCAAAAGCCAATTACAGCGGGCCCGAATATAAATTCTACATTATTTACAACATACAATAAAAACAGAGTATTTACTCAGATTCGCAAGTTCAATTAAAAACAGCAAGTTATTCTGTTATTAAGCCTGCGAGCAGTATTACACTTACTGCAGATAGTTTTAAAAGTTCTCGGATCGTCTATATTAAAACTTGTATTCAGGGCGTTAAAGTAATATTTCAAAAGAAAAGATTTAAAAACAGCTAAGCTGTCCATATAACGATTCAGTTCATCTGCTAGGACATTCCAAGTCCGAGCAACTCTTGCAATATAAGAGCGTTGATATGTCGTTGTTTTGCATCTTGGTGTAACATACTTTATGGACTTAACATCCGCAGATGAACGAGTGCATCTGGTACTGCGCACACGAGGAATAATTAATGAGTTTAAGTCAATCAGACCATGAGTTGATTTGAAGAAGAATACCAGATCTAAATATTCATGCCAGTAGCATGTATCATGTCTACAAAAATCCGGATTTCGAGAAGCCGTTGCTAGCTAGGAACAGTTGATAAAATAAATTCTCTTCGCGCGAACAAACATGTCTATATTGGAAAACCTACGGGCTTTGATGCAGAGGTTTTTTTGGAATATTTCGGGTACGTTTACACACTGTGATTTGTCGGACTGCTTTTAGGTTGCGCTATAAATGTTTATGACGAATATTGTTAGTTAATGGCCCGTTTACATTTGCACTTTTTGCTGCGAATTTAAGTGGGATTTCATTTAGGTGCGATCTGCTGACGTGATTGCGACATGAAATTGCAAACGTAAACAGCCTGCGATTTAAGTGCAATCTTCACTGCAGTTTCAGTGCAATTTTAGTGCAATTTTAGTGCAATTTCGTGTTTCTGCATTGAAAACAATTTGTTGTACGGTTAAATGCAGAAATGAAAGATCTAAAAACAGATTGGAATGCCAAAATTATATATTTTTTCTCTTTATTTTTCAGCCATTTTCCTCACCAAAAACATGCAGGGGTGACACAGTCGAGTTTTTGAAAAATCGCAGCGATAAATTTCGAGCATGATCGAAATGTTTGCGACTTCTCTCAGTGAAACTGCACTTAAATCGCAGGCTGTTTACATTTGCAATTTCATGTCGCAATCACGTCAGCAGAAAAAATCACCCCCACCCCCCAACATTTTAGATTCGGTCCAAAAAGTTGGTTCCAAATTTTATATTTGACTACCAAGTCGGTCCCGATCGTCCGGTATACATATAGCGTAAAATGATCGTTTTCGTGTCCAAGAAAGTTAAAAATTAGTTACATGCATGATTGCTACTTTCCGTACTCCATAGCCAGCTGATAACCAGAAAGACGCAGAGCGCACTAATTGCCATTTGTCATACCATGAGTACTCTTGACACCTTGCGCAGATCGAATTACCGCATCGACTCCAAATAACAGAGAAAAATTTAGACTGTTCAGATAGCGGCAGATTGCGAGAACACAGTCGCAGAGAGAAACTATTAAAATTAGAAGTTGCATCCACCACGACATTAGCGACAGTTTCGTGCCACTTTCACGCGGCGTTGAGAAGGTACGTAACAATATATTTTATGTTGGGACTCAGTAATCACGTGTGTGTGCCTTAGTGCATGCGTGAGGTCTGTGTATACTACAGTCATGCAAGTGATACAACTATGTTAATAGTATTTTTATCACTCAATATACTGAGACCCAGTGGAGAGTTGGGGAAGCGCCTCTATAGTCCTAATAGAGACCTTACGCTGGCACTACGACAACGGCGACGGCAACTTAATTAGACATGAAACTCCCGTCGGCGTTCGGGTTGCCGTTATGTTGTTACTCGTGATTACGATTGTTGCATAAAGGCGGGAAAATTTGGAATGAAAACAGAATTCATAAAATTTTAAAATGCAGAGTCTTCGAGAAATTACGGTATTTGCTCATGCTTTGGATGCCATAGATGACGAAGAATTTGCTCTGTTATACGATGCAACAAAGCCAAAGAGCCCTAGAGTACCATTTTGGCGTTTTCAAAGCTTTGATATAAATAAAATGACAGGTGATGAATGTTGGGCAGAGTTTCGATTCTTCGGAAATGATATTTACAACCTTGCAGATATACTGGAATTGCCTATTGAAATAAAATGTTATAATGGCCTAAAAGTCGATAAAATCGAGGGGCTGTGTATTTTCTTGAAGAGGTTTGCATATCCGTGCAGATATGTAGATTTGATCCATAGATTTGCCAGACCTGAACCTCAGTTGTGTATGATCCCAAATCAAGTTCTGAGTATAATTCATGAACGATGGCAGCATTTACTAACTGATTTTGACCAGAGCTGGTTGCAACCAGAAAACTTAGAAACTTTTGCCGCAGTTATACACCAGAAGGGTGTAGCTCTAGACAACTGCTGGGGTTTTAATGACGGGACTGTTCGGCCTGTTGCACGACCTGGTCAATATCAACGTATACTTTATAATGGACACAAGAAAGTCCATGCTATCAAGTTCCAATCCATTGCAACCCCTTCAGGCATGATAGCTAATCTGTATGGTCCCATGGAAGGAAAGCGGCATGATAGTGCAATGCTTGCTCAATCTGGTATCCTCAACGAGTTACAGCAGTGTTCATTCAACACCCAAGGAGATGTCTTGTGCATATATGGAGATCCTGCCTACCCTCTCAGACCACAATTACAGGGCCCTTTCAGAGGGGCTGTGATTACAGAACAACAACAACAGTGGAACAAATCTATGAGTCAAGTGAGAATTGTTGTTGAATGGTTGTTTGGCGATATAGTCAGAGTCGATATAAAGTATGTTTAAGTGCAGTAGTGAAGATGTATATTGTGTGTGCTCTTTTGGAAAATGCACGGTCTTGCCTATATGACCCACCCACTATACAAGAGTATTTTGTGTAAATATATAAACAAAGCAATGTTCATAATAAGTTCTTTTTAAAACAGTACATTGACAATATAGTTGCAAAAATTAAAGCAGTTGCACTATAGTCGTAAAATATAAACAGCTTCTTCTTTAACTCAGTCTCTCGCTCACTTTTATCACTCAAATACGAAAACATATCTGAACCACTACTTCTCTTTCTTTTGGTACCTGTGTCCTCAGAATCAGCTGACTCAGATCTCTTGCGAGTTTCACCAAATGATTCAAGGGCCTGCTGTCTCATTTCAACTGCTTGATTGGCTTCCTCCACAAGTTTTTTCTTCTTCTCTGCTGCAACTCTTTCATGCTCTATGTCAGCTTCATAAAACAATGAGACAATTTCATCCATGCCAAGATCGACTTCATTCTCCTCGCAGGATATTCCACTTGTAAGAGTTTCTTCCCGGACTTTCTTCTTGTATTTCTTTTCAAGCAAGGCATATCGGTCACGCACAGACCTTTGGGTTATACGGAAAATTGGAGATTGCAAAGAATTCAATGAAGTAGCTATCCTCAACCACGCTTCTCCTCTTTCAAGAGATGCTTTTCTGCTGGCCCATGGTTGTATCAGCAAAATTTCTCGTACAAACAGCTGATCATGCAGCTCGGTCCATTTCATAGGTGCACTGAATAAATAGAAAATATATAATAACTTAACAAAATAGAGTAGCCCTGACATGTACAGCACCTGGATTTTAATTTTAATTTTACGGATATTTTTAAATTATTATAAATACAAATGCAAAATAGTGATATTAATTTCTTATTTTATTTTCATCTTGTTAGAGATAGACTGATAGAGTAGGAATAGATAGAGAAATTTGACTCAATTCATAGTTCAGTATAAGCTTTAATAAATTATTTATATATTAAAACGCTAATATCACATTTCATGCACATAAAATAAGAAAGAGTGTTGAGGTTGAGGGCATTTTAGGGTTCCAAACTTTGACATAATTTGTAAACAAGCTTTTCATAATACCTAAAATACAATTTAACAATGATATTTTAATGCCTTATATAATACTTTTAAAAAATATACCAAATATTCAACCTATATTATCAAAACAATTTACCTTGATGCCGTTCTTTCTGAAGACATCGAATACAATGAGGAATACTTCGAATACAATGAGGAATACAATGAGGAATTTTTAACTTTTTTTATCGAGATAAATGCCGTTCTGACACAACGTCAAATTCCTTACGTGATCCAAGATTTCTACCGTTGATTAACGCTAAAACTGACAGGTTCGCGAAATCGTTTATCTGCCAAGCAGTGAAACTCTATGACAATTGTACCTTGGAGTGATCTAATTATTTTAGTGATATTAATCTAATAGTCTTTAGCTTATAAGAACGTAATTAAATATCTAAATTTTAAACTCTAGAATTTTACTAAGGTTGATTCTTCTAATAAAATCATCAAATCATCAAATCAAAGAAATGGCGTCGGGCCGCTCAGCAAGAACGTCAACATTTCCATCCGCGCATGCGCATTTTAACTTCCGCGCAAGTCGCCTTTGCCGTTTGCACTGGCGTCTACCGAACGTAAGGTCTCTATTGCCGCCGTCACGCCGAATTCATCTCTATTTCTATTCTTGAACATGAGAAATTTGAACTCAAGCAGTCAAGCGCCAGCTGCATGCGTGCAATTGATGAAAATAGTTAACCAATGCGTGATATCGCTTTTACTCGCTTATAATGCGAACGCTGAACGGCGTGTTTTTGTAATGTACTAATGTTGCTTTATTGCATTAGGAATTTTGATTGCAGAATCGCGAATTGACGGAATTGTGTTTTAGTTGCGACATTAATACCTTAAATTGATTATAATCTTTCTCATTTACTATAAATTATTTCAAAATTGTTGCGTTTCCTTTTCGTGCGCCCCTGTTCCTGAATCACTGACGTCTGATGAAAATGTCTTAAACGTTGAACTTACATCGTTTCGACATCACTGCAAAGCGAACAAGCAAGACATGAAAACAATCGCAGAAGCAGCGCGTTGTGCAAAGAGCTACAGACTATCTTCCCATTAACTTGCAGATGCTACCACTTGATCTTGACAGCACCCATCACGTCGGCGTCAAGCGAACGCAGCTTTTCGAAGTTGAAATTGATTAAGACAGCTCTGCGCTCTGTAATGAGACAGGACAGACTAATGGCCTTCATGACACTTGGATGCGGAAAAGATCTAAAGGACTCGATTGATCTGGATAAACTTGTTGATCGTTGGGCAGAGCTTCCAAAAACCCGAGGCATTATCAGCATTCCGATAAGTAACAGTTTTTTCGACGGAGACTTTAGAAGTAAAAACTGCACTTAGAAACATGTATGCCTATATTCAGGTCTTATATGTCAGAACTTAAATGTCGAACTGATAGGTTTATAACGACTGTCTTCCCTTTCATTTTTCACATTTCTAGCACATTGTATATAATTATATGGAAGTAATTATGTATAGTATAACTATAAAGATATACCACGGACATAAATATTTATTGCAAATGGTGCGTGCGATACACTGCTAAAATTGTGATTTAATATTTATATATTTTGCTCAAAGTTCCCTCAAAATGCAGGAAATGGCTTTTCAGAGACTCAAAGTTCAAATATTTTCTGCGGGAGTATGCCCCCGGACCCCCTAGATTGTTCGGCCTTCGGTCTCATTCTCAAATGTTAACACCTAAAAAGTCGGTCCTCGAAACTTGCTACACCCCCCAAAAAATTGTGCGCCTCTGGTTTGAACTGATAGAGCTCTCAAGAGTCAAGTATAAGTAAAGTTACCTTAGTTTAGTTAAATCTACTTTAGTTTACTTTCAAATGTTGTTGAAAAATGGTTTCTAGAGGTACGCACGGACATGCCACTGAAAATGTATATATTTTCGTGTTTTCCTAGTGTTCCATCACAGACCCTCAAAGTCACGCGTTGAATTGTGTAAACCTGAATGTCTAAGGATTGAATTGTAAGCATTGTTTTTTTAACTCAACAATATGCGCAAGTATCCTCATGACGAGTAAAATAATTAGTGCCGGCGGTCAATTTTCGCGCCGACTAGATGAGAAGATCTGGAAAAGATTTTACAATCCGTCATATATTTAAACCATCCTTTGATAATCCTTCCTCATTTTATCTGGGGTTTTTTTTGGAAATGTACGAAACAAAGTATTTTTATCGTTATTTGTTGCTGTTGGGTAAAATAAAAACAATAGCAAAAGTCCGCAATGCATACTAATCCTTTAAAGATTTGTCTTCGTTAATAGACTCAGTAAAATAAACAAAGGTGGCGTATTATGGCATTTCTGTGTTAAAGAGTGCTCTCATTATTCAGAGGTGCAAACAAGCCACTATTAAAACGACGGTATAGGAAGGTATAAATGTCATGTAACATTAATTATAATTAATTATTATTAATTAATTATATTCAAGATGGCGATAAGGCTGTTTCAAGGCCTATCCGTATTTTTAGCTTGATTGTACCACTGCTTTTGGAGCTTCCAAAAGAACCAACATTGATTTTTTTTTTCCTCGTTAATGATGGCCTTAAAGTGGGAAAGTATTCCATCAAATAAAGCCTATGGGGTAGATGGTATCTCTGCTAAGATGGTGAAATTGGTTGCTACAGCTGTACTTCAACCATTGTGTCGCTTGGTAAATACTTCCATTACCATGAAAGCCTTCCCACGTGTCTGGAAAACCGCTAGAGTTCAGCCGCTGCACAAAGGAGATGATCCATGTGATATCAATAATTATAGACCTATCTCCGTATTACCAGTCCTTTCTAAGGTCATGGAAAAGCACGTATATGCATCCCACGACAACTACTTGCGTACGAACAACCTGTTATACAAGTATCAATCTGGTTTTAGAGCGAGGTATTCAACCGAAACAGCCCTAATAAGATTAGTAGACCAGCTGATGTTCAACGCGGATAAGAATATGGTTACCTCGGCAGTCTTCATTGATTATTGCAAGGCGTTTGATACTGTGAACCATCATGTTTTATTGCGCAAGTTAGAAGCGTACGATGTAATAAGTACTGACACAATTGCTTGGTTTCCTCGTATCTCTTGGAAAGGCAGCAGTTTGTCTGTATGGGTAGAACAGTTCCGCAATGCTTTCTTTGAACGCTGGGGTCCCTCGGGGTTTCTGTGTTGGGCCCTTTTCTGTTTTTAGTGCTCATTAATGATCTTCCTCTCGAATCTGGTGATGCACAACTTGATATCTATGCGGATTATACCACTGTGACTGTAGCTGCTGATTGGCATGAAACCACCAAACTGTCGTCAACAATGTCGACGGCATTAGCATCAATTACGAACTGGACATCTGAAAACAAATGTCGATAAACAGCATGAAGACCAAGTCAATGTTATTTGGTAGCAAGCGTCTGTGTGAAAAGTTGTCGTCTGATGATCAAGTGAAGATCTCCCTGCCAAGATCAAGTTCCCTACTAGAGAACGTTAGTGCCCAAAAGCTACTTGGAATAATCTTAGATCAGGATTTGACTTTTGATGCTTATGTAGAAGATTTAAGAAAGAAACTGACAAAGAGGATAGGACTACTGAAACGAATAAAGAACTGTCTCCCCCTAGAGAAGAGACTTAGTTTCTATACAGCTACAATTAAGCCTGTATTGATGAACTTACCTGTAGTTCAGTTTGGACTTTAACTACTTTAATTTAGATTCTGTTTTGAAGTTGCAGAAACGTGCTGCTAGGCTAATTTTAGACAAAGAAAGTCGTGCCAGGTCAGTTCCTATCTTTAATAAGCTTAATTGGCTAGCGTTTTATGAAGAAGCTGAAATCCAAAGGTTATCTATCTTATTTAAGCGTATCCATGATGGATTACCAGACTACATGTCTGAACTTCTTATCCGAAATTGTGACATCCATACTAGATCCACAAGGTATAATGAGTTTAACTTTGTTTGCCCGCATTTTAAGTATGCCACTGAAATGGGACTCTCCTTCACTGGAAATAGTACCAAGGCATGGAACTCTTTACCTCTGCATGTGAGGAAATTGTCAAACTTAAAGTCGTTTAAGTCTGCCTTATTTAAGAAAGTTTTGGTTTTATCTACTGTATATAATATGATCTACATGTAATATATAGCTTTAGATGTAATTCTTACTTTTTATTGTATATATCTATTTAATAGTAGAAGGAGTTAGTATACATTTTTTAGACCTAGCCAGGAGCAGTTGCGAAAAATGCAACTTAGGCCCTCTGGCAGGAATTGACCTGCGGCCCTGCGATTCCGGTGTAGCGCTCTAACCAACTGAGCTACAGAGTCCAGTTGCTGAGCATTAACTGCAAGTTCGGTATATAGGATGGGAGTGATGCCAGTATATGGTGTATGGGTAAATATCAAGACTTTTCTCGGCATCTCGTTCGATGGGATTAATGGTAGTTTGTCTAAAAAATGTATATAAATTTTTCCGTTCGAGTATTCCTTCTACTAACTCCTTCTACTATTAATCCCATCGAACGAGAAAAATGTTGATATATCTATTTAATATTTTAGCGCCGCAGGTTTATCAGTTTTGTAACTGTTTAGCGCTTACCCTTACCCTCTTTACATAAAATATTATTATTATTATACCTAAGTTATTATCGCGGTTTGCGTGGTTTGTGAAAATGGGCGAGGCAAATCTAGCTCAACAAAGGCGTCTTTGTTCAGAAATATATAGTACTCAACTAGCTAAACGTGACCAGATTGAACTGAGCTGTGTTGAAACACAGCTCAGTCCTTGGATTTTGGAATAGTTAATATAAGTTGACCACATGCAAACTCATTTGAATCGATTATTGTAAAGAAAACCAGTCGTGTTTTATCAATCGTATAATGTTTATTACAGTTTAACAAGTTGAAGAGAGGGGATTTACGCTTAAGAAAGTTTATACGTGTGACAGTACTGAGACAATTTGCTGAGTACCACTTCTTGCGGCCTGAAATACAAACGTTGAATACAAAACATAAAAATCAGTGCAAAATCGATGCAAACAGAGCGAGGACAGAATATTACGAATTCTAGTGTGTTAATTGCCGTCGCCTTCAAGTTTCCGCCCTTCATCGTAAGGTCCCTATTCATACAGAGGCAGGGCAGGAAATTAAAGTTTCGTGAGTGTTCATGAAGTTTTCGAGAGTGGGAACCTTCAATGTTCTCAGCCTCTCCCGGAAAAAACAACACCGCCCCGCAGAACGGAAACCTTGAGTGGTTGTGTTATATATACAGGTACTGCTGCCAGATTTCTTAAAATTTGAGTTGGGTTTACACGAGTTCGCAGTGAGGGTTCATCAAATTTGTAATGGTATACTTGCTTTAGAATATGCAGGTAAGTTCACGTTAATTTGCACGTTAGACTAAAAAGGATTAATGATTTTAGTGGTAGAAGACAGTGCTGTATTTATGTCCAGGGACAGAGTATATTTTTAGGCAAGGATTGTATCAAAGTCTGACAATGTACGATAAAAACCAACCGTTTGAAGTTGAGGAAAATTTGGTTTAGGCTCAGGACCAACACTTTGATGTTGAGGCTATACTGATAATCTACCAAAAAGAAGTATTTGTGAGTAAAATTCATCGAGCAGCTTGGCCAAAGTACGATTTGAGAGTCATTAAGCTGACATGATCCACGTACTTGGAAATCTGTCTGTGTTAAATGTAAAAGGGCTAGGTCCCTTGATGGTGTTTTAAACTGTTGTTAGTTGTCAGTAATCGTTTTGTAATTCTGTTGTTCTTCTTATATCGTTTCGTAGTAATATGTGAATTGTTATGTAAATTATGGGGTCGCCGTAATTGGGGAAACCTGTGGCGAACTCCCTGGCACTACATTGTTGTAATTTTAGGTACTTGCCGAATCTTATTAAATCATTAAATCATTAAATCATTGTTCTCTAATCAGTCACTAATTGTTAAATGTACGAGATTGGTACTTTTGGTGGGTATTCCCCAAGTTAAGTTACCATGGTAGACCAATCCGTAATAGATTAGCTTTAAGGAATCTAAATATCCTAATTAGGTTTGTAAAATGTGGCGGAAACCATTAAAAATTGTCTACATATATGAGAGCCAGCAGTTTAAGGATTAGGCTTGCTGTGTATCTCAATATCGCTACCTACAATATACAGGGTGTATAAAAAAAAACAATATGCAAATTGTCTAGACAATATGCAAATTAGGTAAAGGCGTAAATTAAGCATGCAAAAGCTGATTTTTTCTTAAAAATGAAAGTTTGCGCGACGTTTTGAAGGGCTTACACGTAAGCAAATTTTCTGAAATTTTGAACAGCAATGCAACACCCAACCCATTTTCCACCCACTAACTAAAAATAACTTTTAAACATTCAAATTTCGTGCGCAAGCCATTTTTGATCTGTTGGACAAGACACCCCCCCTGGGTTTTGAAAAATGTAACTTTCAGAATTTTTTAGTTTATTCTACATTATAAATACCCAAACAATATATATTACTAAAAAACTTCGTACCTGGAGCCGCTTCGCGAAATTGAGAGCAATTTCAATTTTGTTCAGTTTTTTTTATACACCCTGTATACGCTGAGAATCAACCGTTTGAAGCTTAGGCGATAGTGTGAATCTACCACATAGTAGATGTATATGTCAATAGTCAAAATGGTTATATATTTCTAATCCTAGATAACAAGAAGCAAGATTTCTTTAAGTTATGTTTTGTTCTGTCTAATTATTGGTATAATCTACGTGGTACGATCTGTTCAGTCAGGTAAATTATTGCCTCTGTCAAGAGGTCCTGTTTTCTGTTGGGTTTGTTTGTCTGTCTGTTTGTTTGACTATGAGTTCCATACCTCACAAAATCTTAAACATTTTAATTCGAAAATTTGTGAAGACAATTCAGTGCCATAGGCCAAGGACGAATCGACCAAAGTTTTGTTGAATTTGGATGAAAATTGGATGCGAAATCTACGCTAAACGTTTGCTTTGTTTGTGTAATTTATGCATGGTACTTGACTTACTCTGCTGGCGGAAGTATACAACCTCTTATTGCCTTCTTATTACTTATACTGTATTCAAACACTATAGTTATTCTTTATTTACTGTGACCTGAAACCAAACTTTCAAAGTATAATACAAATATAAGTCTTATATTTTACACGAACTGGTTACTCTGAAATACTTTGAAACTAACCTATTATTATGTTGGCTTTTTGTCCTGGCTTAATGCAAAATCACAGTGCATTTTCTCATAAAGACTGCTCGACTTTATCAATGTAACATACTAATCATGTTAATTGTCATAGCGCATAATGGTATAACCCCAAGGCAAAGTTAAAATGCGATGCATTACATTGGCCAGATAAGGATTTATATCAGAGACGGATGACACGTCTGGACCGAACTTGTGCAAAGAAAAAGATAGTTCTTCTGATAAATATCTGCGTAGTCCGTCTACTCACACGACCTATAGCGTCCGTAGTTCGTCTTAACAGATGATTCGGCTATGTATACGAAGACGAAATATCAAGAAAAACCTATGCCTTGTTACATGTAGTTAGCGCACTTTTGCAGCAAAACCAAGATGGCATACTTTGTTTCAGGACCTTGATGACCAGTATATTTCGCGCTATTCTACTATATATTTCGTCCGGGTAGTTTGTCTTGTGTTTGCACAAAGAAGGCAGGGGACGCGAAATAGAGTTTCTAACCTCCGAAATAGGGTTTCTAAAATGGGTTTCTAACCTCCAATATTTGTAATACATATTGTGATTTCTAGTAGAATCTCGCGCCTTGAGCATCCGATACTAAGGGAGCACACAAAATTTACGAAAACTTGGAGCTGGAGCAAGAAATATTTTTCACGAGGGAAATGTCTTTGCCCTGCTTCGTCTAAAACAAGAAAAGTTGCGGGCATGCTGCTATCCTTGAATGAAAAAGTAGTTGCCCTGCCTGTTGTGTCCACATGTTTACACTAAAACGTCTAGTTGAACCCGAATTTTTATCCCTGATAAAAATACAGCTGCATGCCGTTCTATTTAGGTACTAAAATCGCGATACTTAGATCACGATAGCAAAACCGAGCAGCAGTATTTTCCCTGGAATTGTTGTACTTGTACATATTTTACGAAAACACATATCACATTGATCAAAGGTACAGGAAACATTTTGAATTCTGCTAGCAGAATAATTCCATGATATATATGAGTTTATAAGTTAGAATGATAAGAAAAGTCACACTACTGCCATCTCATACTCCTATTTAATAGCATACACAGGGCCATATTTTTAAGAATTTGTCATTGCCATTGGGGGAGCATCAAGGAAATGGGACCAAACTAGGAGGTAGCGAACGGGAGAAATGTGAACTTGTAGGGAGTCTGGGGAAAATTTACCCCAGAAAGAAAATCCCCAGGAAATTCGTATTTATGTATTCGTATTTTCAGACACAATGTTTTGATATATTCCAAGTAGAGACTGAGTTTTCGGTATAAAAACAAAGTTTGGTTTTGGGAATATTAAAAGACTCTTCTAAACTACGTTATCCTTCCCTATTGTTGCTTATATTTTATACAAAAGGAATCTTTCCTGGGAAGGACATAATAGTTTACTGCAGGGGCTAACATTGGGCTGGGGGTGGGCTTTCCCCCCAACTTATATCTTAAAAGAGGCTCTGAGCATACATGTCAATTGAAAAGAAGAAACATTGTCTCTTATCTGTAGAGAAAGGACAGTTGTATTCTCAGAAATGAAAACTACAATTATAATTGTCAGTAATCCTGCCTCGAAGCAAGACAGGTACACAGAATGAAGTGAATAACTATAGGCGTGCGATCACTGCAAATGGTCGATTTTATGCAGGCCAATCTCTTGACGCATCAGGACCACCTTGACTCAATCAGGAGTCAACATTAACTTATTCTTCCATACCAAGCGCAAGAATGATACCAAGCATGGCGGGTTTAGCGAGGCTTTTATTTAGCTCTGTACTTTTGTCATATTTGTATGGTTTTTGGTATTAAATAATGATCATATTCATAAAAAATGGTTTATGAATGAAAGATATAGTTCCTGGTGGGCATTTGAAACGGAATAATTTATGGAGTCATTGAGTCAATCTTGATGAGATTTGTATTTTAAGGATTGACCCTTATATTATTCGCGAACGCGGAGCTTTTCTCGGTGGCCTTGGGTATGATGCCTGGATTCCTGGAGTTTTAAACTGTTCGAACGATGGTCAGTTGGGTGTACAGTGGAGTGGAGTGGATGATAAATCGGGCGGCTGGTTGATGTTTAAATTAATATATGTGGTTAAATCGGCAAATAACTTTTCCTCAAAGGCCGACATATTTATTAATCAGAGAGTTGTTGTTTGGTTTGAACATGAGATTTGCATTGCCAATTCTGATACGTATGGTCATAGGGGAATTACGGAAAAATTAGTCCTTTTCGTTAAGAAAAGCGACAATGGGTCTATTGTTTTCATTAAACACAGAATCTTGAGTTACTTGAAATGCATCAGCGGTCAACCTAAACAAACTGAAGTAAAATTGTATAAAAAAGCGAAGAAAGTGGTCAAGAAAGAGGGCTGTATACTATGCAAATTCTGTTGCAGCATTTCACTTAATACTAAACTGTGGTGATGTTGAAGTGAACCCGTGGCCCTGGCACGTGGTTGTGGCTAAATTGATTAACAAGCATGGGCTGATAGTGGCGTTAACCATTAAACCAAGCAATGTACCATTGACTGTGGTGTGCAAGTGGAGGCAAATCACTTGCTGAAAAATTAATTTCTGAATGTCCCAACCGGGAATCGAACCCAAGGGCTCTGGTTTAACGTACTGTACCAGTGCTCTAATCACTGAGCTATTGCAATGCCCGATCATAACACTCAGAAATATTATATGTATACACTCAACGTGGGATATCTAATCCACATATACGATGACGCAGCCATAATCATAGTTCGAATCCCTCCCAGACAAAGATGGGTTACAGAAAAGAGGTGGGTTGATTTAAAAAAAGGGGGGGGAACATAAAAATTGTAGAACAAGCGTTTTTTTCTCCTAAAAATAAATGTTGAGTTCATGTTGATTATTTTGTTGATGGAAGTTTCTTTGGATATTACACAACCTTAATATTAATTCTGCACCATTTGCAGGTGTCAACCTGTCAAATTTTGCTCTCTGAAAAAAGTTGTTGTAAAAGGGGGGGATGAAAAGTTTTAAAAAAAGGGGGACATTGGTAAAAACCCCTTTCCGAACTATGCATAAATGCAGAATTGCTTTGTGTCCTCAGCAGTGTAGGAATAATAACTTGTGGAATAACGTGCAGCAACACCACAAGTTATTATTCCTACACTGCTGAGGACAACAAGCAGTGTACCATTGACAAATAAAAACCAATGGTCTTAGATTGTGTGAAATATTAGAGGGTGTATTACGGAGCCAAGGGTAGCATGAACCATAGGAATACAGGGAGAGTATTGGCTGGGCTCTCAGTGTTTGAATAAGAGATTAGACCTAAGAATCCCTCCCCATTGTATAAATTGGGGCAGCTTATGCTGACTTTTCCTCAGCCTCATCCCGAGAGCACTCTCAGTGGGTGCATTGAAGCTTAAATTGGGTACATTGAAGCTTAACCGATTAGCTTGCAATGCGCCCGGGTGCACCTTACTTTGGTATTTTACTCTGTCTAACACAAGACAATTTTACTCGTCAGTGGTAGGGTACTGCCAGTTAATGGGTTAACAAAACTATCTGCCATTGTCTTTTGTTAACCCATTAGCTTGGTAATGCGCCCATATGCGACCTACTTTGGTATTTACTCTGTCTAACACAAGACGATTTTAGTAATTTTACTCGTCAGTGACTCAGTGGTAGGGTACTGCCAGTTAATGAGTTAACAAAATTATCTGCCATTGTCTCTTGTTAACCCATTAGCTGGCAATGCGCCCAGATGTGCCCTACTTTAGTATTTTACTCTGTCTAATGCCAGACGATTTTACTTGCCAGTGCTAAGGTGCTGCCAGTTAATGGGTTAATAAGTAATTTGTCCTGTATGATAAAATATAGTTAAATAATCACCGAGCACACAAAAATAGTGAGTACTGTTTATATATTTTAATATGCTTTTGTAAGTCTGAATAGTATAAAGTGCATCTTTTACATACTACGAGAATAGAATAGAATCGAATAATTATAGTGAAGAATGAGGGTGGTTGAAAAACCGCTTCAAGGGAGTGGCAAAAAGTGGGGGGAGGGGCTAAAGCCCCTTTATTGTTTTCTAACTATGTTTTAATAAAGTTTTTCAACCATGAAAGCTTTATTATCATCATTTATATTAAGCATATTGGAATAAATTTAAACCAAACAAGACTAACAAACAGAAAGTTGCAGTAATGAAATGATCACGTATGTGAGCAAACCATATCTTCACCATGATATTTTACATCAATCTGTCACTGCTTCAAGACTGTACTAAAAACCTTTCTTGCTAAATATAATAAAATAGCTTTTAGTTGTACATATAAAGTACATTGTTTATACTAATAAGTCTAATAAATCTCACTTCTAATTTCTTCCTCTTCTCACGATAGCTGGTTATAAAATGTTTTAATGTATAATATTTACGGCAGCTGGACAAGGTTTTGAAAAAATTAAATGTCCGGCAGGATTTGTGATACGAATAAAAGTAAGATTTTTGATTTTTAAAAATAAATCAATCCCAAACCTAGGCACACATTGTTACCACTGAGCTAAGTACTAGCCTGCGTGGCATGCATTCTATTGTTGGGCAGGCATTCTATTGTTGGGGTTTTCCAACACCGTTTTGAGAAATGTTTATTCGCATAAATATCTTTCTGTTGACAATATCCAGCAGTAATTTGTTACAGTGCTTCAGAAGAGAACATTTATAACAGCACAAACAACGATAGTATTAAAGTTGTGTTTTGTATAAAACAGTCAACTTCATCACGAAAGAAATCGCTCAAAAATCACATTACATAATTTATTTCGCTCCTTCAATATTATAAGCCTTTTACTTGACCTTTTCTCTTCATAAAATTTACAGTGGGTGTATTTTAGCAGTAGAATGAAGCACAATTTATCATTTCAATTTTACCTTCGCTCCTTGCCTGGACGCCATGTGTATCAGCTTTCATAATAGCACTGGAAACTTCATGTAATTTATAATGATACGGTTTGTTTGCGGACCCCGCAAAACAATGTTTTCCGCACATCCTCAGATTCGACAGGATATTATCTTTAGTTAAGATCATTTTCTCATATTGCGCAGGGACAACTTTACTAATATATCATGTTATAGACGTTTGAATTCTGAAAAAGGTTCCTGTTCATCACCATCTTATTTTGTGTCAATTTATGCAATAAATTATGGGTTATCTGTGATATAAACAAGTAAACCTCATGTCCTGGCCCGGCTTTTTGTGAGCTCCCTAATGCTCCTGAGATATTAAGCCCCCCAATCAAAAAAATGCTTCGCTGTCCCTGGAAGGATGACCCGTCAGACCGATGATGTGTTTGACGGATGATCCGTACCTTGGTATAAATCGGCAAGGGTGGGTAGACTACAAAATATTTGTAGTCAGCTACAACTACTGCTACTTGTCAATGTAGTTCGCTACTGACTACAGCTACTGTTTCAAAAATGTAGCGAACTATTCGCTACTTCGCTACGACAACTAGCATCCTGCTACCACATTTCTTTTGTAATTTACGTTTATCGGCCATATTTTACTCTAATTTGTATATAGTGCTTCGAATGGCAAGGAATGTGATAAATATAGACGTAATAAATCTTGGACTTGCTAGATTAAGATAGACAAGATTGCTGATTGGGTACTGGCAATATGATAAAATCTTATCAAATTTTCTCTCTGAGCTTTTTGGCGGTGAACAAACTGTCAAAAGGATCCAATGCTCTGGTAACGAGACTTGGCGTGACATCAGATGCGGTTTATGTCTAGTCGACTGATGAGAAATTCGAAAAGTAGCGAGTAGCGATTGTTGCTTGAAAAGTAATAAAAATCTTGGCTACTTAGAAAATATTGTTCGCTACAACTACAACTACTGTTTTAGTGATGTAGTCAAAAACTACTCGCTCCTTGAAAATTGTCAGTGGCGTAGGAAGCGGGGCGGTCGGGGGGGTCGCGGCCCCCCCAATATTATATGAGGGGGGCCCGGAATATCTTTCGACTCCCCCAAAAAATAAAATAATTTTCATGAAAATGATGGAAACAGCTTAGTTCCCTGAACAAGCTTACTAAAAGAGGTAGATAAGACTCTGAAACGGCCGTTTCCGGCGATCTGGGGGCTTCAAATTTTAAAAAACCAACCATGGTGGCGCCTCGTGAGCTTGGGTCCCCCCCAATATTGAATACGTTCTTACGCCCCTGAAAATTGTAGTTCGCTATAGTAGCGAACTACAACTACTTCGCTACTACCGGCCCACCCTTGTAAATAGGCCGATCAGTTTACTGTATAGATTACTTAATAAATAATGGCATAATTATACAATTTAGGATCGTGTATATCTCCACTTGGAATGGAGGATGGCAGGATCAAAGACTCTCAGATCTCAGAGTCTAGTATAAGGGAAAATACTACAGCGTCAGGTCGTCAGGCTCGTCTCCGCAAGAATATTCCAAAGTGGGGGGCATGGTGTCCAGACACTCGTGGAGGGCGGACTGATAGCCGAAGCTCGGATCAATATATTCAGATTGATTTGTTGGCTCTAACAAATATCACAGCAATTGCAACTCAAGGACGAGAATATAACGGAGGGAAACAACTTATTTGGACATATGTTGTGTCATACAGTAAAGATAATCGAACGTGGAATTATTATTACAAACAGGACGATCTACATGAAACTTTCAAAAATAAAGCTAAGGTATGCCTCCGCAGTGTTAAAAGTTCTATGGCAGGGTCGTAGCCACGGATGCGACAAGTGCGATATTTATCGCACCAATAATTATTTAATAGTGTCTTTGCAGACGTTCTTATGACTGGGAGCGTTCGAGCCATAACTAAGAACGTCTGTGAAAGAGATCAATAATTTCACGGAAAAAGATATTTTCTGAAATACTTAGACTGATTAGTGAGAAACGATCATAACTTAATAACAGAAGCAGTTTCACTGGTTTGAAGAGCAAGTTTATCATACTATATAGATTTACTGTATCCATCCGCCGACCAAAGAAATAATACATCATCGGATAATGGCTCCGATTTTTCTCATATACGTGCCCTTATATATCCACCATTGTGGAATACGCATTCCATATGTATTATTCCGAAGACTATAACGTTTTGCCTCTTTCATAATGTTAACCTTAAAGAGGAATACTGTAGCAATAAAAATTAAGTTTGACTCATTTGGAAGAGATATTCAATATATTGAAAAACCGATACAGATTTTTTCTGTATCATTCTTGGTATAAAGAATATCCCACTCTATATTATCAACAACAATAAGTGTGCATTCCGCCATCTTGGATATGCATATCCATCTTCGGATGTGCGTGACGTCACAACAGGGTAAAATTATTTTGTATTGATATATGTTATGAGCAATTCTCGTGTCATTATAATGCTAAATTCTACTCGTCTATTTTTAATTGAACCATGCATGCACCAGCTATGTAGAAGCTTTCCACTGGTATTTAGGCTATTTTTACACCGCTGTTGTGACGTCTTTAATTAGATCTAAATCTAACACAAGATGGCGGATGACAGGATGTCTTTGGACCCAAGGTTACGTACTGATATGTAAACAAAATTTTTGTTGTCATGTCCCTTTAACCAGGCTCAATGTGGCGACAAGTGTTTCTGATTTTAAATGTGTAGTGGTCACAGAATACAGGAAATACCATTTTCTAAGCCGCAGGTGGCTGACCACAATCATGAACATTTAAAATCATAATATTTATATGTTTTAGATAATCCTGGCCGACAGGGATAACGTCGGAGAGGTTGTTAGAAATGACCTAGAAGTTACAGCGAGGTATATCAGGGTGCATCCACTATATAATACGAATGAATTTCAATGTACGAGGCTTGAACTATATGGCTGTGCACTAGAAACAGGTTTGTAATAATATTAAATACTACTTGATAAGTTACATCTTAAACAGATAAGCTATAATTCTTATAGACCTATTGCACTTATTGACCCATAGCAAAATTTGCAAATAGGATTATTGTCTATTAACGTGTTATTATAACTGTTATGCATAGTTTTAAGATACTTAACTAGTAGTAGTAGTAGATTTATTCAACCTCCCCGTAAGGCTTTTCAGGTTTAAATTACAATGTTACATCTTGAAATTTACAATGTAGAAAACGAATATCTATTATAAGTTATTACAAATATTAAAATATTAAAAGTACATTAAGAACCATGTACATAATAAAATCTAAAAATAAGTTCATGAAAACTTTTCATGAGGGCGTTTCTTCACTGCTTTCTTAACTTGGGGTGAGGATTTTAATTGCTTCTCCTGTTCTTCAAGCGTATTCCTAAGTTTGCACGCCCTAAATATATTTGAGCGTTCAGTGCTTTTTATACGACATTTAGGTGGTCTCAATTCGTCCTTGCTTCTTGTATTATAAGCTCTATTCTTAATCCTACAAGAGTCAAGATTTGAGGATAGATATTCAGGTACAAGATTATTGATACACTTGATGACTATTGATGCCTCTCTTAGATAGATTATCTCAGGGATAGGAATCCAGGATAAATTGTGCAATATAGGTGTAATATGACAGAATTTGGGTTCTCCAGTAATTATCCGGGCAGCAAAGTTTTGAATATGTTGTAGTTTTTGGATGTTCGACCTACTTGTTGAAGACCATACTGTCGAGCAATAGAGAAGTTTACTCAAAACGAGTGACTGAATTACAAGTTCCAACGTTGCTTTATCAAGTAGATGTCTAACTCGACGTATTTGAAACAGCTTAAAATGGCATGATGATGCAGTTTCATTTATGTGGCTGGAATAAGATAAAGATTGATCTAGAATGATTCCCAACTATTTAACGTGACCAGCAGGTTTAAGAATTTTGTCAAGGAATGGAAGTTCAACGTTTGATAGAACATGGCGGAAAAGTTGATTGACACCAAACAAGATAAACTGAGTCTTATCTGGATTTATTAAGAGTTGGTTTGTACTGCACCATCCCGTAACTTTATTCAAGTCCTCCTTCAGTCTAAGAAGACATCATTCAGTTCTTTCAATGGAAAAGCGAGATAGAGTTTAGTATCGTCGACGTAGGATTTAACAGATGCATTAGAGGTTACGGAGCAAAGTTCATTAGTGTAGATGTTAAACAAAAGAGGGCATAAAATAGAGCTCTGAGGTACCCCGTATTTCACTGGAATAGGCGCGGACAGATCAGATTCTATTCTCACTTGTTGCTCCCTGTCGGAAAGGTAACTTATGAACCAATCCAACGTAATCCCTGAGACACCAATACTTTTAAGTTTAGCCACCAAAAGAGAATGACTAATACTATCATAGGCTTTACTAAGATCGAACAAGATCATATAGCTGTAATTTCTTTACGGTCCATAGCATTAAGTATATCATCAGTTATTTGTAAGCCCAATGTCTCTGTTGAATGATATCGTTTATTGCCGTTCTGATGGACTGACAAAAGCTTATTAATAGTTAAATAGTTTGTGAACTGTTGATGTGCAACACGCTCACAAATCTTAGATAATATCGGCAGTGGTGAAATGGGGCGGTTGTTACTGGCGGGTTCCACTTCATCGGTCTTAGCTAGGGATGGGTATAACTTCCGCTTTCTTCCAATCTTTAGGAGATATGACTTGAGTTAAGCTAGAGTTAATAATATCAGTGATAGGCTGAATAATATACGGCAGACAATCTATTATGAACTTCAAATTAATTTTGTCGAGTCCCGGAGCTTTATTTTTAGGCATAGCTGAAATAATATTCCCAATTGTCTCACAAGACACAGGCTCGAAGGAGAATGTTAAAGACTCCCCAGAATTAATAACATTCAAATGTTCAATAAAGGGAAGATCATAGGCGGTTATGGTTTCCCTAGCTTCTTCCGCCGCATTTTGGCCGACAGATGTAAAAAATTCATTGAATTCTTGAGCGACAACAGATGGTTCTTTACTATAAGTGGGTTTCATTGAGTCTCGAACAGGAAGACAACGTCTAATAGTTTTCCATAAGCTGTTTGGGTCATTCTTGTTCGTTTGGATTTCATTCCTTACGAAGTCTGACTCGGCAAGTTTAAGATCGAATTTAACTTGTCGTTTAATATTCCTAAATATAAGCCAGTCTCGGGGGTTGTGGGTTTTGCGAGCAATTCGATGAGCAAGGTCTCTTTGATGCATAAGAGTTTTTATTTCAGCCGTAATAAACGGGCGGGGGTTAGCTTTTGTTTTAATGACTTTAACAGGTGCGTGGTGGTCAAGGACGTCGCTAAACAATGAACTAAATGAAGCAAGTTTATCATCAACACTATCAAAATGTGATAAAACATGCCACGGTACTTTGGCCATGTCTTCTGCAAACGATTTTGAGTCATAGGACTTCTGACTTCGTGCTATAAGTTTATTTATTTATTTATTTATAAAAGTTATTTAAAAACGAAAGCCCTTCAGCTATTGCTGCTTTTCAAGGGATCGTTTGATATAATACTATAAAATATTAATAACTATTTACACAAATAAGTCATGTTAGATGAAACAATATTGATTACTCATGTTGCAATATTTATGAGCATCATCAACAGTCATTTAATCTGTGGAAAAATAATTGTCGATTAAACTTTTAAAATGAATTGTTGATAGTTGCTCATACCCATTGACAATGTCAATGGGTAAGTTGTTCCAGGCACAAGCTCCTCGGTGTGAAAAGGATCTTTTCATAAAATTAGTTTTAGGTTTACCTAACACTAGCTTGCGCATGTTGCTCCGCATTTCGTAATTGTTATTTTGGCTATGAGAGAACATGTTAGAGACAATGTTTTTCGATGTGTTTAACCTTGGTTTTCTCAAGTTTAGTGTTGTATAAACCAGGAAATGATCACTTATAGTCAGGTCCATCACTCCGCTGCTACGCACCAGATCGAGGTTGGAAACTATCATAACATCAATCAAGGTTCTGGAAACCGCCATCACTCTTGTAGGTTTAGTTATTAATTGTTTCAAATTAAAGTTGTTACACAGTTCGACGAGACGTTGTCCATCGCCAGTAGATCTGAGTAGATCACAATTCAGGTCTCCGGTGATAACGATATTTTCGTTTATCGTTAAAGCGTGATTAATTTTAGGGGCTAAATCATCGTCCAAACAGGCAATCAGGTGGTCTGTAAGCAACACATAAAATGACTCCTATATATACATTATATTTATATAATTAATTAAATTATTCATAAGCAAAATACAGGAAACTCATAACCCGTAGCGGATCTATATATTTGATATAGACTTGCTCAAATTTTCTCCTTCAATTTTTACAACGTAGATAACATCAATCTTCAAAATTCCAACGCCAGTGAGCGTACAAAACGAGTCATTTTAGAAGTCATATACAAACCTTGCAGTTCGGCCTTTATCAGATCTAAAACACTCGGCTGCACCTGGATATTTTAAATCAGATAAAGACCTCTCGCGCTGTTTGTGTGTATATTACCTATTAGTAGTATAGACCACTTTCATAATTCAGATAGTTTAAATATTCTTTTATGTGCATCTTAATAAGCCTCGTTGACCTCGTTCAGGTTAATAAATTCTATTCAATTTCAGTCACAGAAACGAGGCTGATAAGGCTTATTAAGATACACATCAAAGAATATTTAAACTCATCTGAATTCGCCCTAATAAAAAAGATGGCGCCACGTGTTGAATTCTGGGTAGATCGGCTTGTTTAAGATATTCTGTCATTTCTGTGATTTAACGAGTGAGTTAAGTTTTCACAAAATACTTTGATAAAAACACACCGAAAGCAAAACTAACGATGAATGATGAAGGCACGATATCTTAGCTGTCTTCCGACAACTTCTTGTGTGCTATAATGCTTAAAAACAACTAAAAATAGCCAAAGTTTTCTAACTAAAACATAAAAAATAAAACACATGCATTAACACTTTGCTTAAAACATGAAAACTATTATGAATTGCACAAAAAAACGTAACACAAACAAAGAACAATAGCTTTACTATGTTTTGACATACCTTAATTTTGTGTGTTAAAACGTTATTTAAGAAACAACTAAAATAACGAAAAGTTTCCTAACTTTAGACAACAGCTAGTAACACGCATGAATCAACCTTTCGCTTTAAAGCAGTGAAAGTTTTTGCGAATTACGCAGATTTGACAAACAAAGTATTTATTCAATGATTTGATCTACATTTCATCCAAAATGTACTTGAAAGCATAGTAAAGCTATTGTTCTTTGTTACGTTTTTTTGTGCAATTCGCAATAGTTTTCATGATCATGTTTTAAGCAAAAGTGTTAATGCATGCGTGTTATTTTTTATGTTTTTGTTAGAAAACTTTGGCTATTTTTAGTTGTTTCCAAGCATTATAGCACACAAGAAGTTTATCAGAAGACAGCTAAGATATTGTGCCTTCATCATTTATCGTTATTTTTGCTTTCGGTGTGTTTTTATCAAGGTATTTTGTGAAAACCTAACTCACTCGTAAAATCACAGAAATGACAGAATATCTGAAACATGTCGATCTACCCATAATCCAACGCGCGGCGCCATCTTTTTTATTATGGCGAATTATGAAAGTGGTCTATATAGTTTATTATATTTTAGGTAGGCCTATATATATACATTGATCTAAAATAATTTTTATTAGAATATATTTATTAAATTAAGGTTTTATCGTCGGGCCCCACGCACGGTATTTACGATCAGTTGTTTCAAATGTTAATATCTCCAGACGTGTACATGTTTATTCTCTGGCAACAGGACACGCATCATTCGATAGCTTATGATCTCCTCTTTAAAATGATATTTAGTTTGTCCCGGTTCATATTACATATCCAAATTAATTATTGTTGAAATAAATCGGAATTGCCAGAGCAGAATTTATTATTTTCGAGCAAGTGTTACCAAACAAATTGTTGCTCATGTAAAAAGGAATATTATTCGAAAGTTTCATTGCATTTGAAGAAGTACAACTATTTTTTTTTATTGTTTGAAAGTCGCATACAAAATGCCGAAATCGTTGAAATTTAATTCCCGCACACGAAATAAATTACGAAATGCCATATCAGGTCAGTGTTGCTTGCTATAAACCAATGAAAATCCGCTATCTAGGCAATGACATCACGAGGAATCGATTTCCGGCACTTTCAAGGCGACAAGGGTGCAAGGTCACTGAGATTTAGCTTTCCGAAGTTGTCCGAGCGTGCTCCGACAATACCGGCTTCGCAATTCTTCGCAACAAATATAGCATATTAGCATTTTCACGAGAATTGCCGTAAAAGGGCTCGATTATGTCGTATGGTAATAAAAATGGAATCAAACTAAAGGATTGGAAATCCCCGCGTCCAATGGTGTTTGTTATTATTGTTAATTTGTAAACAATACAAACTTCAGAGGTGTTTGAAAGGGGCTAAATCGGCCGCATAGCGTCGTAAACAAACACAATTTACTTCTCCAAAGAGATCGTTGAAAACGCTGAATCGAACGGTGGTATTGTCATCTACATATCATGCACTGAACCGAAGTTATGAACCTGCAAAGTCGTATTACGACATCGTAATATAAACATTGGGACCCAACGATAAAGAAGTAAATTACGAGACACGTTGAGAGGGTCGAAAATCATGATTTTTGTATCTTTTATATGGTGATTTGGTTTTATTTTTGGAGACGTTTATGATTTGGTTTAATTTTTTTGCGCGAAATACGGGCATGTGTTGATAGCACTACAGGTCGTAAACGCTGAGTTTCAAATATCAAGTTGGTCATGGCAGAAAGCTGCGTTTTGGCCGGTTTTTGTCGCAATATCAAGCAATCTGCATATTTTAATGCCTCAAATAGAATCTAAAACTTCGTGGCGAGTATCAAGCGATTGGTCTTACTATTATGCACTATATATACGTGTGCCATTTCCGATCACCGAATAAACAGTTTCTTTTCAGAAAGTGTCAGTGCGAGGAAGTGGGCGGTGTTGCTCTGATAACCGAAAACCCCGCGAATTTAAACCTTTTTGCTTTCGTTTCTGCATGATGAATTTTCAGCAAAAGTGCTAGATTTAGCTCGGGTTTTGTCCAATTTCTTTCAACTTTTCACAGAAGACGCACGAAAACAAGAGCTACAAAAGAATGTGTGGTAGGTATATGATTTCTTTCTTGTTCTCTATTTATTTCCCTTTGAACACAAAACAATGTAGTTAGAACGAAGGTTTAGAATGAAAGTTATATTTCACGGAAAGAAAAAAGAAAACCTATAGCTACCGCACACACTTTTGTAGAGGCATCGTCTAACTTTCGAAAAATCTTACTTCAGAGGATTTTATTAAAACCATAGCTTAACAAAACTTTTGGCGTGAAGTGAGTGCGTTTTTATTCCTTACGCAAAATATAGCAGAGCTTTATGAATGTAAACAGAATGCGCACTTGGAAAAGATTCTGTTCTAAGTGCCGCTCTTTCAACTTAAGCTGTTGTTCGTAATTCGTCATGTTTTCTGTAAATATTATATTTGTTCTCGTCTTTGATTTATGTTTGTTATAGTTTGTTTTCATGAAGGTTGATCTTCACATGGGGCTATTCATGTCCTGTTGACCATACCTTCAACCATATTATGTAGTGGTTTAATCTATTTTATGTATGGTTGTAAAGTTAATAAATAAATAATGACATTCTATACGTATAAGCTGATTTAGCATTCATTGTACTACAACTGGTCAAAGTTTGAGCTAAATTGGTTAAATTCACAGGCCGCAATTTCAATTCTTGTGAATAGCGCACGCAACGTGACCTTAATGTTATTAGTTGGATGATATATTTCATCAGTCTTGTTTTCTTGCCACGGTGATATAAACATGCGCTGACTGGTGTAGCAATATACCAGAAGTGTAAATCTACACTGATTTGGTGTCCACACAGAGGCAAGAGGTTTTACGCCAAAGTGGTGTACACATATACTGGGTAGTATAGAAATACACCACAAATGTAAAATTATAGTGATTTGGTGTCCACACAGAGACAAGAGCTTTTACGCCAAAGCGGTGTAAATATACATTTCGTAGTGTAAATTTCCACACAGTCATGCAGAGGCAACAATTTGCACTCAGAATGTACAATGAAAGAAACTGGCGTAAATTATTCCATCTACCGGGCAGCCATTCGTTTCAAGTTGTGCTTCGGATGTTATGCATAACTTCATTCTAAGGTTAACTGCGGCAGCTCTATGTCCAACTTGTTGCAAAACTACAACAATGTACAAATACGAATACATTGAAATAATTTACTATGCTATTAATGATTTATCCATAGACCTCTCTTATCAGTTAATGTGTGGCTATTTAGGGTGGGGTAACACGTGTCCGACAAAAATTGGCAGGGATTTCAACGGGCTGAATGAAATTCAAATTTTACATAACGCTTATAGAATTAACATACATATTAACCATTATAGGTATTATTAAACAGGAGTCATCCTATAAGGACTACGGTGTCCCATTGGACACCGTAGATTGGACATTCCAGATTGGACAATGATGACGAACATGACGAATGAATAGACACCAAATGTGACTGAACTATAGACTATACTAGAAATACACTCATGCAGAATCCCCTCGCCTATTCAAACTCAGGAACATACTTCCCAAAATGTATTGTAACATGAAGTATTCCGTCAATCATTGTAACCATAGCAACACGCAATTTTTTACTTTTGGTACAAAATGATAAAATAGTAATATAATATTTGTACTTGAATTGCCCCACTATATAAAGTAGATATGTTATTACGTACTCTTTTTACCGTCCATGGCATCGCGGCGGACGACTTTGGATTCCGCTATGTTTTCACATACCCGGGTGTAAATATCCGAGCGGAATTAGTACCCTCGCACGGCGCTTCGCGCCGGCTCGGGGATTACATTGCAGATATAAGTTACTAGATAAATATTACATTGCAGTAGTTAATTCCAAAGCAGTCAAAACGTTCACTGACCTCTCTCTACTCACACAGGTATTTTGCAAAAACAAAACAATTTTGACTCTGACCCCGGATCCCTAGTATGACCCATAAAGATGATTCTCATTATTTTTCAGATTGAATGAGCAACTACCAGGCTTATTTATGTACCGTTACAATCGCATGATACCTAACGTTTTTGGAACTATATTACACACCCAAATATGATACATAAGAACCGACAACACCTATACTGGAACAAACTCGTTATGTTTCCATGAAATGAGTTAACATTTTGAATATAATATAAGAATTATGTTTATTTTTTAGTTATTCTCTCCTATTCAATGCCAGTTGGGCAGACGACCGCGAATGACAAAGTACAATACAAAGACACATCGTATAGTGGTGTAATTTCCAATTACTTTTACCAAGGTGGAATTGGAATACTTACAGATGGCAAGTTTGGTCCTGTTAATGCTGAATTTAATGGTAAGGGATGGGTGGGATGGTCTTCCGTACTCACTCGGTCACAATACATCGCCATTACATTCGAGTTTTCTGAAGTGAGAGAGTTCAAAGATGTTACACTCACTGTGAATGTCGACAACAAACGTAGCAATGCCATTTTCAATAGATCAAGAATATTCTTTGCTTCGACCAAAGACAATTTCTCAGACACATCATATCTGCAGTACTGTCCAAGAGAGTTTCCGGTCAACGATGATCCGCCATACAATGAAAATGAAACCTTGTCACTGTGTGAAAATACAGCAAGATTTATAAAGATGGAGTTATATTTTGGTGGAAAATGGTTGCTAATCACTGAGATTAGTTTTAATTCAGGTATTTTTTTCTGATTTTTACTGATCAAACTATATCAAATGGAATGTCTTCGATATACGCTGCGCTAATTATAGCTATACTAGAAATACATGCTTGCAGTAACCCCTCGCCCCACCTGAACATTGACAGACACTACATTACAAAACATTACTATTACTAAGCTTTTTCATCACAAATCTGCTATGCAAAGGTGGTAGACGAGTCGGATATCTGGGTTCAAAGCAAAATTTTGGCTTGGAAAACAGAATTGGGTCCCTGGCTCACACCCCTCGCGACGCACTCAAAGGCTATCGCCATATGAAATGTTTTACTTGACGTAATCACTGTGGCTTCCTTCATTTTAAATGTGCCATTAAAATTTTCATCATTACTGTAATAGTTTGGAAAGAAGAGTGGAAGGAAACAATATTTTTGGAAATTTATTTTGGGTTAAGAATTTTTGAAAGATTAAAAAATGGAAATTTTGTAGTAGCCATGGCAACACCACAGAGTAGACACTATACAGAGGTCTCACTTCAGGCCAAATGCGTAACCGGCTGCTATTCTGTCTGATGATGACTTTAAAATAGAGTGGAAAATTCACAGTCTTCTCAAACTCGTCTTGTTTTATTCCTATTTTGAATTTCCAAATGACATTATTCTTGGGAAATTGTTTTTTTCCTTTATTTTCTTAATTTGTCGGCCGGCCGCCATGTTCTTAGCCAGTGCGGTAACGAGAGACATTCGCCCTCCCGAACAAGATGGCAGCCGATATTTTCGGAAAATAACCGGCATAAGAAACCCTTGTTACTTTCTTTATAACGGTTTACCTTGACTGAAGTTGTGATTAACAACATTAAATAGTTAACTCGAATTTTTGCGGTATTTTTACGTCTAAAAATCGGTGGGGGAGGTGAGCCTCTCCTTTGCGCACTGGCTAAGCGTCGGTTACGCTCAAAACATTAGGATTTGATACACAGTGAGACCTCTGTATAGTGTCTACTCTGTGGCAACACGATTAATAATATAAATTTCTTTTCTGGAGTACAAAACAGTTAAACAGGTTACAAGGTATATTAAATAGGTATGTTCTTATGCATTCTATAAGCTTCAAATTAATGTTTAAATGCTACCTTCCGTTCAGTTTCGAAAAGTTTGTAAAACTAAACTGCCTTTTATCGATAAATTAGTTTTTGAAATGAAATCAGATGAAAATATACAGATTCTCTCGTGAAATGATTTGAAAACATAAAATATAGGATATTTTATTGGAAATAAAATGAAAATCTATGTAAATAAAACAACATTTTAGGCTATATTAAAATACATCAACAATTATAAGAAACTTGCCATATTTTTCGACCATCTATCTCTATTTATCCTTTTGATAAAGTATAAACGATAAATTCGTTCCGCCGCTTTTCTTGAAGTCCCAAAAAGCGATATATAAGTTATAATTCAGACTTACTGATACTTATGTTTTTTTTGTAATTCGCTCATTCCACTCCTAACAAAGATCACTAGATCAGTGAGATGAGTAGATGACCACCCATCACACCCATGAAACATAGCCATGCGCCCGCAAAACTTGAAGAACTTTAGATTTCCCATAGCTTTCCATTTTTCCCGGGTGTAATAAATAGCCGAGCGGAATTAGTACCCTCGCCTCGGCGGGCTATCGCCCGGAACGGCGCTTCGCGCCGTTGGCTCGGGGACTAAACATTTAACTGTGACTAGGTTTTGGTAAAAAATGCAATGCCATTTTATGCCAATTTTATATAATGTTCAACTCTTGAATTACAATTTTCATGATAACATTGACATTGTAAAATTAATTGACTAATTGATATAAAGTATAGTTCAGTTTTCAATGACCACAGTACTACAATATAATAATTCTACTTTTTTTATGTGTTATTCTGTGACATTGTTAGTTCCTGCCAGTAAAGATGAAAAGCCCTTCTTTAAGAATTGTTCAGCTTCTTATCCTTGTTCTGCAACTCAACCTGCGACACGTACAAAACCTGGATGTAAAGGCAAGTGGTTTGATAATTAGTATGGTTGGTTCATGTTATTGATGCAGGTTCTTATACGATATTAGGTGCACTTGTATTGTGGTGTTGGTAGCACGTACAGTTGTTGGTGTATGTGCCTTTCATCTCTGTAAGTCAGGTTCCATTCCTGCGATATGCAATTATATGACTTATATCAATTTCGCTTCAATCGCATGTGAGAAAAGCGCTTTCAGTTTGACTTTGCAACACACCGTAGGTTTCTTCGTGTACACACGTCAAAACGCACAACTTGTAACAAACCTGCAGCAGCATTAGTATACTGACTGGCAAATACAGCCTTGCTACAAGCTTGTTGAAAAAGACTTGTTACAACTTGATGACATGATATTTCTTGCTGTCTACTAGCTTAGTACAAGTTGTTTCAACAACTTACTACAAGTCTGCAAACCAACAAGTTGGAGCAAGCTTGTTGTCAACAGCTTAATGAAATGACAAGTACAGTATAACTTGAAAACAAGTTGTGAGATTTTTACGTGTGTAGTATTAATACTGGACAATTAGGGAATGACCCTTACATCTAGGAAAGAGCAGTTCAAAACTGATAGAGCTATATCTAACATAAAGATGGCTAGTCTAGCGGCCATTGCCACGGGATACCCGGCTTCCAGATTAGTTGTGCTCCGTGATCAGACATTGGTTGTATTGTGGCTGCCCTCGACTCATAAATAACACCCCTACTTTTCCCCTTTAATTTCTATAATTGTGAGGTGCAGAGTTACTGGATGTGGTTGTGCATACTTAGTACCATTAGCATCAACAAAATATTTAACCGATTTCAGGAAAACAAATCGGCAATGAACTGGTTTATGCGAGTGTGGGTGTAGCCGTAACTCTTGCCATCGTCCTTGTTGTCTTAGTTATAATTCTCTTAATATATAAAAGACGGCGCCAGGCTCCCAAGTTATCGACCCCTGTTCCTGCAGCAAACTCCTTCGAAATGCAAAATGAAACACCAGCAGAACCATTATCAAATAACCAGGTACGTATTTTTTAACGTTACGTTAAACTTGATAGCTCAAAAGGAAAAGCACGGCTGGTACAGTTCGCTTGGCAAGAAGCTCAGCAGGACTATGTTAACCATTATATTAGACTGTCTCCGGGTTAGGCGTGTAACTTCCTGAAAGAGGTAAACAAAACTTTGAACTTTTCTTCTTATCTAGTTTCAGGTAGTTATAACAAAAACGAAAAACATCTTATTATCGAATTCTATTTACACTGACCGCCCCCCCCCCCCCCCCCCACACACACACACACGCTTGAGATTGTATTAGACCACTTGCTTGTATCAGAAGATTCGATTATACGTACTATTGCAGTGGGCTTTGTATATCTACAAGCGGTGTTTATATTAAAAGTGTCTAAACTAAACTAAAGCACTCTGGCCCCAAGACAACTTCACGCATGTCTGGATGCGCATGTGTCTGAGTATTGTACCACATGCGCTTGGTGAGGGCAAGAGTATGGTGTATAAATACGAAGTCACTCGCATCTAGACTGCGTTACAAGCTGCACTGACGAGCCGTTGAACGGCGAAACATGCATGTCTGCATATTTGACTATATATGCTCCTTCACTTGTGTTGTTGAGCACTCTGTGAGGTTAATTGGTGGCTATAAGCTATAATGCAAAAGCTCACTTCCCTTGTGGTCGTTTGAGCACTCTGGCCCCAAGACAACTTAACGCATGTCTGGATGCGCATGTGTCTGAGTATTGTACCACATGCGCTTGGTGAGGGCAAGAGTATGGTGTATAAATACGAAGTCACTCGCATCTTGACTGCGTTACAAGCTGCACTGACGAGCCGTTGAACGGCGAAACATGCATGTCTGCAGATTTGACTAATATATATATATATATAATTACAACAAATTGTTGATACAGGAACTAGATTGCGTAATTCCAGCTGATCGTGGAACAGCACCAGACCGACTAGATTGCGTAATTCCAGCTGATCGTCGAACAGCATCAGACCTACTAGATTGCGATATTCCAGTTGATCGTGCAACAGCACCAGACGGAGGAGATGATTACGTTGTTCCAATTGATGGTGAAACAGCAACGTATGAAGAAGTCGAAATCTCGCCACCCTTCGTTTACGCCGAGCTTGACATGAACCGACAAGACGGGATGGAAACAACAAATGCTTGTGACTACCAGAAACTGTTAAAACGTGACTCCGGTTATGTTATTCCAGTCGATGATGTACAAGAACCTGTGTACGAAGAAGTTGGGAAGGCAACATGAAGATAATTCGCACAAAAGGGTGAATAAAGCCATGGCCAAACGCATACCTAATTGTAGGGTGCAACGATAACCAATTTGTGCAGTGATCCGTGATAAACCGTAAACATGTGCAGTGATAACATTTGTTGTTATAAATTCTTAATTTATACCCGCTAAATATCCTATTGAGCCTGACTTGGTTAAAAAATTATTGTCATAGATTGCTTTGAGCAAGCATGATTGTATTTTCAGTCAACCTATAGGGCATCGTTCGTAAGATTTCCCTGACTGGGGGGTTGTTGTACCAGTAGTCCCCGGACTGGCAACCCCCTATTGCTCATGGAATGTGCAGTGATTAAAATTTCAGAAAATTAGGTATGGTTAAACGAGGATGAGAATTGATCAGACTCAATGAGAGCTGCAACTTTTGATCGCTAACTCTCATCAACTCTTATGCACTCCCATCAACTTTGAGCTGGTTCAAATTTTGATTCAATGAAAATTTCTACTCGTTTGACCGGTACGTGTGGTATTATTCAGTCAGCTCTCGTCAACTCTTGTTCTCGTTTGACCGAGGCATGAGAGTTGATGAAATTCTCATGCAACTCTCGCTTGCTGACTCTCAACAAACTAATCAACTCTCATCCTCGTTTGACCAGGGCTTAAACATACATGGAATTGGTGCGTTTCGTTATGAATAAATGTTACTGTCCAACAGATGGTGGACATGTCTATTTTTATGTTTGCATGGTGAAATAGATATTGTTTTGTTCAATAGAGAACCATGTTTACTTTTGAATGTTGACACTTACAGAAGCCAGTAAATTAAAATACATCTCTAAAGTCTAAATTCGATTTGTATTTATTTGCCACCATGCAAGTACTGCATATAATGTAGGTTACATATTTTGTCTCTCTGAACTGACGGTTTACGACTATCTAAGTGCTGCATGATTAATACTTAGTGAAATCTACATATTGACTGGATAGCTTAACTATTTATCAGATCCTTTAAACAACAATAGTTACAACTAATGCTGAGAGTATGCAGAATGCTTTTGTAGACTATTTGTGTCTGTTGTGTGTTTTTTACTGTATCATCGTCAGAAAGTATCATCTTTATCGAGCGAAAAATATTATCTAAAAATATTATATTATATATAAGCTCGTTTAGCGTTAGCTATTCTGGGTAACATTTACCAAATTTTTGTCGTCATTTTGTGTAAATTATCCTTTGATAATTTTTGATAATAGAGATCGATGGGTTGGTGTCATTGATCCCCGAGCCGGCGCGAAGCGCCGTGCGAGGGTACTAATTCCGCTCGGAGATTTACACCCGGGTATGTGAAAACATTGTGGAATGCAAAGTCGTCCGCCATTTTTTTTTGTCATGGCTCGACCTTTTCGTAAGTTATGCGCATGCGCAAGTTCAAGCCTAGAGGAAACTTCCATTTTGCAAACTTTTTTCAAAAAAGTTTTGCACTCATTTTATAAGTAAGTCTCTATGTAAGTAAGTTTAAATGTTAAGTCTCCAGCAAAAAATAAATTAAAATTATTTAGAGGACAAATTAACAAGAGGAAAAACAGGCGAAAGACCGAAAAAGGAGCGTTTTAAACAGGCAAGTGTCTATTTTGCATGCTTGCTTTGCCGATTTTTTAACATAGCATGCAGTATAGTTTGTGAATTTGAAAATGTGTAGATCATTCTGTGTGGTCAATACAACATTGAATGATCTTTAAGAGTATTTTAGTATTGATTCAAATATGTTATAGAAAAATAAAAAAACAATTAAATCTCAAAAACTGGCGAAAGACCGAAAAAGGAGCGTTTTAAACAGGCAAGTGTCTATTTTGCATGCTTGCTTTGCCGATTTTTTAACATAGCATGCAGTATAGTTCGTGAATTTGAAAATGTGTAGATCATTCTGTGTGGTCAATACAACATTGAATGATCTTTAAGAGTATTTTAGTATTGATTCAAATATGTTATAGAAAAATAAAAAAACAATTAAATCTCAAAAACTTCATTGCAAAAGCAAGTGCGAAGTATAAAAATACTCCTCGAAAAGCAGTTGAAGTTTTTTGAAAATTTCGAAACGTTTTGTGAACGTCTAAGGTTGAATGTTACAGTAAATCAAACCTAAAAGAGTACATAATAGTATACCCACTTTATATAGTTGGGCAATTGATAATTTTATAGTTAAAAACAAAATAATATTCAGTGCTTCCACTATTTAGTTTTGAAATTCCTTACTTTCGTGTCAAAATTTCCTTAGATTTCCTTGACCATGGAATACAATTTCCTTGAAATTTCCTTGAGAAGACTTTTAGTTATTTTACTGCTTACAGCCCTACCAAAACCCTACTAACTTATCTTTAGACTGTTTAGTGTTATAGTGCTAATTTCAAAGGCATTGAAACAGTGAAATATTGCTGTAAT
Source organism: Trachythela sp. YZ-2020 (assembly GCA_016169945.1). NCBI lineage: Eukaryota > Metazoa > Cnidaria > Anthozoa > Malacalcyonacea > Clavulariidae > Trachythela > Trachythela sp. YZ-2020. The sequence goes on along the minus strand of JADLSH010000126.1, from coordinate 2,104,017 downwards.
GAATTTTGACATTTGTCAATTCAATTTGTGACAATGTGACTGTTGCGGCCGTTAGTAAGGTTGGCCAGACTGCAGAGTTGGGCACTTTTCGACGAGATATCGGGTGCGGAAAATCTTGAAAATCCGGGTGCGGGTGCGCAAATAGGTCGCCGAGCGCACCTGGGTGCGCGCGTAGGTGCGGCTGTCACGCGTGCAGTAGATGTTTTGCAAGCAGTTTGATTACTATTATTGACAAACTACAAGATTCAAATGTAACACAAAGCTTACAATATCGATTGCAAGAACTTCGCAAGATGTGAATATATAATGAGATTTATACTGAGTTTACATGACGTTTCCCGTATTAATCCGCTGATAAAAGGTGATCACGGGCCCGGCCCGGCGTCAATCGTCATGGCTGATGCACATGAATAATGAGTCGCGGCGATGGCTGACGATAAAGATGCAAATGGTATGTTAATTTATACAATAATTTGATTTATATTGCTTAATACAGATCTAAGATCTTGTCTAATTTTAAGTCACAATTATTTTTAGCACTTGAAGTTGAAGAAGCCAATCTTTGTTGGGTATGTAATACAGAAGTCGGCAGCGCACATCAATGTGTGTCATGCAAACATTTTGTTCACATATTCTGTGGTGAACCACTGGAGAGTCAAGATGAAGGATACGGTCAGAAGTTAAACTGTGCTCGCTGTCTCAAACAAAAAGGTAGATTTGAGGTTTGAATGATGCTTATAAATCCAAAGCTGAATTGGTCAAGGCTTCAAGCAATGCTACAATGGGCGCGCACGGTGGGCCACAGCCGATAGCTGCGTCACATGATTGTGCCACGGCGCGCATCATTTACTTCCGCTGTAGTAAAAAGTCAAATAGGCACACAATATGTACATGTGTCTGCTGAGACGCGTTAACATTAACAAAAACAGATACAATTAGATTGAAAAAAGTTCACGCCTCTGGTTATACTACCTAGTACCTTCTAAACAAATTGGGAGTTTTAACATGTTACATACAGTATGTTAACATTCACTTCCTTGTAATTGTCATGCCTAATATCCCAATTTGTTCGCCACAGTCCACACCAAGAAGTACATGTGCATGTGCAACACTTGGTGCTTTCTTCACTATTATGTGCATGATTTTTTACATATCTGCCAGATTATCATCAACCTACCACCTTACAATTTCTAGACACCCCGGAGACACTGGTACCTAAAGAAAAGCATGATCCTTGGTCTGCATTTAAGAGGGTATCAGTTTGTAGTGGCAAGAATCCTGTTGCAAAGAAACCAAGAAAAGATGAGCCTACCAAGAGCAGTAGTAAAGGAATACCTGATCCACATATATGCCTGGAATGTGGTTGTGAAATATCAAGGGGGCGAGATTACAACAACCATTGGGAGCAAAAACATCCTGAACAACCACCAGAACGTTATGCAGAGCAGATTGTGCCAAAAAACCACGAACTTGCCAGAAAACTTGTAGCAGAACGTATAGCCAAGGAGACTAGTGCCCTTCAATCATCAGCAACGAAGACTCCATCAACAATCACCCCAAATGTCACTGATGTAGGCAGTAAAAAAGATGTTACAGATGGTAGTATCCAAAAATCCCTACAGAGTTTTGTGGTAGCTGAGGAGAAACCAGAGGTGTCACCAGTGGAGCAGATGCAGGGTGACATTAATCGTATTTTAGTGATGCTAGAATCTTTGACTCTCCCAGAGAAGGACAAGAAACATGGTGAAGTTAATGTCAATCATGATGTGACTGCTGTAATAACTGCCTCAAATCTGCTGGAAGTTAAGCATCCGGATGTTGTTGTTGACATCTTAGAAGATGGATGTAAGGTTACATGCCACCCTTGTCAGCAGTTCCAGTTGGCTCAACAAAAGAAGTATTTGTAAGTATAGCATATAGCTAGTCAAAGTGTACATAATATTATATTATATTATTCTTGGTGGAGATGTCAACGATTTGTATTTTCTTACAGGAAGCCAAGCAGTTCAAGGGGAAGTGGTCTTTTTTTTGAGAAGGAAAAAACAGAGAAATTGATGAATGGAAACAACCAACAATGGTACAGCTTGAAAAGTGCTTTGATTGAGCATCTTGGATGCAGCTCTATTCGTAGTGGAGGCCAGGAGCATTTTAAGGCGAAGAAATACAGCATGAAAGAACAGAAAACACTGATGAGAATCAACGATGTGAACACTAACCTTGTGAGCGCAGCCATACAAGCATGTAAAATGAAGTCTGCAGGATTGTCCTATGAACACCTCATTGGCCTCCTTTCAGCCTGTGGTGCTGATATTGGAGATATTGGTCATGGCAGGTAAATCAAGTGTTTATCATATATGTATGTTCTTTCAGTTTCAATGTGACAGTATTTACCCACGTGTCTGTAAATTTTCAATTCTGCTCATCAGAATATCATGACTGTGGTAGTATCAGTAGGGTATACCCCCTAACCCCCGCCAGTAGGGTAGTATCGGTTATGTGAACAGTATACTGTAGTACTGGTTTGATATCTGATAAACACAACAAGAGAACAAGAACGTTTTTGCTTTTTATCTACCAGTACAGTAATTAAGAAATATTCGGGGTTTTTTCAGAAATCAATTTCCAGATGTTATTTCAACTGCCTACCATTATGCAATCATGCAAACAAAAGAGTTTCTGAAGACTCCACTGGAATCAACTGGTCTACGCCCACACATATCTCTAGCAGTGGATAAATCCACACCACACAGGGATACAAATCATGCCATACTTCTTCTGATGCCAGTGAATGGAAAACGCATTGCTATGCCATTAGATGCACCTCCTGTTTATTCGATTGCTGAGGGCTCAAACGAAATTGAAGGTGGAACTGGTCAGGATCTCGCAAAACAAGTTGCAAAGGTTTTGAAGGACAAATTGGAATTTGATGATGATGACATGCATTACGTTAGAGGTATTATTATATGCTAATAATAACACATAAAGCGTTGTGTGGAATAAGAGTATAGAAGTTTTTATTTAATATTCAAAAATATGTACATTGGGGTTTGAGATCATTGTATTGTTGAAATGTAACATTTTGTTCATTTAGCTGTCCATGCCGATGGCCAGTACCAATCAAATACGTTCCAAGATGCTCTTTTTGATGAAATGGGAAAGGTGAAAGAATTAGATGCATTTTTCTTGACGTCTTGGGATGTATCGCATTGGATGGATTTGGCCATGGTTAAGTTGCGGGAAGAAACATGTTCAGCATTCACGAAGCGCTTGATCAAGAGAGCCAACAGATTTCATACCATGTTCGCCTACGGTCGTGGTCACGTTGAGTACAAGGGGTTAGCATCGTCCTTGGGGCTAAAGGCACTGGAAACTGTGACCTTTTCGACCACTCGCTTTTTTAGCTCTGCCTATGAGCAGTGGGAAAAAATTTACCTTAGCTATAAAGCGTTGGTTGAATCATTCAGGAGATCCAGAGAAAATGCTGGCGATGAAGAAGAAGTGACGAAGTATCAGGTAAGCGGGAAAGAAACAGTTGCTTATCGTTTAATTTTGCAGAATCTTCCAGAACATCAACTAGAGATAAATTAACTGATTTTTTTGAAACGTAGGTCCGTGGCGAAGATTTTGCAGTCGACCTGTGTGGTGTGCTTGACATAGTGAAACCAGTAGTATCCTTGATGATCAGAGCTCAAGCTGTGAACCTGCCACCTTGGAAGATAGTTGCTTGGTACTCTCGAGTCAAGGAATCTCTTGAAAGATGTGAAGCAGAGCTAAGGAATGTTGAAGCAGGATCCAAACCCTGCAAGAAGTTCCTGCCAAAACTTTCGCAGCATTGGGAAGAAATCTTTGACACAGAAGATGAAGATGAAGATGAAGATGAAAGGCAACCAGGCACGTTCCAGGTATGTACTGTACAGTATTTTCTTTATCGGGATTGTCCAATTTTGATTATGAAGTGAGCCAGCCACAATGAGAATGCAATGGTAAATTATGTGTATTGTAAATATAAATTTACAATAACCCTCTAAAACCTTCCAGGATGTACCACTTCTACATGGCTGGTTAGTTGTTGACCAGACTACCGAAACCAACAACGGTAAGAAGAAAACCACCTACGAATGGAGTGCACGAAGTCCGAAAGATTGCATCCCCGATCTAATTACTTTCTGCCAAAGTCTCCACACCGCGCTAGATGCTCGGTTCAACCTCGCTGTCCCCAATGAAGTGCAGAAGCTGTCTCAAATTTTTGATCTTGAGAAAGCTTTTGCTAGCATGGAGACATTTGAAGTTCGCGATGGAAAGTTGGTGGTACCTCGTGAAGACAGAATACAGTGGGAGACAGCAGGCACAAAGGAGTTCCAGGAGTTCTACAACGTTGTTTGTAACATTCCCCATATCCAGACTCTTGCTGATACTGATCACAATTTGTCCCTCCTACCACACGACAGCAATGCCATTCTGAAGAAGTTTAAGACAACGATGGAGAAGATCTTATGGTTTGGTTTGGGTGACTTGGCCGTTTTTGTAGACCAGCAAGGGAATGCTGTGCAGGAGTTCCAGGAAAGTACCTTGCTTTCTCTGACTGCTGTCAGTGGTGTCAGCTTGAATCAGTGGTTTGAGCTGGAATTCGCCTCTGGTGTCAAGGTGAAAGCGAAGCTTGACGAGGAGAATCTCGTTGCGTCCTTCTACACCAACCAAGTAATTTCCGAATCACTTGGGAAAGAGATGTGCATTGCCTTGGATATCGCTTTGGCTGCTGGTGGGTGTGAGGCAATCGTGGAAGGGTTCTACAGCGTGGTTAAAGCTCACACGAAGTCAGGAGGACAGAGCAACAATGTTTTGGTGCATAGAGCCATCGTTGACTGGACCATACCTGATCCACTTTCATGCCCTAACACCATGAGAGAAATTGCGCGTCTTTATATGGACGGCAATAAGAAGCTTGGGATTGCGAAACACCGGTTGCCAGTGTTCTTTGATGAGCGTGAACGAGCAGCTAGGAGGCATCGTGTTAGCAAGGTTGTAGACAGGCTCAGTAGTGCGACACCAAGATGCCCCCACGTTATCCAGGCAGACAAGGCTGCTGTTTGTGGACATAACTGATCACTTTATTAGAACTCCTTTATTAAAATAGGTTATTTTCTAGGTTCAAACGATTTAAGGAATAGGGATTACATAATATATTGATATTCTAAGCGGGTCGCGGGTTGCGAAACATATTATTACATCAAGAGTATATAAATTAACCATTGTAAAAGACTAACGGACACTCGGACAGTAGTACTATAGTTGGTATGCAGTGGCGTAGCCAGCGGTCTCTAACTAAATATAGGTAAATGCAAAAAATGAAACAGTTCTCCAGATTGCTGGAAATCGCATTTGCGGGTTTCTAAATTTCAAAATTTCTCGGGGGAGGACCCCCGATCCGTTTCACCATAAGCCTCGCGCCTTTGGCGCTCGGATGACGGATATTACAGCATGACCAAATATGAGAAATCTGACTACGCCACTGTTGGTATCCATATAGTGGGGCTGTGTGAGCAAACGATTACTCAATCCTTGACGATCGCGCTGCGGGGTGCTGGGTGCGCAATCACTCATAAATATCACGTGCAAAATTATGTTAGGTGCGCGAAATATTTTGTTGAAAACTATCTCGGGTGCGGCGCTGCCCAACTCTGCAGTCTGGAAGGTTGGTTCATCTTGATTGGAAAGGTCAGATTCGAAGCCGTCTGACTCTGATGTCTGACCTTCATCAACAGCAAGAGATCGCTTCATGACTTATTCATATTGCTAGACCATGCAACATGTTTGATTTCAGACATGTTGGCATTTTGCTAAGGTACCGGGGCCCCGGGTCGTGTGATACTGGTATGAGCCAAGGAAACACTATAATACTTCATGTAATAATGTTCTTAAATTGTCTATAGATAAAAAAATTGCTGCCAAATATGCCAAAAAATATATTTTTACTGTTTACAACTCTGTTTACAGACTTTTGACAATATTTCCTTAGATTTCCTTGAATTTCCTTAGATTTCCTTAAATTTTTTCCATCCTTGAAAATTCCTTTTTGGGGTCAGAATTTCCTTGAAAAAGGAAATTTCCTTGAAAGTGGAAACCCTGATAATATTTGTACAAATTAAAATATAAAAAATATACAATGTTGCGTGTTACCATGGTTACATTCGTCGACTCAGTACTTCATGTTAAAATAACTTTTGGGGAGTGAATTATTTGGTTCAAATGGGCGAGGGGATTCTGCATGCATGTATTTCTAGTAGCGTCGGGTATTAGAGATGACACTTAGGTGACCGATATAAATGACATTCCTAATAGTACTTTTAATGAATTTTTTATAATACGTTTACGATTCCCGCCTGGTTCATCACTTACAAGTATATATATTAGAAGTATAACTTAATACAGTTTATCCATTTATCACTGTACTGTGTACTGTGCAGTGATCTTAAAACAAGGACTGGAATGTTAAAGAATGTTATGTTATCATTTTTGTTTTGTTTTTTCCCCAAATATTTATTGAGTACATTACTATGTAATTATATATAATTTATATTATTGACTCAAATGGAATAAGCACAAACGGGACGCGAAGTCCCATACAAAGTGCAACCCCCGAAGCAGCGAAATACGTACCTAAATACACACATACATAAAGTACATAAATAACAAGCCTCTTCCCCACATTACGCACAGTGAACACAACCACCTGAATACTTCTCAGATGTGTTTGTATAATAATATAATACGGCGGTTGACTGTTGTGTAAAACTACCTGGAAAATACAATAAGAACTTCGACGTTTCGAGCGAAAGCCCTTCATCCGAAAGTTAGTAGAATGGGTCGGGGGAAAACATGTGCTTTTATAGTGAATACAAAAGCGATCACGTGATAAACTAGGGATCCAAGGATTGTGCAAAGTTTCAAAGAGCCATAAGTTTTGAGGAAAATGGGAGTGAAAATGGGGGGAAATTCAGTAGAAAAACGAAAGATTAATATGGAAGCACTGAAGTACTGTGACTTGTTGAATTTTGGATCCTGTAACATGCCTACCTCCTCCTCAGGCCCTTTTCCCCGCGGGCGGGTGATATTACCCGCATTTTTTATGCCGCCCGTGCATCCCTTCCCTAATTTTCCAAGCCCGCTCCAATTAATAAAGCGCCTGTGGAGGAGGTAGCTGTAACACCATAATTTACAAGCAATGCAAGTAATGTTTCAGGAAAATCTCTCCTTGATCCTACAGATAAAGAATATTTCACAACTCGCCGTGGGAAGTTTATGCGTATTTATTGCTGACGTAAATAGATGAGTCATGCATGGAATTATAGCTAGCAGTATTTATATGTCAAGATTGTCAAGTTCTCATGACATTTGTTTTCGAAGGCCTATTTTTAACTTCGCTTTTGAAAATCGTGTTTTTAACGCCAAGCGTAAACAAACGCAGCCAAATTATGCCCCATTTATAATTACTTGTAACAAGAGACGGACCGTACCAAGCTTTCCAAGAAAATGATCATTGAATCTTTGCTTTTAGTAAAAAAGATTTTATTTGTAATCTTGAGAGAGGACAAAGTTATCAAGGCATTGAATGTTGTGGATGAATAGTTACAGTAAATATTACGTTGTCGTTGTGTTGAAAGAAAAACATTATTTCGTTAATCGTTATGTTTATGACTTATACTCAGTATTAAGTTATAGAAGGACAAAGAGTAAAGAGTAGTTACATGTATGATATAGTTTAGTTTTGTAAATATTACAGGGTTCATATTATTATTAAATGTTGTGTTGAAAATTTTGTTTACAGTAATATGACTACTGTATATGTTTGTACTCTATAATTCCGGAGTGTCACTTCAAATTTTGCACATGGGCGGCTATTATATATTAGCCCAAGTTAAGTAAGTCCAAGTCGGAAATCTGAATTGTTTGGTGAAATAGTATAAAAACTAAGGGTGTATAGTCGGCCACTGCCTTCAACTAGAACACCGACACAATTTTTAAGGGGATTTTTTTCAAAGTGGAAATACTGTGTAACTTTCGTTTTCCTAACAATGTCAATGACAATGCATATATAAACAGTACTGTTGTTTACGTTCACACTTCAAACGTAATTATTTATATCACAGAAAATCAGAATTTACATCTATTTTAAAATATTATACATCCCAAACAATTATATCCCATCAATGCAAGGTATACTGTAAAGTTTAAATTAACACGACTATTGGGACTGCAGGCTTTGCAGCACGTTTATATGATTCCGTTTTATACTATGGAGGTTATAATATAAATCGGATACTATAGTCTACACTGTTTTGATAGTTCATAATACAGATTACAGATCGAATACACGCAGTATACTATATATATCCAGCCATCGACTTGCACAAGTTTATTGACATTATATTGCCACATTGGCATCGCCCCTATAGTTCATAAGGCTATAGTTGTATTTGAAATAATATAGCCTTTAAACTGCTACCACATTTAGCTTCCTTATCATTTATATAATCTGCAAACTCGCATTTGAGATACAGTCTTTAAATATTTTTGTCATAATCATATTCTCGAAAGCAAATGTCAAATAATATAAATAATGTTCTTGTCGCTAGACTCGCTACACGGCACGTGTACGAATCTCGCAATCACCTCGCGGCCACGCACTTAATAGCGCACGTGCATTTGAGATTGCACAAAAAATCGGGTGTTCCGGGGGGAAGACCGCCAATTTAATGTCAATTCAACGTCTTCAGCAAATGTTTCAAGTTCAATATAAAGACTCTAAATCAGCATAGTTTGTGTAAACTCGCCATAAGATCAAGAGAATATTTAAAGAAAAATGTGAAGCCCTGTCTTGAAGCACTAAATCACTAAATGTTAATGAAATTTAAAAAGAACATAAATTGTATGCACCCCCCGGAAAGTTTACACTATGATGTATCTATGTATCTCTCGTGTGAATTTTCGCCCCTCATCACAATACTGCAAAGTTAAAAACTTTGCACTAAAAAGAAACCAATCAGATGGATTTAATCAAAACAAACTATAAACAAAATATGAAAATCACATCACAAAATATATTAGCATATAAGGAGAAGAGAACAAAGCAAGAAAGACAGAAATTAAGGAATTATATATGAGAGGAGGTGAGAAGTAGAGTATCTGCTGATGGCGCCATTCATCCTCTCGGCATTAATGAGCGCCTCTCTTACATTTAACTCCTATCTGTTTATGCTTGCCATCAGCAGATACTCTAATTCTCCTTATATGCTAATATATTTTGTGATGTGATTTCCATATTTTGTTTATAGTTTGTTTTGATTAAATCCATCTGATTGGTTTATTTTTTATCACGTGATCGCTTTTCTATTCACTATAAAAGCACATGTTTTTCCCCGACCCATTCTAGTAACTTCCAGACCAAGGGCCTTCCCTCGAAACGTCGAAGTTCTTATTGTATTTTTCAGGTATTTTTACACAACAGTTTACCGCCGTATTTGCTATACTCTACCCACACTGGCACCGCACGTTAAAACTACTTAAGATCTGTGGCACGGGCAGTCCCGCACCAGTGTCCACTTGCATAGCATGTCTACATCAAATGTTGTCATAACCAAGTTTCCGTATGTGGCTTTAAGAGATCTTTTGAAGGAGGAGAGGCTGGCGAAGGTGGTAGAGGGAAGAATTTTGCAGACGTGGTTCCATAACTTGACAAGCCGATTGAAGTATGAGGATTGAAATGTTTTGGATTTACAGAAAGGAACTTTGAGTGTGAGAGAAGGGTTTCGAATGCTTTCCAATTATACTTTCCAATAAAAGTAGAATTACAATGACGTAAAATTCGTGGCACCTTAAATTATGCACGCACTTGTTTTCACTGACCAATATTTTATACTATCAATATCTTACAACACTAAGCAACGCGGTTTTTTTTGTACTTTAGTTCCCACCAACTCTCCTGACGAAAAGGGTCTTTTCTCGAAACGTCGAGAAGTCGGTAATTTTTTCTCTTTTAAGTTGAGTTGCTGACGTGTCCATATATATTCACAAGAGCTAATACTGGTATTCGAATACTGCATGAGTACTCGGTATATTGCCCACAACACTGTAAATGGAAAAGAGGGAATATAATATTTTCTGTTCAAGTGTTTTCCACTTCTATTAATGTTACGTAATGATATACGCTTTGTTGTTGTTTTCAGTCATATTGTATCAGTTGTCTGTAGCAGTTGAAAACATAATGCTTCGTGTTTAATCGTTTTAACTTTCATTCCCGTTACTATACAGAATACATATTAATATATTATTCAGAGAAATCTCAACTCTAGAGGATTGTTCACAGTTACAAAAAGCTTTGTCGTGTGCGGATGTTTGGAGTTAGGATAACAACATCAACTTTAATCCTTCAAAATGTAAAATATTGACATTCTCCCGCCGTAAAACACCTTTTGTTTTTGAATATTATCTGGGATCATCCGAATTGAAGCGAGTGAATGATGAAGTTGATCTGGGAATCACAGTGGCCAGTAACCTTTCATGGACAACCCATATCAATAAGATAAAAGTCAAGGCGAACAGGTTGCTGGGTCTGCTTAGAAGAACATGCCCATTGCAGTATCCGGCGCGCTCTGTATCTCTCGCTCGTCAAGTTACAATTATGCTATGCCACAGAGGTCTGGTCTCCCTCTCAATATAATAAAAAATATAATCTGGAGCATGTTCAAAGGCGTGCAACAAGATGGATCCTTCAATCGAAGAAAGGTGACATAACCTACAGGGACAGATTGCTAGCTCTGAATCTTTTACCATTGGCGTTCGACAGGGAAATGAAGGATTTGACATTTATGTTTAAAACTTTGCATGGTTTTTATGATTTCAATGTTTTCGATTTTGTGTCATTTGTTAATCATAGTCGTACCCGTAATTGTAATAATCCTTCCCTAGTGCTTAAAGCTCCGTCATGTAAAAGTAGCACTTTTCAGGCATCGTTCTTTAACCGTATTGTTCCACTCTGGAATCACACTGGCAAAATTGCTTCTCCTGGAAATCTTCGCAGTTTGGCAACGTTTAAATCCTTCTTGTCAAGAACTTAATTCAATTTATTAAGTAGTAGTTTTGATGTTGACATGTGCTGTACGTGGTCTTTGTATCGTAGCTTTTCGTGCCATAGAAATAGTTAACTCTGATGTAAACATATACCAGCTCCTCGTGTCAGGTTATGTTTTATCCTGATTCAGCGTACTGAATTTTCCCCATGATTATACATTATGCATCATAAACTAAATGTGGTGCGATAGCGTCTTTTGATATAAATCAGCTGGTCATATGTTTACCTATTTATAATATTCTTGTAATTACCGAAATTAGTTGCAAACAAAATTGAAGAGGGAGAGTGCCTCGCATGAGTCCCGTTCGCACTCTTGCCGTTTGAACATCGTTCAATAAAGCTGTTAAAACAAAACAAAACAAAATACAAAAAAATAATAAAAAATCATCCTGTAACTGCTGTTATTAGGTTAACATTAAGCATGACGGATGGCAACGCGACGACAACGGTAAAACTAACAAACTCATTCAAGTATATGATTGTAAAGAATACTTGTCGCATGCCGGTAAAAGTGGTTATTCTTCCATTTCGCGCCAAATGGCGGACGGAAAATGTGTATTTTAAACGAAGCTATATTTTTAAATTTTTATGCTTTATCTTTCGCTCCAAACACTGGTTTAGCAGAGGTGATCAGGACTCTTAAAAGTAAGTTTCGGCGAAATCCATTCGATAATTCGCGAGAAAATTGCTTTCGAGTTGACACAGGAGTGAAGCAAATTTGGCAAAAAGCTGGCTTCGAAAACTACTCTGTCGCACGTTTTGAAGTAAATAAAGTGATCGGTAAGAGCACTGTAGACAATTTACCCCTTCAAATAGAGCTCTGTAACCAAATAATCTAGATTTATTGGTTTTATGTATTTCTGACTGCTTGATTTCTACGTACAGGCAGTTAAAAATCAAATTGTTTTAGCCGACATTTTGTCAACATGTCCCAGAGGGTATCCGGTCGTTTCGCCAACGAGTCGTTTCGCCAACTGTCAGTTAACCAACGTCTCGGGTCGATTCGCCATAAACATGTGTGATATATGATATGCATATATGATAAACAAGATGTTAAATATATCAACTACAGTTGAATATAACTAACTTTTCATTAAAATGTTCCGAACTGACTTGGTTTCGAATTTCGCAAACGATTCAGAAAAATGACGAAAACAAACCCGGTTTACTAGCAACTTTCTCGTTATTTCCGAACAGTATTGACTGTAAAATACATCTGCTTTGCTGTTGACTTTATCTTGGCTATGTTTTTGCTTGTGGTCACACGTGTTTATAGAATAGTTGCAAAAATTAGTGTTTTGGTTGCTGTGTGTATGCAAAAGGTGTGCTCACCTCCCCTCAAAATCCGGCCATGCTAGTGACTAAGTGGCTGTTGGAGTAAGGCAAGATCTTCACAAGAGTGCTCATCAACAATCAAACGTTTTTCAATCCACACCAAATATTCTAGATTGTGAATCGTTATTGGGAAGGAGGGAGGGAGGGAGGGAGGGAGGGAGGGGGGTGGACAGTGAACAAACCAAACTGTTGTGGACCATCAGGTCAGTTTCTGCTTCTCTTGCTACTTCATGAAGGGTCTGCAACTGTATGTCACTCAAGTAAATCAATTAAAAAATGTATCAAGTTCACAGGCTGTGGATGAAATCTGGTTCAGATTGGCATTTCCAAAAGGGGCACCATAGGTCCCTGTAGGGGGGAGTGTGAACATTTTCTGTGATTACCTATTTTGCAAAATATACACTAATTTCATTTTCCAGGAAATATGATTATATCATTTCTTTCTGCTGGCTTGGATAGTCAACACATATTAGGCACATGACAAGCTTGCAAGCTGAGCTAGCATGATTTGCCAAGGCCATCATCAGCCTACAATAACTCATGTGGACATTTAGGTGGGAATTAAATAAATAAAACCTTGGACTTCAAAAGTAAACAAAAGTAATTGAGTTGGCTGTTATAAAAATAAAGACAATTAAATCTTTAAAAATGCCAATTCTTACAATTGGGCACACTAAAACCAACCTACCCTCTTTATCTACAACAATTGTCATGAATGTACCAACTGTGATCAGCAGCAACATGCACCTAGTCAGCAACATGCACCTTTAATTTTCCCCAAGATGTTCAACTTCAAATTTCAAATCATCATTATTCATTTCTTTAGAACTGTATTGTTTTCACCGTCAATGAACACGAACAAATTTGAACACGATCATATTATTAATGTATGTTATATATATATAGTTAGTGAGCCTAACGTTTTTCAGTGTTTAACCATGAAATAGACGTTACATTAACTATTTTTGTTATATTCACGCGTAATGACGATCAGTTAAACATAGTAGCAAGTAAACTTTATTAGTAAAGCAATTTTATGCAGTTGTGATGAGCGTTGTGATGATCTGGTTGCACACAAAGATTGCTTTTGTCCGTCTTGTGCCCATGTCCAATGCATTATAGACATTTGGCGAGAACTAGAACGTTAATACAGAATTGGAATTTGACTTTTGTTCACCTAATTTCTGAACTTGGAATTTGATTGTTTGTTCAACCTTGTACATACAGTAATGTGCTATATATAAACCAATATTAAAATTGCCATTTTTCTTAGAGGGAGGGGAGGGGCATACTTAATTTTCGTGTGCAGTGATAACCAATTTGTGCAATGATCAAGTGAAAGTGTGCAGCCGGTAATAAACAGTAATAAACAGTGCAGTGATACTAACATTTGTTGTGATAAATTCTTACTCAAGAAAACCTACTAAAACGTTCGAAATTAATTGACATCACTTATCTAAATGTCATATCGAGCTACAAGTGTACCAAACTGAATTCATAGAATTCACCCTGGTTTATTTAATTAAAGAATCACGTCATCGATTGCCTTAATTATATTTAATGGGCAGCATTTGTCGCACTCCTACATGTAATTTCCAGTCACTCAAAAGGGCGTTGTCACTAAATTTTCCTGGGGGTACCAGTAGTCTCCGGACTGGCAGACCCCCTATTGCTTATGGCAGACCCCCTATTGCTCATAAAATTAGGTAGGGGCGGGCAGAGGTCCGTGCAACAGTAAAGTGACACAGTACTGTACCGATCACTGAAAAGCAAACGAGATAAAAATATTGAATTATTGACATGTTGTCAGCATTCTACGGAATATGTTTATTTTCACATTAGATATGACAACATATTGCAACAACTATTATTGGTATTTAGACGGCACTGAGAGGCTGCATACATCAGGCCAGCATATTTAGTCAAGTATTCATGCATAGATTATACATGCACTAATTACGTATGCAAGAGAAACTTTTGTAAATTTATCATCATATTTTCATCCAAGCTGACCCAAAATTATTGTGTTATCGTGCTGACAGACAAACAAACACACAGTGTCACACAAACAAACAAACACACAGTGTCACACAAACAAACAAACAAACACACAGTGTCACACAAACAAACAAACACACAGTGTCACACAAACAAACAAAGCAAGGTAAGTGGTGGAGGTAATAAATGTTCTCTACATCGTTGTTGGTGTTTGCAGATGAAACTTTGAGCGAAAATTATATACATATTTTGAGACCTAACCAGGAGCAGTTGTCGAAAAAATGCAACTACAGGCCCTCTGGCACGAATTTAACCTGCGATTCCGGTGCAGAGCTATGCTAACTGAGCTACAGAGTCCAGTCGTAAAGAGCTAACCACAAGTTCATGTATATATACTAGGGTAATGCCAGTGTTTGGTATTTTCCGAATATACATTCAGAATATTTTCCCTGTCTACATCGTACTGTACCTTTAGGGGAACACTTGACACATGTTGCTGTGCGGTTGATACGTAAAATCACCAAGGTTGGCTTCCACTTTCCCTCTTGCAGAGTCCACACATAAGCGTTTCGATCCTTTGATGATGGAAATAAATAACAGATATGATGAGAGAGTACAACATACACTACAAAGACTTGTTCAAACATATTACAGGTTTTTCCCTAATTTGAACATAAATTGTTAGGACATTTTAAGGACTATGCATGGTGTAAATATGTATAATTTTAAGACTTTTAATTAAGGACCAGTTGCCAGAAATTCCATGCAAAACTGATACTACAAAAAATAGAAGTGGGTGGGTCATGAAATGAAAACTGAAGCGATTTACAGATTGTATGCCTCTTTATGCCTTTCACCCACGGATGTGTCCGGAAACGAGAATGCGTGCGAGTATATATACCTCCTTTTAATTCTGTATAAATGCAAGGTTCATTAAATTTAAGTTTACATCCAAATACGTTGTTTACCATCCGTCTGATCACGTGGTCTGATCTACATTTCATCTTGTTAATTGCGTCATGCCGCACATCCTTCAAGCGCTTAGCGAATGAACTCACACTGGGTATGAACATCAGAACATTCTACCACACCAAACGACCTTACCATCCGTACAATTCGTATACAGATGGTACGGACGGAAAATCTTGATTTACGATGGACGTTTGGCCGACAGACATTTGGCCGACAGACACTAGACCGACAGACACTAGACCGACATGACCTTTCACCGACAGACATTTAGCCAACAGGACATTTCGTCGACAAGACATTTAGCCGACAGGACATTTGGCTGACAAGACATTAGGCCGACAGGACAATTCACCGACATTTCAATTATTTGAAACAACATCTTGAAATAATATTTATTGTAACTTTCACGCATATTTACAAGTTATGTGCAATAGTACGTATATAGTCTAAAAAGCTGTCGGCGTTTAAGTCCAAATCACTCACAATCGCTTTGAGTCTTATATTCAGAGTTTGGTAAATTTTCTTCGATGGGCCGACGGAGAATCCAGCAGAGATTTGCTCCAATAAAAGTTCGTTATTGGCTTGCTCCTTCCTGATCTTGGCCACAAGTCTCCGGATAGTGGGGTGGGTGACGCCAACGCGTTGATCGAAGGCATGATGCCAACCTACGGAGTTATTCGTACGCGGTAAATCATTCTCAACACGGTCGTGTACATTCCATAGATCGATATCGAAAAGAGATCGGCGTCGACGTCCTCTCTGGACTATTCCGATCCGTGAGCATTATTTTAGAAAATAGACTTGAAATAAAAAATCTTGTCCGTGAATTGTCCTGTCGGCTTAATGTCTTGTCGGCCAAATGTCCTGTCGGCTAAATGTCTGTCGGTGAAAGGTCATGTCGGTCAAACGTCTGTCGGTCTAGTGTCTGTCGGCCAAATGTCTGTCGGCCAAACGTCCGGTCACGGCAAAATACAAAGGAAACTCATGACCCGTAGCGGATCTATATATTTGATATAGACTTGCTCAAATTTTCTCCTTCAATTTTTACAGCGTAGTCATTTTAGAAGTCATATACAAACCTTACAGTTCGACCTTTATCAGATCTAAAACACTCGGCTGTGCCTCGATGTTTTAAATCTGATAAATACCTCTTGTGCGGTTTGTATATATTACATACAATTCACTCGTTCTCAAAAGGCAATACAATTCATTCGTTCTCAAAAGGCAGGCAAGCATTTTCAAGATGTCGATTATACTCGATAACTATAGGGATAATATGTTAATTATATCAGTAGGAAAAACATACTCTTAACTGCAGTTCAAACACTGGTCCCATTGTTTCAAAATTGAACTGATATGCGTCAATTCTCTAACAAACTGACATTTCTTTGCAACCTCATTGGCTACAGCACCCCTGCAAATTCATTAGCTGTTCCCTATAATGGGAAAGGATTTCTCTTATTGAAACATGAAACTTCCACAGCACTCTCACTGACGTAAGCATAACTTCAAAAAATCGTTTTTAAAAACAACTAGGCATGGTGCTCCGCATACAGTTGAGCTATATCTTCTTTGATCCTATCTTCGAGTTTAGGCGATTTAAGAAAAAACACAATTTTTAGGTAATGCGTTTTAAGGCGTTTTAGGGCGATTTAAGGCGATTTAAGAAAAAATACATGGTAATTAAATATGCAAGTATAGTACTTTAAGCAAAATACAGTAATAACACATAATTAATAGTGCATAGTAAATGTATTTTGAAAGAGCACCACTCACACCCCCAGGGGTCTGGTTAGACTGTCATGTAAACAAGACCCAGTTGAAACTTATTATTAATTAGCTTGTTATTTTGCCGTATTACTAATTTTAAGGTTTACCACCAAATTGCTGGAATTAATACAATGAAGAACATAAACCAGTATATCATAACATGTATTTTTAAATTGAATTGCATACTAATACCTATTACTAAGTTCAGTCCTCGAACCACAATCAATTGGAAATCTAAAAAATCAGGGTTGTGGCTGGAATGTAGGAACGAGAAGATTTAGTGCATCCCATGGGGTTGCTATCCTATATTTTGAGAATTTCCAAATGCATGAATGCCTTGTCATGCATGTTCCAATGTGGCAATACATTGTAGTTATTCAAACGAATTTACATATGTGTTAAACTTAATTCAAATTCAATTTCAAAATTCAATTTTTACCAAATAAGCTTCAATTTACGTTGCAAATATAGTGTTTCATTTCCATGTGTTCATTTAATAACTAAAACTCAACATTGATTGGTATTTATTTATAAAAATTCACTAATATTAAAATTTAGTTTATATAAAGTTTCCTCGACTTGAATAATAAATTTCCGCTGGATAGCCTGAGAGAAGGCTCCCTCCCCGCATGCAGGCTAACATGAAGTATTTAACTGAAATAATGAAAATGCCAGGTTTGAAATGTTAAACCTCGGTTATTAAAACGATCATGGATCTTTATATAAGACGATATGAACCGGACAATGCTGACTATAAAAGTTGACCAGGATCATGCTGTGGTTTATCAATTTATGTAAGTTTGAACACTGTTGATATAAAATATTAAATGTTGTGCACTACAGGCACTGCAATTCAGCACTTGCATGTATATAAGGCCGTCGGAATTATTAAAAGTATCAGTTTACCGTCGAAAGTTGATAAGCCCTCTACCCTGTAATTTATAGGCCCCGCACTATTTTCAATAAAGGAAAACGAAACAATTTATGAATTGTTCTGGAAGTTCATATCACAATATTGGCATATTAATTATACTTAATATCGAAATAGATAAAATGTTGAAAACAGACTGATTCTTGCCATCCTGACTTTTTTCTGTTTGAATATAAGGGTTCCTATGTCATATTATATACCTATAAGCTTGATAGTATGTAACTTATGCACCAGTCATGGAAAGCCTCGCACCCCTCTATCCGGGACATGCGGGGAAATAGCGGGGATTTATTTGCAGATTAGCCTATCTGTTATGCCTGGGTACCCAGGGCATTAGACAGCGTACCTTAGATATGTGTCATGATGGCCAGGGATTATGGGCTGGGAATCAGCGGGAATTCGTCTGTTTGAGATGTATTATTAAGCCTTGTTCATGGACATTTACCCTATACTCTAAAAATAGCTTTTACAGGATAATGTATTGACTTTGTGTAAATTGCAAGATACAGCTAACAGACAAAATGCAAAATATTTACCTACTTTGGCAAAATCAAAATTGCAACATTGCGTGACAATATTGCAATGTTCCTCGCACGAGAACATGCGGTTTGATTGTAAGCATTGGTCAAACGAGGATGAGAGTTGATGAGAGCTGGCAAGCGAGAGTTTGCAGAGAACAACTGTCGTGCCACGCTCAAACGAGAACAAGAGTTGCATGATAGTTCATGCGAATGAGTGGACTCACGAACAAAAGTATGTGACCATTATGGCATCGGTTTTACAAAGGCATACGTTGATATGTCATTTGCTCAGTCACATCGATCAGGAAGAGAAAAATCGCTAGTGTGAACCAGGCTTTAACAAGCCCAAAGTTGATGAGAGTTCACGAGAGTGCTTTAAAGTCGTTAGTTTAGTTTAGTTTAGTTTAGTTTAGTTTATTGTGTTTACCACTCTGAGGTGAACAGGTCTTTGCAACCCACTTGACAAAGGTCGACGAGTGTTAGTTATGATTAATGCCGTAGGGTTAGTTTTTAGTCAGAGAGGAAAACCGGGAAATACCCGGAGAAAAACCCTCGAAGCACAGGAGAGAACCAACCAATCTCAACTTACATGAGTTGATCATGCAAGCATACGGAAATTACCCAACCTGAGTAAATTCCCTGACCTGCTGTATAGCCAGCTTAACTCAGACGTTGAGGGGCAACGCGCTAACCGGATCTGCCACACGTGCTTCTCTTATTGAGAAGCATTTGTTCGAAGCCCGAATAGCACTATACAATGGATAACGCATTTCAGAATGGACTTCGCTGTTTCTTATTGTGTATCGTATTATTTTTAGACTGAGTGGAAGAAGAGCGATGGTTCCTCTTTATCTCGTGATGAATTCATGAGAATGTTGATTCAGGTTGATCTACTGCATGTGTTGGCAGATGAAGATGTTGAGTTAATGTATCAATTACCTGTTATGTTACCATTATCTGCCTCACAAGTAGAACAATGTAACTGTCCTGACAATACAACTGGACTATCTTGCCAAGTAAGTTGTGGCATTTACTTTTTATCTCAATGGCAGGGAGTCCACAAGAGTCACAGACAGCGTCAGCCGTCCCATTGTTAGTTCCTAAGGGTTAGTATTAGAGTATATTAGAGGAGAACCCACATCGAGTAATGTTCTGGAAAGTGGAAACACCAATGGGAAACCTGTCGTCATTCGCTACATCCGTGATATCCGCAAACTATCAAAAAATAAGTTCGGTCATCGCCAAACAACGTGACATGTATATTCTCATCATGCTATGTAATCTCGGTCACCCTGGATTAGCGCAAGCGTTGAAAGGCGCAGTTTCCGATTTGTTTCTTACTTTAAAGTGCTTGTTGTCGGAATTGGAAATGTTCAACAAATATTTTCATTTTTAAAAATCCTATAATTCTTTGTTAATTCGTAGAAGTGTAATGTGGGTTACTTCAGATCTGGTGAGGCATGTATACCATGTCAGTGTAATGGTCATTCTTCAAGTTGTGATCCCAAGACTGGCAAATGTTATGACTGCCAACATAACACTTCAAGTATTGAATACCACAATATTATCAGAACAATACAATATATACCGTAAGTCCTATGTTAAGTCCCCACCCCTCATATGCCCCTTCTCTAATAACCCACTTTTCAAGATAAAAATATTAACCCCCCCCTCCTCTTTTAAGCCCCATCCCCTCAACAACAAACTACCGTAAATCCTATATTAAGGCGCCCTCTCAAATAGACTTATAGACCCCTCCTTTAATAAGTAATAACTTCCTGCTTTCAAAAGAAACAATTCTTGAGTCAATTCTTTTAAGCATCCGCCCTCCTCATAACAAAAACAACACATGCGCACTGATTAGATTTTTTAATTGTCCTGGAAGTTGCTGTCAGTTTTTTGCTGACAATTTAGTTTATACGTTGTAATTTGAATTTAAAGCAGAAGATTTACGGCTTTAAAATTGTAAACTGTAACATCGAGGCACTTGATATCTGCGACACTCTCCTACGTAGAGGCTTCTCGCGCGTTTAAACTAGCTTTTCATGCAACTAATGACGTGAGAAAACAATTGGCCTCGCGCCCAAGGGTAAAATCGGAAACGTAAAAGAGCGCGGAGCCTTTACCAGATTTGTGGAACAACTTAACCTGCGGGGTGTGTACACTGACTTGAGTTGTAATCTGTTACCGGAGAGATTCTAATTTTGTACAGCTAACTCGTTCCCATGCTCTTCCCTCCTGTCAAGTTGGTCACGTGCCTCCCAGATTTTGGAAAGTAAAAGTTAGTAGTGTGCTACAATTGCAACTTTATATGTTACCGTTCAACCAACGGTTTGATGATCGTTGGGTATCTAATTATCGTTGGGTATCGAATTATATTTCAAGCGAGGAGTTTGATCTGATTTAAGCAGACTGTTTAAGTCTTCCCATCCGTCTGTCTGTCTTCGAAGCTAGCAGAGAATATCCAGAGCAGCCGTTATTGCCCGTGGTTATGCAGAAATCAATTACGAAATTCGACTTATTGAATGTAATGATGTGGAATTTCTGCGAAATTACTTTAAGTCAATTCTCAGTATATGTATAATTTGAGCGAATGAGACCTCAATAGTAAACCACCACAGTTCCCCCATTACAAACATTTGAAAAGTTTCACGTTAAAATATGAGGGGTTGAGCGGTGGAGGGGTTTACAGAGGCTCAATATTAAACTTCTATAATTTATGTTTCATTGTTCTCAGGCTTGAAATGCGATGAATGTGTACCAGGTTTCTATGGTAATCCAACAGTGGCAAGTGCGAAGCAAATGCATGCCAACGATGTCCATGTCCAGATAGTCTAAGAATTATGCCACGTCATGTTTCCAGGAATTGTGTGATGAGTGTGCAGATGGTTATGTTGGTGATCCACTGACCGTTGGCTGTAAACCTTGTGAGTGTAATGAAAATATTGACTTGACTGCTACAGGAAATTGTGATCGTCGCACAGGAGAATGTCTGCGGTAAGTATTCGTTGACTGTGTTTATATTAAAAGTCTGCAAAGTGAAACTTCTTGTAGTAGGTAGCTACCACTAAAATAAATACAATATACATATTGTAACACAACAAAATATTTTCAACAACAAGTCAAAAGACAAGAACGACACTTAGAACACAACGTTTTCCATGTCCTTCGCCTATCAGCATCAAAACATGAATTTAGTTTCTCAGTATAGTGTTTGTTAAGTTTAGATTTCAGCAATTGAATAGAAAAAGAGGATTTCACCTGACAGGCTGTTCCATAGGGGCACAATCCTATTGAAAACCTGTTGCAGAGGTTTGGCCGATATGAATCGGTTTGTCCTGCCCTTTTATAGCATATAACATGCTAATAAGCACCTATATAATTGTTTGCAAAGTTTTCGATCCCTAATAAGTGTTCATATGGATAATTGTATCCCACTTGACTGATATCCCAACTACCCGGGATGGCTCGTCTCTCATATGAACAGACAATAATAATTTTTTTGCGCGTTTACATACACAGGCGTGTTTCGTGGTTAGCTGTGCTCGTATGAACAGGCTCCTAAACTGTCCTATATTTGAAAGTAATTAATCATACAGTATATGTTGTTTTAGGAATACGTGGCTGGTACAAGGTGCGACTTATGTAAAATTGGATATTTCTATCTGAGTGGCGATATTTCTATCTTGAGTGTTGGTGTTCAGGCCAAACGAATCAGTGTGATACTGTCAACTCCCCAGTAGCGTAAGTTTATATGAATATACAAATGAATAGGGTATATATAGTGAGCTTTTACAAATTGCGAAAATTATGAAATGTATAGAGTTTGGAGGGTTTGTGAGACCAGCGATACAATATATTTTATAGAAATCCTCGCAATGAAAGCTTACTATTTGTGTCCAAATGTTGTCAAACTTTGCATAGGAACCGATTTGTACATGCACTTTCTAGTGATTGGGTTCATTTCTTAATTTTATTACTCTTTAACACTCGCTTAGGGGTGAGAGTTGCCGTGTGAATTCACAAGTAGCCCTACGGTATTGCGTTCGGTGATCAAACGGTTATCGCTCATAGGAATAACTAGTGGCTTTCAATGACAGTGAATTTTTATATGATTTTCTTCGAAAAAACTTTGCGCAAAAAAGTTTTCGTCGAGTTTGGGTGTAATTTTGAGTAGAACTCCCTCGAAAAAGATTAGTTTTTAACTAACACTCTTTTGCCCTTCATTCCAGTGTCCTGCCATTTACCTTTTGAATTTCGCTATATGTTGATTATTAACTTTTTCTTATTTCAGTACGGCGGGTCAGATATCTGGAAATTGGACATTACAAGAGAGTGTCACTTCTGCATTGTACTGGGTTTTGGAAATGGGAGATTTGGTAAGATTGTAGTTTTAATAATAGCCTATTGAAGTGTGTTATATCATGGGGCTTAGTTGGCGCAGTCGTCAGAGCAAGCGCCTTTCACCTCTGAGATCGTAGGTTCGATTCTCGCTGGGAACTCATGACACTTCGTGAAAAGAGTCCGTCAACGCTCTACCGAAAGTCGCGGGTTTTATCCAGGTACTCCGGTTTCCTCCCACAGGGAGTGTTGACAGGATGGGTTGGGATAAGCCCCAAACTAACCCTCCCATCGTAGCTGTGCTCCCAGATCAGGTATATGAGTCATATATACGGTGGCAGCCAGAGGCGCCTTTAATAAGCCTTCGACTCGATCAAGTAATTATTCGTAATTCAGCCCAGTTCTCAGCTGCAAGTAAGGGTGATTAGCACACCCCAACTTACTTAGTACTTAGAAATAAATAGACCAAAATAAACGTTATTACTAATAGATGAAAGCTGGGAATAATTAAAAGCGAACAAAATTTCTGCTGACCTAAAACATTTCTGGGACCAATGGTCCCATGGTCCATATTTTTGCACCCATGGGAAATGGTTTAGCATTACATTGAGGTACGAATCCCAGCATGACTTTTACTTTTCTATTTCCAGACGAATGCTCATAGAAGAATTGTGCTCTTAACTCTTCCGACAGAAACACGTGATGCACCTGTAGCGATTATTGAGGTAAGATGCAATACTAGAATGAAACCATAAATATAAAATATTTCGATTGCACTGCCAACTAGAATAATTATTTACTAAGTAGTCTACAACTTGTTATCAGGATCAACAGACTTCTTATACAAGTTGTTCCAAGAACTTGTTATCGTCCTGCAATTCAACGACTTGTGAGTGACAACCTTGTAGCAACTTGATAAAATGACAACATTGTTACAACTTGTTCACCAGCTTGCTTCGGGTCTGTTGCGAAGATATCTTGTTGACAAGATGTGAGATTTTTACGTGTGTAGTGTACACGTTCAAACCTGGTATTTAAAACCACTCGCCTTACTGGACAGTATCAATTTAGGAAGCCACAATTTAGTTCATCTGTTAGCTAACATACTGTATGTAGGGTTGGGCGATATTTAGATATTTTCAATCGCGATTATCGTATCGAAGGTAGAAACTTGAGCGAAATTATCGTCATGCTCGATGACTATCGTGATATTGCTTCGCATGTGTATATAGCATTTATAAAATCCTAAAAATGTATTCCATTCCTAGAAAATATAGTTTTTTAAAAGAATTAAAACTATTTCCTGAATTAATATTTATGTATTAATCCGCTGAACAATGAATTTGCAGGCTTTGCTTGCGCTGTGTGTCCACGGCATTTGTGCCAGCGGAGACACAGCAAACGTTTGTCAAACGAAAAATCCTTCATATTACTTTAATTTGTTGTTTTACTTGTTTTTAATAAGATTATATATAAGCTTACTATGTTTTGATATTAATTAAAATTGAAAAATGTGGTCATTGTTTTTATTGCATTTATCGCGATATTATCGAATATCGTGATAATTTCCTTGACAATAATCGTGAGATGATTTTTTAATATCGCCCAACCCTAACTGTATGTAGACGTTTGTTTTAAACAAAACCGAACTCAACGTTTGTCCGTGTCTTTTTTTCTGATGTAGTCCAACGGAGAACGTATATTGCACAAAGAAACAGTTTCTTCTCTTGCTGGACGAATGCCTGAGATTTCTTTATCTGCGGTACGTATTGACTGTAGAAACCCCGTCTTTTTTAGCACTTTAATCTAACAATTTCTCTGAAAGTGACAGAGGCATAGCCAGATATCATTGCTCCCGTGGTTTGAACGGGTTTTTGTTGAAGTGGACGAGTACTGTAGATTGTTCATTGCCTTAAAACCATCGCGTTTTCATGTGCAGAGTGGCAAAACGTTTTCAACCTTCCTCCTAGTAGGATTTTGGGGTTTCCCAACCCCTCGAAATAACTGGAAATTTTCCGACATGCTGGCTTCTGCCTGGGTAGGTTTGCCACTTGCCAGTTGACCATTGTAGTACTGCTTGTCTGACTCAGTGCTGAATGTTGATGCTAATACTAGTCAGACTAGTGTAGTACTTAATTGAGTGTTTCACTTTCAACGTTACTCAATTCCAGTAGACATTCCGCACGGGGCATGGTACCCGTATACCCGCACTTGTTTGCAACTCTGTTTTATGGGATTTGCGTTCCATATTATACTGACCCTTTTTGAACGGTCAATATTTCAAATACTAGCTAAGTCCATGGTAAATGTTACACTTTTATAATTTTATTAACTTGTACCACTTTTGTAAAAATGCATGAAAAGCTGTGAAACTGCGGGTATGGACAGCACAATAACTTTAATGTATAATTACTAAACGTTAATCTGGGTTATACCGATCAACGGTAAATTTTCAAAATCTTGATCTCCTGGTAATGAGTTTACCTGGATGTGCCAATTCACTCGCGTGACAGAGTGAGATTGTCTGACTGATTAGAGTTCTTATTATCACTATTCTTTGTTTCGTAAGCCCAGGTCAAATGAGGATGATAATTGACAAGAGTAAGAAAGCGAGAGTTTGCATGAGAGTTCTCTCAAAGTTGATAAGCTGATTGCGATCTCATCAACTATCATGCTTCAGGTTTTACTGTCAAACCGTTTTTTCTCTTGCGAACCGTATGTTCTCTTATAGTTTTTAGTTTTTAGTCAAACCGTATGTTCTCTTATAGTTTTTAGTTTTTAGCCAAACCGTGTGTTCTCTTATAGTTTATAGTTTATAGTTTATAGTTTATAGTTTATAGTTTATAGTTTATAGTTTATAGTTTATAGTTTATAGTTTATAGTTTATAGTTTTCGATGGTTTCGATGGTTTGGTTTCGATGGTTTGGTTTCGATGGTTTCGATGTTTTCGATGGTTTCGTTGGTTTCGATGGTTTCTATGGTTTCGTTGGTTTCGATGGTTTCGATGGTTTCTTTGCGATGGTTTCGATGGTTTTCGATGGTTTCGTTTCGATGGTTTCGTTTCGATGGTTTCGTTCCGATGGTTTCGTTCCGATGGTTTCGTTCCGATGGTTTCGTTGCGATGGTTTCGTTCCGATGGTTTCGTTCCGATGGTTTCGTTGCGATGGTTTCGTTCCGATGGTTTCGTTCCGATGGTTTCGTTGCGATGGTTTCGTTGCGATGGTTTCGTTCCGATGGTTTCGTTTCGATGGTTTCGTTGCGATGGTTTCGTTCGATGGTTTCGTTGCGATGGTTTCGTTGCGATGGTTTCGTTTCGATGGTTTCGTTGCGATGGTTTCGTTGCGATGGTTTCGTTGCGATGGTTTCGTTCCGATTGTTTCGTTCCGATGGTTTCGTTCCGATGGTTTCGTTCCGATGGTTTCGTTCCGATGGTTTCGTTCCGAGGGTTTCGCTTCAATGTTTCGCTTCAATGGTTTCGCTTCAATGGTTTCGCTTCAATGGTTTCGCTTCAATGGTTTCGCTTCAATGGTTTCGCTTCAATGTTTCGCTTCAATGTTTCGCTTCAATGGTTTCGCTTCAATGGTTTCGTTTCAATGGTTTCGCTTCAATGGTTTCGCTTCAATGGTTTCGCTTCAATGGTTTCGCTTCAATGGTTTCGTTTCAATGGTTTCGTTTCAATGGTTTCGTTTCAATGGTTTCGTTTCAATGGTTTCGTTTCAATGGTTTCGTTTCAATGGTTTCGTTTCAATGGTTTCGTTTCAATGGTTTCGTTTCAATGGTTTCGCTTCAATGGTTTCGTTTCAATGGTTTCGTTTCAATGGTTTCGTTTCAATGGTTTCGCTTCAATGGTTTGCTTCAATGTTTCCTTCAATGGTTTCGCTTCAATTGTTTCGCTTCAATGGTTTCGCTTCAATGGTTTGCTTCAATGGTTTCGTTTCAATGGTTTCGTTTCAATGGTTTCGTTTCAATGGTTTCGTTTCAATGGTTTCGTTTCAATGGTTTCGTTTCAATGGTTTAGTTTCAATGGTTTCCTTCAATGGTTTCCTTCAATTGTTTCGCTTCAATGGTTTCGTTTCAATGGTTTAGTTTCAATAGTTTAGTTTAGTTTATAGTTTAGTTTATTGTGTTTACCACTCTGAGGGGGACGGAAAGCCTTACAGGTTTTTGCAACCCCACTTGACAAAGGTCGACGAGTGTTAGTTATGATTAATGCCAGGGTTAGTTATTAGTCAGAGGAAAACCGGGAGACCGACCGAGAAAAACCACTCGAAGCACGGAGAGAAGAGAGAATCAATCAATCTCAACTTGTTGATCATGCAAGCATGGGAAATTACCCAACCTGAGTAAATTTCCTGCTGCTGTAGCCAGCCAGCTTAACTCTCGTTGAGGGGGCAGCGCGCCGCTAACATCTGCCACACCGTGCTTCTCTTATTGAGAAGCATTTTTTCAAGCCCGAATAGCACTATACAATGGATAACGCATTTCAGAATGGACTTCACTGTTTCTTATTGTGTATCGTATTATTTTTAGACTGAGTGGAAGAAGAGCGATGGTTCCTCTTTATCTCGTGATGAATTCATGAGAATGTTGATTCAGGTTGATCTACTGCATGTGTTGGCAGATGAAGATGTTGAGTTAATGCATCAATTACCTGTCATGTTACCATTATCTGCCTCACAAGTAGAACAATGTAACTGTCCTGACAATACAACTGGACTATCTTGCCAAGTAAGTTGTGGCATTTACTTACCCACATCGAGAGGAATGTTCTGGAAAGTGGAAACACCAATTCGTCATTCGCTACATCCGTGATATCCGCAAACTATCAAAAAATAAGTTCGGTCATCGCCAAACAACGTGACATGTATATTCTCATCATGCTATGTAATCTCGGTCACCCTGGATTAGCGCAAGCGTTGAAAGGCGCAGTTTCCGATTTGTTTCTTACTTTAAAGTGCTTGTTGTCGGAATTGGAAATGTTCAACAAATATTTTCATTTTTAAAAATCCTATAATTCTTTGTTAATTCGTAGAAGTGTAATGTGGGTTACTTCAGATCTGGTGAGGCATGTATACCATGTCAGTGTAATGGTCATTCTTCAAGTTGTGATCCCAAGACTGGCAAATGTTATGACTGCCAACATAACACTTCAAGTATTGAATACCACAATATTATCAGAACAATACAATATATACCGTAAGTCCTATGTTAAGTCCCCACCCCCTCATATGCCCCTTCTCTAATAACCCCCTTTTCAAGATAAAAAATATTAACCCCCGCTCCTCTTTTAAGCCCCATCCCCTCAACAACAAACTACCGTAAATCCTATATTAAGGCGCCCTCTCAAATAGACTTATAGACCCCTCCTTTAATAAGTAATAACTTCCTGCTTTCAAAAGAAACAATTCTTGAGTCCCCTCTCTTTTAAGCATCCGCCCTCCTCATAACAAAAACAACACATGCGCACTGATTAGATTTTTTAATTGTCCTGGAAGTTGCTGTCAGTTTTTTGCTGACAATTTAGTTTATACGTTGTAATTTGAATTTAAAGCAGAAGATTTACGGCTTTAAAATTGTAAACTGTAACATCGAGGCACTTGATATCTGCGACACTCTCCTACGTAGAGGCTTCTCGCGCGTTTAAACTAGCTTTTCATGCAACTAATGACGTGAGAAAACAATTGGCCTCGCGCCCAAGGGTAAAATCGGAAACGTAAAAGAGCGCGGAGCCTTTACCAGATTTGTGGAACAACTTAACCTGCGGGGTGTGTACACTGACTTGAGTTGTAATCTGTTACCGGAGAGATTCTAATTTTGTACAGCTAACTCGTTCCCATGCTCTTCCCTCCTGTCAAGTTGGTCACGTGCCTCCCAGATTTTGGAAAGTAAAAGTTAGTAGGGTGCTAGAATTGCAACTTTATATGTTACCGTTCAACCAACGGTTTGATGAAAAATTTGTTTTCGCCACAAGAAAAACACCTACAATTATCGTTAGGTATCGAATTATATTTCAAGCGAGGAGTTTGATCTGATTTAAGCAGACTGTTTAAGTCTTCCCATCCGTCTGTCTGTCTTCGAAGCTAGCAGAGAATATCCAGAGCAGCCGTTATTGCCCGTGGTTATGCAGAAATCAATTACGAAATTCGACTTATTGAATGTAATGATGTGGAATTTCTCAAGTCAATTCTCAGTATATGTATAATTTGAGCGAATGAGACGTCAATAGTAAACCACCACAGTTCCCCCATTACAAACATTTGAAAAGTTTCACGTTAAAATATGAGGGGTTGAGCGGTGGAGGGGTTTACAGAGGCTCAATATTAAACTTCTATAATTTATGTTTCACTGTTCTCAGGCTTGAAATGCGATGAATGTGTACCAGGTTTCTATGGTAATCCAACAAATGCATGCCAACGATGTCCATGTCCAGATAGTCTAAGAATTATGCCACGTCATGTTTCCAGGAATTGGACGGTACATTCAACTGCACATGTCGGATGGGGTATACAGGAAATTTCTGTGATGAGTGTGCAGATGGTTATGTTGGTGATCCACTGACCGTTGGCTGTAAACCTTGTGAGTGTAATGAAAATATTGACTTGACTGCTACAGGCAATTGTGATCGTCGCACAGGAGAATGTCTGCGGTAAGTATTCGTTGACTGTGTTTATATTAAAAGTCTGCAAAGTGAAACTTCTTGTAGTAGGTAGCTACCACTAAAATAATACAATATACATATTGTAACACAACAAAATATTTTCAACAACAAGTCAAAAGACAAGAACGACACTTAGAACAAAACGTTTTCCATGTCCTTCGCCTATCAGCATCAAAACATGAATTTAGTTTCTCAGTATAGTGTTTGTTAAGTTTAGATTTCAGCAATTGAATAGAAAAAGAGGATTTCACCCGACAGGCTGTTCCATAGGGGCACAATCCTATTGAAAACCTGTTGCAGAGGTTTGGCCGATATGAATCGGTTTGTCCTGCCCTTTTATAGCATATAACATGCTAATAAGCACCTATATAATTGTTTGCAAAGTTTTCGATCCCTAATAAGTGTTCATATGGATAATTGTATCCCACTTGACTGATATCCCAACTACCCGGGATGGCTCGTCTCTCATATGAACAGACAATAATTTTTTTGCGCGTTTACATACACAGGCGTGTTTCGTGGTTAGCTGTGCTCGTATGAACAGGCTCCTAAACTGTCCTATATTTGAAAGTAATTAATCATACAGTATATGTTGTTTTAGGAATACGTGGCTGGTACAAGGTGCGACTTATGTAAAATTGGATATTTCTATCTGAGTGGCGATATTTCTATCTTGAGTGTTGGTGTTCAGGCCAAACGAATCAGTGTGATACTGTCAACTCCCCAGTAGCGTAAGTTTATATGAATATACAAATGAATAGGGTATATATAGTGAGCTTTTACAAATTGCGAAAATTATGAAATGTATAGAGTTTGGAGGGTTTGTGAGACCAGCGATACAATATATTTTATAGAAATCCTCGCAATGAAAGCTTACTATTTGTGTCCAAATGTTGTCAAACTTTGCATAGGAACCGATTTGTACATGCACTTTCTAGTGATTGGGTTCATTTCTTAATTTTATTACTTTTTAACACTCGCTTAGGGGTGAGAGTTGCCGTGTGAATTCACAAGTAGCCCTACGGTATTGCGTTCGGTGATCAAACGGTTATCGCTCATAGGAATAACTAGTGGCTTTCAATGACAGTGAATTTTTATATGATTTTCTTCGAAAAAACTTTGCGCAAAAAAGTTTTCGTCGATTTTTGGGTGTAATTTTGAGTAGAACTCCCTCGAAAAAGATTAGTTTTTAACTAACACTCTTTTGCCCTTCATTCCAGTGTCCTGCCATTTACCTTTTGAATTTCGCTATATGTTGATTATTAACTTTTTCTTATTTCAGTACGGCGGGTCAGATATCTGGAAATTGGACATTACAAGAGTGTCACTTCTGCATTGTACTAGGTTTTGGAAATGGGAGATTTGGTAAGATTGTAGTTTTAATAATAGCCTATTGAAGTGTGTTATATCATGGGGCTTAGTTGGCGCAGTCGTCAGAGCAAGCGCCTTTCACCTCTGAGATCGTAGGTTCGATTCTCGCTGGGAACTCATGACACTTCGTGAAAAGAGTCCGTCAACGCTCTACCGAAAGTCGCGGGTTTTATCCAGGTACTCCGGTTTCCTCCACATGGAGTGTTGACAGGATGGGTTGGGATAAGCCCCAAACTAACCCTCCCATCGTAGCTGTGCTCCCAGATCAGGTATATGAGTCATATATACGGTGGCAGCCAGAGGCGCCTTTAATAAGCCTTCGACTCGATCAAGTAATTATTCGTAATTCAGCCCAGTTCTCAGCTGCAAGTAAGGGTGATTAACTTACTTAGTACTTAGAAATAAATATACCAAAATAAACGTTATAACTAATAGATGAAAGCTGGGAATAATTAAAATCGAACAAAATTTCTGCTGACCTAAAACAATTCTGGGACAAATGGTCCCATGGTCAGCTATTTTTGCACCCATGGGAAATGGTTTAGCATTACATTGAGGTACGAATCCCAGCATGACTTTTACTTTTCTATTTCCAGACGAATGCTCATAGAAGAATTGTGCTCTTAACTCTTCCGACAGAAACACGTGATGCACCTGTAGCGATTATTGAGGTAAGATGCAATACTAGAATGAAACCATAAATATAAAATATTTCGATTGCACTGCCAACTAGAATAATTATTTACTAAGTAGTCTACAACTTGTTATCAGGATCAACAGACTTCTTATACAAGTTGTTCCAAGAACTTGTTATCGTCCTGCAATTCAACGACTTGTGAGTGACAACCTTGTAGCAACTTGATAAAATGACAACATTGTTACAACTTGTTCACCAGCTTGCTTCGGGTCTGTTGCGAAGATATCTTGTTGACAAGATGTGAGATTTTTACGTGTGTAGTGTACACGTTCAAACCTGGTATTTAAAACCACTCGCCTTACTGGACAGTATCAATTTAGGAAGCCACAATTTAGTTCATCTGTTAGCTAACATACTGTATGTAGGGTTGGGCGATATTTAGATATTTTCAATCGCGATTATCGTATCGAAGGTAGAAACTTGAGCGAAATTATCGTCATGCTCGATGACTATCGTGATATTGCTTCGCATGTGTATATAGCATTTATAAAATCCTAAAATGTATTCCATTCCTAGAAAATATAGTTTTTAAAAGAATTAAAACTATTTCCTGAATTAATATTTATGTATTAATCCGCTGAACAATGAATTTGCAGGCTTTGCTTGCGCTGTGTGTCCACGGCATTTGTGCCAGCGGAGACACAGCAAACGTTTGTCAAACGAAAAATCCTTCATATTACTTTTATTTGTTGTTTTACTTGTTTTTAATAAGATTATATATAAGCTTACTATGTTTTGATATTAATTAAAATTGAAAAATGTGGTCATTGTTTTTATTGCATTTATCGCGATATTATCGAATATCGTGATAATTTCCTTGACAATAATCGTGAGATGATTTTTTAATATCGCCCAACCCTAACTGTATGTAGACGTTTGTTTTAAACAAAACCGAACTCAACGTTTGTCCGTGTCTTTTTTTTCTGATGTAGTCCAACGGAGAACGTATATTGCACAAAGAAACAGTTTCTTCTCTTGCTGGACGAAGGCCTGAGATTTCTTTATCTGCGGTACGTATTGACTGTAGAAACCCCGTCTTTTGTAGCACTTTAATCTAACAATTTCTCTGAAAGTGACAGAGGCATAGCCAGATATCATTGCTCCCGTGGTTTGAACGGGTTTTTGTTGAAGTGGACGAGTACTGTAGATTGTTCATTGCCTTAAAACCATCGCGTTTTCATGTGCAGAGTGGCAAAACGTTTTCAACCTTCCTCCTAGTAGGATTTTGGGGTTTCCCAACCCCTCGAAATAACTGGAAATTTTCCGACATGCTGGCTTCTGCCTGGGTAGGTTTGCCACTTGCCAGTTGACCATTGTAGTACTGCTTGTCTGACTCAGTGCTGAATGTTGATGCTAATACTAGTCAGACTAGTGTAGTACTTAATTGAGTGTTTCACTTTCAACGTTACTCAATTCCAGTAGACATTCCGCACGGGGCATGGTACCCGTATACCCGCACTTGTTTGCAACTCTGCGTTCCATATTATACTGACCCTTTTTGAACGGTCAATATTTCAAATACTAGCTAAGTCCATGGTAAATGTTACACTTTTATAATTTTATTAACTTGTACCACTTTTG
Source organism: Trachythela sp. YZ-2020 (assembly GCA_016169945.1). NCBI lineage: Eukaryota > Metazoa > Cnidaria > Anthozoa > Malacalcyonacea > Clavulariidae > Trachythela > Trachythela sp. YZ-2020. Next base: position 2,070,714 of record JADLSH010000126.1, on the reverse strand, counting down.
TAAAAATGCATGAAAAGCTGTGAAACTGCGGGTATGGACAGCACAATAACTTTAATGTATAATTACTAAACGTTAATCTGGGTTATACCGATCAACGGTAAATTTTCAAAATCTTGATCTCCTGGTAATGAGTTTACCTGGATGTGCCAATTCACTCGCGTGACAGAGTGAGATTGTCTGACTGATTAGAGTTCTTATTATCACTATTCTTTGTTTCGTAAGCCCAGGTCAAATGAGGATGATAATTGACAAGAGTAAGAAAGCGAGAGTTTGCATGAGAGTTCTCTCAAAGTTGATAAGCTGATTGCGATCTCATCAACTATCATGCTTCAGGTTTTACTGTCAAACCGTTTTTTCTCTTGCGAACCGTATGTTCTCTTATAGTTTTTAGTTTTTAGTCAAACCGTATGTTCTCTTATAGTTTTTAGTTTTTAGCCAAACCGTGTATAGTTTATAGTTTATAGTTTATAGTTTATAGTTTATAGTTTATAGTTTATAGTTTATAGTTTATAGTTTATAGTTTATAGTTTATAGTTTTCGATGGTTTCGATGGTTTGGTTTCGATGGTTTGGTTTCGATGGTTTGGTTTCGATGGTTTCGTTTCGATGGTTTCGTCTCGTTGGTTTCGTTGCGATGGTTTCGTTGCGATGGTTTCGTTGCGATGGTTTCGTTCCGATGGTTTCGTTGCGATGGTTTCGTTCCGATGGTTTCGTTCCGATGGTTTCGTTCCGATGGTTTCGTTCCGATGGTTTCGTTCCGATGGTTTCGTTCCGATGGTTTCGTTCCGATGGTTTCGTTGCGATGGTTTCGTTCCGATGGTTTCGTTCCGATGGTTTCGTTTCGATGGTTTCGTTGCGATGGTTTCGTTTCGATGGTTTCGTTGCGATGGTTTCGTTGCGATGGTTTCGTTGCGATGGTTTCGTTCCGATTGTTTCGTTCCGATGGTTTCGTTCCGATGGTTTCGTTCCGATGGTTTCGTTCAATGGTTTCGCTTCAATGGTTTCGCTTCAATGGTTTCGCTTCAATGGTTTCGCTTCAATGGTTTCGCTTCAATGGTTTCGCTTCAATGGTTTCGCTTCAATGGTTTCGCTTCAATGGTTTCGCTTCAATGGTTTCGCTTCAATGGTTTCGCTTCAATGGTTTCGCTTCAATGGTTTCGCTTCAATGGTTTCGTTTCAATGGTTTCGTTTCAATGGTTTCGTTTCAATGGTTTCGTTTCAATGGTTTCGTTTCAATGGTTTCGTTTCAATGGTTTCGTTTCAATGATTTCGTTTCAATGGTTTCGTTTCAATGGTTTCGCTTCAATGGTTTCGCTTCAATGGTTTCGCTTCAATGTTTCGCTTCAATGGTTTCGCTTCAATGGTTTCTCTTCAATGGTTTCGCTTCAATTGTTTCGCTTCAATGGTTTCGTTTCAATGGTTTCGTTTCAATGGTTTCGTTTCAATGGTTTCGTTTCAATGGTTTCGTTTCAATGGTTTCGCTTCAATGGTTTCGCTTCAATGGTTTCGCTTCAATGGTTTCGCTTCAATTGTTTCGCTTCAATGGTTTCGTTTCAATGGTTTAGTTTCAATAGTTTAGTTTAGTTTATAGTTTAGTTTATTGTGTTTACCACTCTGAGGTGGACGGAAAGCCTTAACAGGTTTTTGCAACCCACTTGACAAAGGTCGACGAGTGTTAGTTATGATTAATGCCGTAGGGTTAGTTATTAGTCAGAGAGGAAAACCGGAATATCCGGAGAAAAACCCTCGAAGCACAGGAGAGAACCAACCAATCTCAACTTACTTGAGTTGATCATGCAAGCATAGGGAAATTACCCAACCTGAGTAAATTCCCTGACCTGCTGTATAGCCAGCTTAACTCAGACGTTGAGGGGCAACGCGCTAACCGCATCTGCCACCCGTGCTTCTCTTATTGAGAAGCATTTTTTCGAAGCCCGAATAGCACTATACAATGGATAACGCATTTCAGAATGGACTTCACTGTTTCTTATTGTGTATCGTATTATTTTTAGACTGAGTGGAAGAAGAGCGATGGTTCCTCTTTATCTCGTGATGAATTCATGAGAATGTTGATTCAGGTTGATCTACTGCATGTGTTGGCAGATGAAGATGTTGAGTTAATGCATCAATTACCTGTCATGTTACCATTATCTGCCTCACAAGTAGAACAATGTAACTGTCCTGACAATACAACTGGACTATCTTGCCAAGTAAGTTGTGGCATTTACTTACCCACATCGAGAGGAATGTTCTGGAAAGTGGAAACACCAATTCGTCATTCGCTACATCCGTGATATCCGCAAACTATCAAAAAATAAGTTCGGTCATCGCCAAACAACGTGACATGTATATTCTCATCATGCTATGTAATCTCGGTCACCCTGGATTAGCGCAAGCGTTGAAAGGCGCAGTTTCCGATTTGTTTCTTACTTTAAAGTGCTTGTTGTCGGAATTGGAAATGTTCAACAAATATTTTCATTTTTAAAAATCCTATAATTCTTTGTTAATTCGTAGAAGTGTAATGTGGGTTACTTCAGATCTGGTGAGGCATGTATACCATGTCAGTGTAATGGTCATTCTTCAAGTTGTGATCCCAAGACTGGCAAATGTTATGACTGCCAACATAACAATTCAAATATTGAATACCACAATATTATCAGAACAATACAATATATACCGTAAGTCCTATGTTAAGTCCCCACCCCCTCATATGCCCCTTCTCTAATAACCCCCTTTTCAAGATAAAAAATATTAACCCCCGCTCCTCTTTTAAGCCCCATCCCCTCAACAACAAACTACCGTAAATCCTATATTAAGGCGCCCTCTCAAATAGACTTATAGACCCCTCCTTTAATAAGTAATAACTTCCTGCTTTCAAAAGAAACAATTCTTGAGTCCCCTCTCTTTTAAGCATCCGCCCTCCTCATAACAAAAACAACACATGCGCACTGATTAGATTTTTTAATTGTCCTGGAAGTTGCTGTCAGTTTTTTGCTCACAATTTAGTTTATACGTTGCAATTTGAATTTAAAGCAGAAGATTTACGGCTTTAAAATTGTAAACTGTAACATCGAGGCACTTGATATCTGCGACACTCTCCTACGTAGAGGCTTCTCGCGCGTTTAAACTAGCTTTTCATGCAACTAATGACGTGAGAAAACAATTGGCCTCGCGCCCAAGGGTAAAATCGGAAACGTAAAAGAGCGCGGAGCCTTTACCAGATTTGTGGAACAACTTAACCTGCGGGGTGTGTACACTGACTTGAGTTGTAATCTGTTACCGGAGAGATTCTAATTTTGTACAGCTAACTCGTTCCCATGCTCTTCCCTCCTGTCAAGTTGGTCACGTGCCTCCCAGATTTTGGAAAGTAAAAGTTAGTAGGGTGCTAGAATTGCAACTTTATATGTTACCGTTCAACCAACGGTTTGATGAAAAATTTGTTTTCGCCACAGGAAAAACAGCTACAATTATCGTTGTGTATCGAATTATATTTCAAGCGAGGAGTTTGATCTGATTTAAGCAGACTGTTTAAGTCTTCCCATCCGTCTGTCTGTCTTCGAAGCTAGCAGACAATATCCAGAGCAGCCGTTATTGCCCGTGGTTATGCAGAAATCAATTACGAAATTCGACTTATTGAATGTAATGATGTGGAATTTCTGCGAAATTACTTTAAGTCAATTCTCAGTATATGTATAATTTGAGCGAATGAGACCTCAATAGTAAACCACCACAGTTCCCCCATTACAAACATTTGAAAAGTTTCACGTTAAAATATGAGGGGTTGAGCGGTGGAGGGGTTTACAGAGGCTCAATATTAAACTTCTATAATTTATGTTTCACTGTTCTCAGGCTTGAAATGCGATGAATGTGTACCAGGTTTCTATGGTAATCCAACAAGTGGCGAAGCAAATGCATGCCAACGATGTCCATGTCCAGATAGTCTAAGAATTATGCCACGTCATGTTTCCAGGAAATGTGATGAGTGTGCAGATGGTTATGTTGGTGATCCACTGACCGTTGGCTGTAAACCTTGTGAGTGTAATGAAAATATTGACTTGACTGCTACAGGAAATTGTGATCGTCGCACAGGAGAATGTCTGCGGTAAGTATTCGTTGACTGTGTTTATATTAAAAGTCTGCAAAGTGAAACTTCTTGTAGTAGGTAGCTACCACTAAAATAAATACAATATACATATTGTAACACAACAAAATATTTTCAACAACAAGTCAAAAGACAAGAACGACACTTAGAACAAAACGTTTTCCATGTCCTTCGCCTATCAGCATCAAAACATGAATTTAGTTTCTCAGTATAGTGTTTGTTAAGTTTAGATTTCAGCAATTGAATAGAAAAAGAGGATTTCACCCGACAGGCTGTTCCATAGGGGCACAATCCTATTGAAAACCTGTTGCAGAGGTTTGGCCGATATGAATCGGTTTGTCCTGCCCTTTTATAGCATATAACATGCTAATAAGCACCTATATAATTGTTTGCAAAGTTTTCGATCCCTAATAAGTGTTCATATGGATAATTGTATCCCACTTGACTGATATCCCAAGTACCCGGGATGACTCGTCTCTCATATGAACAGACAATAATTTTTTTGCGCGTTTACATACACAGGCGTGTTTCGTGGTTAGCTGTGCTCGTATGAACAGGCTCCTAAACTGTCCTATATTTGAAAGTAATTAATCATACAGTATATGTTGTTTTAGGAATACGTGGCTGGTACAAGGTGCGACTTATGTAAAATTGGATATTTCTATCTGAGTGGCGATATTTCTATCTTGAGTGTTGGTGTCCAGGCCAAACGAATCAGTGTGATACTGTCAACTCCCCAGTAGCGTAAGTTTATATGAATATACAAATGAATAGGGTATATATAGTGAGCTTTTACAAATTGCGAAAATTATGAAATGTATAGAGTTTGGAGGGTTTGTGAGACCAGCGATACAATATATTTTATAGAAATCCTCGCAATGAAAGCTTACTATTTGTGTCCAAATGTTGTCAAACTTTGCATAGGAACCGATTTGTACATGCACTTTCTAGTGATTGGGTTCATTTCTTAATTTTATTACTTTTTAACACTCGCTTAGGGGTGAGAGTTGCCGTGTGAATTCACAAGTAGCCCTACGGTATTGCGTTCGGTGATCAAACGGTTATCGCTCATAGGAATAACTAGTGGCTTTCAATGACAGTGAATTTTTATATGATTTTCTTCGAAAAAACTTTGCGCAAAAAAGTTTTCGTCGATTTTTGGGTGTAATTTTGAATAGAACTCCCTCGAAAAGATTAGTTTTTAACTAACACTCTTTTGCCCTTCATTCCAGTGTCCTGCCATTTACCTTTTGAATTTCGCTATATGTTGATTATTAACTTTTTCTTATTTCAGTACGGCGGGTCAGATATCTGGAAATTGGACATTACAAGAGAGTGTCACTTTGTACTGGGTTTTGGAAATGGGAGATTTGGTAAGATTGTAGTTTTAATAATAGCCTATTGAAGTGTGTTATATCATGGGGCTTAGTTGGCGCAGTCGTCAGAGCAAGCGCCTTTCACCTCTGAGATCGTAGGTTCGATTCTCGCTGGGAACTCATGACACTTCGTGAAAAGAGTCCGTCAACGCTCTACCGAAAGTCGCGGGTTTTATCCAGGTACTCCGGTTTCCTCCCACAGGGAGTGTTGACAGGATGGGTTGGGATAAGCCCCAAACTAACCCTCCCATCGTAGCTGTGCTCCCAGATCAGGTATATGAGTCATATATACGGTGGCAGCCAGAGGCGCCTTTAATAAGCCTTCGACTCGATCAAGTAATTATTCGTAATTCAGCCCAGTTCTCAGCTGCAAGTAAGGGTGATTAGCACACCCCACCTTACTTAGTACTTAGAAATAAATAGACCAAAATAAACGTTATTACTAATAGACGAAAGCTGGGAATAATTAAAAGCGAACAAAATTTCTGCTGACCTAAAACATTTCTGGGACCAATGGTCCCATGGTCCGCTATTTTTTGCACCCATGGGAAATGGTTTAGCATTACATTGAGGTACGAATCCCAGCATGACTTTTACTTTTCTATTTCCAGACGAATGCTCATAGAAGAATTGTGCTCTTAACTCTTCCGACAGAAACACGTGATGCACCTGTAGCGATTATTGAGGTAAGATGCAATACTAGAATGAAACCATAAATATAAAATATTTCGATTGCACTGCCAACTAGAATAATTATTTACTAAGTAGTCTACAACTTGTTATCAGGATCAACAGACTTCTTATACAAGTTGTTCCAAGAACTTGTTATCGTCCTGCAATTCAACGACTTGTGAGTGACAACCTTGTAGCAACTTGATAAAATGACAACATTGTTACAACTTGTTCACCAGCTTGCTTCGGGTCTGTTGCGAAGATATCTTGTTGACAAGATGTGAGATTTTTACGTGTAGTGTACACGTTCAAACCTGGTATTTAAAACCACTCGCCTTACTGGACAGTATCAATTTAGGAAGCCACAATTTAGTTCATCTGTTAGCTAACATACTGTATGTAGGGTTGGGCGATATTTAGATATTTTCAATCGCGATTATCGTATCGAAGGTAGAAACTTGAGCGAAATTATCGTCATGCTCGATGACTATCGTGATATTACTTCGCATGTGTATATAGCATTTATAAAATCCTAAAATGTATTCCATTCCTAGAAAATATAGTTTTTAAAAGAATTAAAACTATTTCTGAATTAATATTTATGTATTAATCCGCTGAACAATGAATTTGCAGGCTTTGCTTGCGCTGTGTGTCCACGGCATTTGTGCCAGCGGAGACACAGCAAACGTTTGTCAAACGAAAAATCCTTCATATTACTTTAATTTGTTGTTTTACTTGTTTTTAATAAGATTATATATAAGCTTACTATGTTTTGATATTAATTAAAATTGAAAAATGTGGTCATAGTTTTTATTGCATTTATCGCGATATTATCGAATATCGTGATAATTTCATTGACAATAATCGTGAGATGATTTTTTTAATATCGCCCAACCCTAACTGTATGTAGAGGTTTGTTTTAAACAAAACCGAACTCAACGTTTGTCCGTGTCTTTTTTTCTGATGTAGTCCAACGGAGAACGTATATTGCACAAAGAAACAGTTTCTTCTCTTGCTGGACGAATGCCTGAGATTTCTTTATCTGCGGTACGTATTGACTGTAGAAACCCCGTCTTTTTTAGCACTTTAATCTAACAATCGCACTAAACTGCGGGTATGGACAGCACAATAACTTTAATGTATAATTACTAAACGTTAATCTGGGTTATACCGATCAACGGTAAATTTTCAAAATCTTGATCTCCTGGTAATGAGTTTACCTGGATGTGCCAATTCGTGACAGAGTGAGATTGTCTGACCGATTAGAGTTCTTATTATCACTATTCTTTGTTTCGTAAGCCCAGGTCAAATGAGGATGATAATTGACGAGAGTAAGAAAGCGAGAGTTTGCATGAGAGTTCTCTCAAAGTTGATAAGCTGATTGCGATCTCATCAACTATCATGCTTCAGGTTTTACTGTCAAACCGTTTTTTCTCTTGCGAACCGTATGTTCTCTTATAGTTTTTAGTTTTTAGTTTATAGTTTATAGTTTATAGTTTATAGTTTATAGTTTATAGTTTATAGTTTATAGTTTATAGTTTATAGTTTATAGTTTATAGTTTATAGTTTATAGTTTATAGTTTATAGTTTATAGTTTATAGTTTATAGTTTTTAGTTTTTAGTTTTTAGTTTTTAGTTTATAGTTTATAGTTTATTTTTAGTTTTTAGTTTTTAGTTTATAGTTTATAGTTTATAGTTTATAGTTTATAGTTTATAGTTTATAGTTTATAGTTTATAGTTTATAGTTTATAGTTTTTGGTTTCAATGGTTTCGATGGTTTCGATGGTTTCGATGGTTTCGATGGTTTCGATGGTTTCGATGGTTTCGTTTCGATGGTTTCGTTTCGATGGTTTCGTTTCGATGGTTTCGTTGCGATGGTTTCGTTGCGATGGTTTCGTTCCGATGGTTTCGTTCCGATGGTTTCGTTCCGATGGTTTCGTTCCGATGGTTTCGTTCCGATGGTTTCGTTCCGATGGTTTCGTTCCGATGGTTTCGTTGCGATGGTTTCGTTGCGATGGTTTCGTTCCGATGGTTTCGTTCCGATGGTTTCGTTTCGATGGTTTCGTTGCGATGGTTTCGTTTCGATGGTTTCGTTGCGATGGTTTCGTTGCGATGGTTTCGTTCCGATGGTTTCGTTCCGATGGTTTCGTTCCGATGGTTTCGTTCCGATGGTTTCGCTTCAATGGTTTCGCTTCAATGGTTTCGCTTCAATGGTTTCGCTTCAATGGTTTCGCTTCAATGGTTTCGCTTCAATGGTTTCGCTTCAATGGTTTCGCTTCAATGGTTTCGCTTCAATGGTTTCGCTTCAATGGTTTCGTTTCAATGGTTTCGCTTCAATGGTTTCGCTTCAATGGTTTCGCTTCAATGGTTTCGCTTCAATGGTTTCGCTTCAATGGTTTCGTTTCAATGGTTTCGCTTCAATGGTTTCGCTTCAATGGTTTCGCTTCAATGGTTTCGCTTCAATGGTTTCGCTTCAATGGTTTCGCTTCAATGGTTTCGCTTCAATGGTTTCGCTTCAATGGTTTCGCTTCAATGGTTTCCTTCAATGGTTTCGCTTCAATGGTTTCGTTTCAATGGTTTCGTTTCAATGGTTTCGTTTCAATGGTTTCGCTTCAATGGTTTCGTTTCAATGGTTTCGCTTCAATGGTTTCGTTTCAATGGTTTCGTTTCAATGGTTTCGCTTCAATGGTTTCGCTTCAATGGTTTCCTTCAATGGTTTCGCTTCAATGGTTTCGCTTCAATGGTTTCGCTTCAATGGTTTCGCTTCAATGGTTTCGCTTCAATGGTTTCGTTTCAATGGTTTCGCTTCAATGGTTTCGTTTCAATGGTTTCGTTTCAATGGTTTCGTTTCAATGGTTTCGTTTCAATGGTTTCGTTTCAATGGTTTCGTTTCAATGGTTTCGCTTCAATGGTTTCGCTTCAATGGTTTCGCTTCAATGGTTTCGCTTCAATGGTTTCGTTTCAATGGTTTAGTTTCAATGGTTTAGCTTCAATGGTTTAGGTTCAATGGTTTTTGCCTTCAATGGTTTTTGCAATGTTTAGTTTCAGTTATGATTAATGCCGTAGGGTTAGTTATTAGTCAGAGAGGAAAACCGGAATATCCGGAGAAAAACCCTCGAAGCACAGGAGAGAACCAACCAATCTCAACTTACATGAGTTGATCATGCAAGCATAGGGAAATTACCCAACCTGAGTAAATTCCCTGCCCTGCTGTATAGCCAGCTTAACTCGGACGTTGAGGGGCAACGCGCTAACCGCATCTGCCACCCGTGCTTCTCTTATTGAGAAGCATTTGTTCGAAGCCCGAATAGCACTATACAATGGATAACGCATTTCAGAATGGACTTCACTGTTTCTTATTGTGTATCGTATTATTTTTAGACTGAGTGGAAGAAGAGCGATGGTTCCTCTTTATCTCGTGATGAATTCATGAGAATGTTGATTCAGGTTGATCTACTGCATGTGTTGGCAGATGAAGATGTTGAGTTAATGCATCAATTACCTGTCATGTTACCATTATCTGCCTCACAAGTAGAACAATGTAACTGTCCTGACAATACAACTGGACTATCTTGCCAAGTAAGTTGTGGCATTTACTTACCCACATCGAGAGGAATGTTCTGGAAAGTGGAAACACCAATTCGTCATTCGCTACATCCGTGATATCCGCAAACTAGCAAAAAATAAGTTCGGTCATCGCCAAACAACGTGACATGTATATTCTCATCATGCTATGTAATCTCGGTCACCCTGGATTAGCGCAAGCGTTGAAAGGCGCAGTTTCCGATTTGTTTCTTACTTTAAAGTGCTTGTTGTCGGAATTGGAAATGTTCAACAAATATTTTCATTTTTAAAAATCCTATAATTCTTTGTTAATTCGTAGAAGTGTAATGTGGGTTACTTCAGATCTGGTGAGGCATGTATACCATGTCAGTGTAATGGTCATTCTTCAAGTTGTGATCCCAAGACTGGCAAATGTTATGACTGCCAACATAACACTTCAAGTATTGAATACCACAATATTATCAGAACAATACAATATATACCGTAAGTCCTATGTTAAGTCCCCACCCTCATATGCCCCTTCTCTAATAACCCCTTTTCAAGATAAAAATATTAACCCCGCTCCTCTTTTAAGCCCCATCCCTCAACAACAATCAAATAGACTTATAGACCCTCCTTTAATAAGTAATAACTTCCTGCTTTCAAAAGAAACAATTCTTGAGTCCTCTCTTTTAAGCATCCGCCCTCCTCATAACAAAAACAACACATGCGCACTGATTAGATTTTTTAATTGTCCTGGAAGTTGCTGTCAGTTTTTTGCTGACAATTTAGTTTATACGTTGTAATTTGAATTTAAAGCAGAAGATTTACGGCTTTAAAATTGTAAACTGTAACATCGAGGCACTTGATATCTGCGACACTCTCCTACGTAGAGGCTTCTCGCGCGTTTAAACTAGCTTTTCATGCAACTAATGACGTGAGAAAACAATTGGCCTCGCGCCCAAGGGTAAAATCGGAAACGTAAAAGAGCGCGGAGCCTTTACCAGATTTGTGGAACAACTTAACCTGCGGGTGTGTACACTGACTTGAGTTGTAATCTGTTACCGGAGAGATTCTAATTTTGTACAGCTAACTCGTTCCCATGCTCTTCCCTCCTGTCAAGTTGGTCACGTGCCTCCCAGATTTTGGAAAGTAAAAGTTAGTAGGGTGCTAGAATTGCAACTTTATATGTTACCGTTCAACCAACGGTTTGATGAAAAATTTGTTTTCGCCACAAGAAAAACACCTACAATTATCGTTGGGTATCGAATTATATTTCAAGCGAGGAGTTTGATCTGATTTAAGCAGACTGTTTAAGTCTTCCCATCCGTCTGTCTGTCTTCGAAGCTAGCAGAGAATATCCAGAGCAGCCGTTATTGCCCGTGGTTATGCAGAAATCAATTACGAAATTCGACTTATTGAATGTAATGATGTGGAATTTCTGCGAAATTACTTTAAGTCAATTCTCAGTATATGTATAATTTGAGCGAATGAGACCTCAATAGTAAACCACCACAGTTCCCCCATTACAAACATTTGAAAAGTTTCACGTTAAAAGATGAGGGGTTGAGCGGTGGAGGGGTTTACAGAGGCTCAATATTAAACTTCTATAATTTATGTTTCACTGTTCTCAGGCTTGAAATGCGATGAATGTGTACCAGGTTTCTATGGTAATCCAACAAGTGGCGAAGCAAATGCATGCCAACGATGTCCATGTCCAGATAGTCTAAGAATTATGCCACGTCATGTTTCCAGGAAATGTGATGAGTGTGCAGATGGTTATGTTGGTGATCCACTGACCGTTGGCTGTAAACCTTGTGAGTGTAATGAAAATATTGACTTGACTGCTACAGGAAATTGTGATCGTCGCACAGGAGAATGTCTGCGGTAAGTATTCGTTGACTGTGTTTATATTAAAAGTCTGCAAAGTGAAACTTCTTGTAGTAGGTAGCTACCACTAAAATAAATACGAGATGAACAGTTCGACTATAGGAATGACATGAAAATATAACATATTTTGATTTGACCTTCAGTTTTTTCCTAAGTGCGTACATGGTTAGTCGTCTTGTTGCTCAGTTTAGGTAAAAGAGAAGTTTGAAATTAAGAAGTAAACGCGACGGAACGGCAATCAGAAATGTTACAGCATGTTTCAAATGTTCCTCAAATTGGACCGTGTTTACGTGTACAACAATAGAGTTGTGATAGTTTCCCCATTCAATCTATTGAGACGCCATCTTTAATTATTTTTAATATACACAATTATACACAGAAGAAAGTCAGGAAAGTCCATTGTATAATGAGGAACTGAACATTCCTCAATCCTCAGTGCAGAAGCACTTTCCCAACAACACATGTGAAGTTACGCGCTGAATTTCCAGGTTGTTGATTGCATAATCGAGCTTCTTCACAACATAAGGACTCACAGCATAAGTCAGGCTCTGTACGATTGCATGTTATTTATGTAAACCACTGTCACACTGATAACCAGAAGAACGGTTCCTCAGAGAATATTTCAGCTGAGGAAGTTCTTCAGATGAAATATTGAGGAACAATATTCCTCTCGCTTTCACAAGAAGAACACTTCCCAATCTCAAAATAGGCTCAAATGGCAGATAACTAAATATGATTCCTTAAAATTCACCCTTAATTGCTTAAAGTATGCGCGAAAAATTCAAAATGTTCCTCGATCGTGTTGCTAAGGCAAATGTTCCTCAGGATCTATAGGATCCCGAGATCCCTTTTTTTCCAGGTCTGTGTTATTGTTAACGTAGTGCGCGCTGAATGCGTTATACGTTTTATTATGGCTACATGCAGACCATTACTGGGGCGTAGCATTGTACGCGAGCCTCAACTTCATTCTTTCATTTGTTTTTAATTTTATTCATTCTTACGTAGTGTTTGAAGTTTCTGTCTGTTTTCAAGAGAATGAAGTCGAGGCTATGCGTGGATAATGGCACGCTCTGGTTTTCCGCGCGTATATTTCGACATTTGCGATTTGGTTGGGCAGTGTTTTCAATAATAATTGTATAAGTAGGCTGCATTTCACCTCTGAATCTTGAGTTCGATTCTCGCTGAGGACTATAGTCATCACACTCGTGTGAAAAGAGTAAGTCAACGCTTTGCCGAAAGTCGTGGGTTTCCTCCCACAGGCCGAAGGCGTGATACACAATTAAACAAATCCTACTTGAGCAATGTATACCCCTCTACCTTGTGTTAATAACACTGGTGGTGAACGTTGTGAAAAGTGTCAGCCTTGTTACTATGGTAACGGTGTCCTTGGCAACTGCCAGAGATGCGACTGTGATGCATGCGGGTCAGCAAGCAGTATATGTAATGACGTCACTGGAGAATGTTCTTGTAAACCTGGGGTAGCTGGTGAACGATGTACCTCTTGTCAGGTTTGTATTTTAGGGTTTCCGCCTGTAGATACAGTTTCCAGCAAAGAACCGTGGCCAAGAGAATTAGTATAAGTTATTCAAGTAATTTAATGCTTTTGCGTATGGGCAAAAAGTTTGGTTGGTATGATACATGTGGGAATTTATTCGCATATAAAGAAGCTGGGTAGCTCAAGGGAGATCTTGGTAACCTGGGTCAAATCTAATATATTTCTAATATTAGAATAATTGAGCTGTACGAATTTTTTTAAGGCTGATTTCCATTCAGTGCAAAATGTCGCGCGATCGACCTTTTGCGATCGTTTTTATTTGAATTATGAGCCCTCGACTGGAACGGATCGAAGGCTCATAATTCAAAAGAAAACGATCGCAAAAGGTCGATCGTGCGACATTTTGCACTGAATGGAAATCAGCCTTTAGCGAACTTTCGCACTGGCGCGCGTTTGGGTCAAGACCATCGCTGTGACGCAAGACCATCGTCACTGAGTCACTTACGGCAGTGTTCTGGGCAGCAGTCCCTGGGTCCAAATGCCTGGCTGGTGGTTGGGTGGTTGTGTTTAAAGTCTCACTCTATATGACTCTCTGTAACACGTAATATATTTATTTTCAAGGCTACTACATGGGACTTTGATTCATGTAATGGTTGTCAGTCCTGTGGATGTTCAAGTGCATCTCTGAACAATGATTGCAATGTTGTGACTGGACAATGCGAGTGTAAACCTGGAGTCACGGGATTGAAATGTGATAGATGTGATGACGGATATTTTGGATATACGGAGCAGGGATGCCAAGGTACTCCATTGTATTTCCTTTCAAGTAATATATATTAAACGATTTTCTCGTTTCCGATTGGCTCAGGGCAGTGCAATCTTATGACAATACACTGCACACCTCCACAAAGTCAAGTATTTGTGTATAAATTATGCCGGCATTAATTATGCATTCAGTTCTTCAGCCCGGGAAAGCAAGACAATGCAATCTTATGACAATACACTGCACACCTCCACAAAGTCAAGTATTTGTGTATAAATTATGCCGGCATTAATAATGCATTCAGTTCTTCAGGCCGGGAAAGCAACACAAACTTTTGTACGTTTCTAATCAATGCGTATTTTCATCAAAATTGAATCAAAATTTGATTGACTGGTCCTTGGCCTAAGGCCATTAACTCCACAGTTAAATTTTCGTAATAAACTGTTTCATAGTTTTTGAGTTATCCTGCAGCTAAATAAATAGGTTGTTCTTAAAAACTCTCAACATTTGTAGTGTACTTATTAAAGTGTAAAGCCAGGCCAGTAAAATCTGCTACATACCTGATTTAATACCAGTGCATATCCTAAAACATACTCAGCTCTCATGTTTAGTACTCAACGAGGATACATTTTATAGAATGTAGATAATAGTATCTACATATCAAATATATTAGTAAGAACTACAACAGTACAAGTATAGTAAATAAAATTCGCATAACTGTTTGTAGTCTGAACAGTTTCTTATCTGGATCGGTAAGGAATTAAATAGCTTTGCAGCTGAGTACTGAAAAGTATTTATAGTTAAAGGAGTTACTAGTCTAGGAGCTATAGTAGATCGTAGATTTCTAGTAGTATATACAATTTGCAATTGCAAATACTCGGGCCAGTTATCAGTATGCAAGGATTTAAAAACATACTTTGAGTTCGTGAAGAGGCAACCAGCTCAGTTTCAAAATGTCACTTTTACAATGTAGATGCTTTGAAATAGCAATTGTCAGTGTAAACACTAATACCAATTTGGCTAACGCTTGTTTATACCCAATTTACAACTTTGGATAACTCACATGCCTAGTTACTATTGTTCTAGTTTGCGAAAACATTGAATAGAACAATGGTAACTAAGCATTAGAATGATCCACATGAGTGAATAGCTCATTGAATAATAGCTCATTAGAGCTTAGCTCATTAGAATACATAATTCTAATGCTTAGTTACCTTTGTTCTATTCAATGTTTTCGCAAACTAGAACAATAGTAACTAGGCATGTGAGTTATCCAAAGTTGTGAATTGGGTAGCAACGATGTAAACAGCGTTAGCCAAATTTGTCTATTCATTGGAATACATTCTAAAAAACACCAACCAGAAACAAATTTTTTTTGGAAATAAGAATAATTCCAATCTTCATTTATGTCTGCAATATAATTTCAGGTCCACCTAATCTTGAACCAGTTTTCAGCAGTTTTGTTGAAGATCTGTCTGTGGGATCCGTCTAGATCTGTTTTGCAGATTTTTTCTTCGCGTAAGTACTAAATGTTCATATAAAATGTACACACTTAATACTGTATGTAATTTGAATGTTTGACAACTGTTCATGTAACTGTATTCTGTTGGAGCATTAGATTGGTTCAGGTTTCACAATCTGACTGCTTTCCACCTGATTGCCTGCTAGGACTAGGATAACAGGGTGTGTCAAGATACAATATTGTGTTTTTGATGAAAATGCAGCGAAATGTATGCAATAGCTATTTAAAGCAAACGGAAGCTAACAACTCTCAAAGTATTCAAGAAATATAACAAAGTTTATATTAAGTTCCAATTAAAGAAAATATTTTCTTGGCCCGTCAATAGAATGGTTGGACGGCTGCCTGCCTAAATGCCTGCTCAGCAATAAGCCACCATCATCAAACGAAAATTATGATCCAGATGGGCATTTCATTGCAATCAATCACTGACATTGACTCTGTGAACACATTTGAACCAATCAGCCTGATATCAATCAGCAGATGAAATTGTGTCAAAATGATCTACTTTCTCTTATATAATTCAGAGGACCAATTTCCTTGATACAGTAAATGAAACATTCAGATTCTAATACAATTGTTAAATTTTGTATAGGACAAAATCCTCCATCAATATCACAATCTTCTGTGAAAGCAAGCATACCCATCATGAGCGATTACACCCAGCTAAACACTGAAACACTCAGAAAGCTTGTGTCTACTGCAGTACAAGAGTCAGCAACTGTTGGTACGTTTTCCTTAACATAAAACTTACATTGTTTATTCATTGTTAAACTTGAGCTTACCATAACTTACTACTTTACATTGTACCTGTATGTCTTTTCAGGAACTCGTATTAAATGGACTGACATTAGTTGCAAGCCTCAGGAGAAATCCAAACAACAAGTCTGCAGCCGGTCCAAAAATGAAATCTGCAGAGTTATGTTTGGTTTTGTCAGCATACCGAGATTGGTATGAATCAACTGTACACCCAGGTGCTGGACCATCACATGTACCACAGCAAGATTCTGGTAATTCAGATGAAGATCCTTTCCTCTCTGCAGCGGCTAAATGTAAATGTAAGGAGATGGAATTAATGGCAAACATCATGAAGGACGATGATGAAAATGTATGTAGCAATTGCATTGTGTACCGCAGATGTGCTCTTTGCAAAATCCATATACCTATGGTTTGGGCTAATATAGAACATTTTGCAGTACATTTGCCCGAATTATTTTATAGTTTTACCAGCATTTACTCGAATTTCCTTGGTTTCTTAAATCGGGGTGAAGACTGCCCCCTGTCTTGTACATCTATGGCTCTTTGTTAGGACAATGACTGTACGAGCTCTGGGATATTGTAGTTAGTTTACTTTGCAAACAAACTTCCCTTGCATGATACTTGTTTGTTAATTTTGTACTGTTGTAGTCCGGTAAGGTTTGAAATGTTGACATTTTACACCTTTAGAAAGGTACAGTAAAGGAATACTTTAAAAGACTTTTCATAACATAATTATTCTTTTTCAGAAAACACTGCGCTATCTTGTTTTTATTACAAGACGTTCGAACCATAAGCCAATTATTTGCGCTGTTGAGTATCAGTACTGTGGTGTTTTCACAAAACAAAGCAATTTCTATTAATCCCCATGCAAAACTTATATAACAATCGTCATTATAGTTATACCGGGTGGGGCAAAAAAAGTACGACCGTTTGATTTAGTATAACTTAAAAACTAAAAGAGCTTTTACACTTAATCAAGTTGCTTTGCATTCAGCGATGTCTAAGTTAAATTTTGATATGTGCGATGTGCATTTTCATGCAATATTGACCGAGATAGCTGCGTTTAAACTTGAGTAAACAGTTTTGGAAGTGTCGAGAATTAGCTAAAAATGGCCTATTAAATAATTTAATAACCATTAGCATTTTACGCAAGTATTCGTTTCAATGAAGTGAAGTTGAAGTTAGAAGGCCAAATGTTAGAATAAAAGAGCATATCTATTCAAGAAACATTTCTAACTTCAACTTAACTTCATTTAAATAATACTTACGGTAAAATGGTAACGGTTATCAAATTAGTTTAATAGGCCGTTTTTAGCTAATTTTCGACAGTTCCAAAATATTTTAGTCAAGTTTAAACGCAGCTATCTCAGTCAATATAGCATGAAAATGCACATGGCATATATCAAAATTTAAGTTAGACATCGCTGAATGCAAAGAAACGTGTTTAAGTGTAATATCAGCGTCGGCCACGGACATATAGAACAAATTGAGGGTTGCTTCGCGTGTGCCTAAAAGATATAAACAAAATCTCAAATCATTTTGAGATTTTCTTTATATCGTGTGATAGCTCTTTTAGTTTTTGCCCAGAAGTAATCAACAAGATGTGCAGTAATGACTTTAGAGCACAGTTCACTTTTCTGATGACGAGTACTGCAGTAAAGTCCTGGCTGTTTGCCGAAAGTTATCGTGGAGAGCTCTCGAGATTTGTGCCCCCGGAGTAATGAACAAGATGTGCAGTAATGACACTACCGGTACTTTGCAACCATATGTTCATGACTATACATTGGGATAGAAAGGCTTGATAAGAGGTAATTTGTGCGCTTTCCATTACATGGTTAGACCACTAAGAAGGAATTGCGTCTCTTACTGTATGTGGTGTAAAGATCTAGGCCACGCAAATCTTACCAAAATTGACCTCTTCCTAATGAAATTTGATCCCAATTTTCTGGTTAGAGTAACTTCATGAAACCCCAACATTTTGTATACATCTCACCGGTCTGAACGTTTTCCTGGAATGCGCCCTTAATATTGTAAACAATTGACGTGAAATACCATTGGTTATGGCGGTGGTAGTGACTGATGGTGTATTCAAGATGTACACGGGTATTCTTCCAACTTATTTTTTTTATCAGTTTCTATAGTTTCATTCCACCATTCACTACATTGTTGAGTGATGACGGTACAATTGAGTTGGAACCTTTCCAAGCTGGTGCTTTTGGTAACTGCTTTTGGTGCACTCTCTCGATACATCTGGCTGGGAATGAAAGCAGACAGAATTTTCTTCGTTTGGGCTCTGCACTACATGCCGTGATTATCGCGCAGCATTTTGTTGATAAGGTACTGTTTATAACTGTGAATGTATAGTAACTAACTGTATATGTATAATAATTAAGAGGCGATTTTTTTCTATGTCGCGTATTTGCGATGAAAAGTGTTCAAAACCTAATATCTTTTTGGCGTACCTCCCAAAATTACTTTGTTTTAGCTCTATTTTCTAGTTTATACAGCTAGCTACCTTTTTAAATTCATCTGGCGGTTGAGAAACATAAAATAATTATAATAAAAAATTCGAAAATAGAATACAACTATTACAGATGCGATTAAATTGATCGGCCATACTTACAGCAATATTGGCAAAGCCTACGGAACTTCAAACGTCGGCATTATTTTACAGACAATATTATATTTATATATGTAATATATAACATTATATACTCATTAGTTTTGAGCGCTTGTTACGTAACATAGAAAAAATCTCCTCTTAAACAAGGACTCCATCAAAGATACGCACTCATGTAATTTAAGTCAGCTGTCCAAACTGTTCATGTTTGATTGTGACATGACTCATTATGTGTAGTCAGGGCGTCTTTAAGAATTATTATAGACGCGCTGCTGTTATTTAATCCAGAGGGTGGTAAAGGGGGGTACCAAATCCTAATTCCCAGCCAAATTTTGGCTGAAATCCCAGTTCCCAGCCAAATTTTGCCCCAAATCTTAGTTACGAAATTTGAAATTCCATTCCCAGTCAGGCTATATGCAAAATGATAATGAATTAAAACCACTGATTATGCATTTGCATAACGTATCGCCACCTGCACTGAAAAAAATAATGGCGATTTTCAGGGGTTGTTCATGCGAGTCGGGATGGCTTGGTGAACCTGGTTGGCTCCCAAGTGCTGAGATCTCGTCTCATGTACAACTTCCCTTGTCTCATATATTGTTTTCAAATGTTTTTGAGATTTTATTCACATGGGAACCGGACTCTTTCCGTTGACCGAAGCGAGATTTTGGCTTCCCGGGCAAACCGGGCTGGAAATCATGTTACAGCGCATCATTTATTCCGCCTAGAAACAATCTAAAAAGTGTGAACAGGTAAGGAATTAACGAAACTAAACCTTCTGCAGAAGCAGTCGCCAACTACAAAAAAGACGATTTTGCGAAACAAACACAAATTTCACGTTGCCACCAAAATCACGCGGGAATTTTTTTGCTTGTGGTTGCTGGGCAAATAAAAAACTGAGCTGGCAAAGCGAGCCACCTCATTTTCCCGCGCCAGCCCGTTTAACCGAGCCAACCCATAAGAAAAGTTGGAATTTGTCGAGGAGGTAGTGCAATTTTTGTGCAAATATTATTTTTCTTATCTCATTGGACAATACATTTCTTAAGACATACTGGTGAATACTACAAAAGATATTACGGGAACCACTGAGTATTTTCATAAAATACGCAACAACAGCAACTCCAAATATAGAAAGCATTTTTATTATTTCTACGCGTCGAAATGCTTACTATATAACAGTTAGCCTGTGCACAATCGTAAACAGGCTATACAATAGTAGACAAAGAAGTTGTAGTTTTTTGGAGGGTATAATGTCAAAATCAACTATATATAAGGGGGGAAACAACCACTGAAAGTATCATTTGTGCCATCATGCCAGCTTCCCTGTAATTAAAGACCGGTCCCTGGTTATTGGATTATAGTATTTTAGTGAAGAGCAAAGCGTTATTAACTTTTAGAATATATTTTACCCGCACAGTATCTAAATATACTGGAATAATTATATAATATGTTTCTACGGTCACTTTAAGTACCAAGAAATGAGTTAATTTTCATAACAATCTGGAAGCAAAAATGCTACGGAATTCCAGTGCGGTGAATCCATTTTCCCAGTCCAAAAATAGGTAGTTTCCATTTTACCCTTTCACAACGAGAATCGATCTGGCAGAGGTGAAAGACGCTTGCTGACGACTGCGCCATTGAAGCCCCTCATGCATCTAATTTTAATATTGTTAAATTACTAAACGGTTTTTCTCGCGCGCAGTTTTACTTGCGCGCAGTTTTACTGTATATATAATATCTTGTTTTTTTTTCATTTATAGACGTGGTTATACCTGGAACCTTAATTCATTTGAATAAAGGAGTAGAATGAACGCGTTAGCTTCTGTTCGCGTGAGTATAAAATGTTAATTGTTGAATAAAACAATATTTATTTGGTAGCCATTTTCCCGCGCGCTGCCAATTTATAGCAACCAATGCAATTTTAAATTGGTTAAAAATAGCTGCAATAAACATTTGGTCTAAATGACCAAACCTACCAATTGAGTTTGACAAATAAAATATTCGTTGAATTAACGAATATTAATTGGTAGGCGAAAAATAAATTGGTAGTTTTAACGGAAATTGTTTACTGTGTATGCAAGTTCGAAAATGCTTCCATGTTAGAAGTTCATCTCTCCTGTTAAACTTAATGGTATAAAGCTTAATTAAGCTCAAGGCCAATCACAAAATGTCAAAATTAATTTTAGGTTTCCCTTATTGTATTATTAATGCGGTTTGCCTATAGTATATGCATGGGAAGACAAAAAGTAAAACCATGGAAAAACAAAGAAATGCGGAAAAGCATGCGACGTAAGCTTCGAATTAGGCATGCATGCCTAAAATAATGACCATGACACACAATTTCGAATTCAAAATAATTTTTTTCTGATTTGTCATCGTAAGCTTTGCGCGGTCTCTAATGAAAACAAGGTCTAGTAATTAAATGCATGAAGGGTTCAGGCATGCAGATGATATTTAACGTGGGTTTTTGAACAAACAACTTCAGTCGTGGCCCAGTATAGAGACGACCAGTAGGGCCACTCATTTGAAATTTTGTGTGGCCGCTCATTACGCATTGGCAGCCAGTCAATTGCTTTTTCTGGCCAATAAACAAGCTGGACTAACTTTCCTGGCCAGTAAACTGCATATTTTTTGCATAACAAGCCGGCTACATGTTGCATCGCCGAGTGGCCCTACTGGTCGTCTCTATACTGTGACCGATCTGTAGAGTAAGTTTATTAGATATTAACCATTTATTAACGTTTTCCAAATCTTCATTAAGATGGAACTGAATGGTACTAATATCGTTACCAGTGTATGTAAGATGAGTATCATCTGCATACATTCTGGGATGCGAATTAGACAAACAATTTGGTAAATGATTTTAAATATCAGAAACAGGAGCGGACCTAAAATCGTTCCTATCACAATCATATCACCGAGTCATGAGAGTGATAACCTTTTTATCACATCTAGTGCCTTTATCAGTGTGATAAGCAGCGGGAAATAAAAACGATATCGTGCCTAGGACATATCGTTTTTATGTCACCCTGTTATCGCCCTGATAAACCTGATATTATGTGATAATATCTATTATTTGTATGTAACGAACTATACATTTAAAGAGGTAGCGAACAAAGAAATAAAAGGTACCGTAATAGCTTGATTAATAAGTAATTTTGATTGGTACACTGCACCAAAAAGATTTTAGGAAGTTGACTTTTGCATAAACAATATGCGACAAGGGATATTGTTAAAATCCTTTTAATTAACAGTTATTCTGCGAACTCGAGTCGTATATGAGCTGATAGCCGACGAGGCGCGATAGCGCCGAGTCGGCTATCAGTCATATACGACGAGAGTGAGTAGAATAACTGTTTTATTATATACACAAGCTCTGGATATGAACAGAACATTTTGGCGTACTTTTTTCAAGTAAAACTTGAATTTCCTCTTCATTTAATTGTCCAAATCTGCCAGCCATTTTTCTACTTTTCTCTACTAGCAGGATATGAGCTAATATCCTGCTAGTAGAGAACCAATCAGATTGCAGAATACCTCATATCCAGAGGTTGTGTATATAATAATTTCATATAGCTTGCCTTGTCAGACACTCAGATTATTTTACAGTTGTATATAATTATCTTTGCAATTGTATTCTATAGGTGGGTTAGTAAACACATCAAGAAGCCATTGAGATCAACTGTTACCAGGTACTAATTAAGAAGCTTTCTACACTGATTATTTTCATAAGTACAATATCTATAAATGTCCTTGAGATACAGTTGAACCTGCATGTATTAAGAGGCCACCCCCTATTAAGCGACTGCGACCGCGTTCCCAATGTGCTTTTCGCGCTTAAGGTTTGAGGTTTTATATATATAGGTTTTATATAAAACATTCTATATATATATATAGACGAGTATTGGGTTTAAAATCATATGCGTAGAGTGTTCGATACCGAAGCATGCAGAGCGGGATGGTAAACAAAAATACAAACTCGAGTTACTTTATTTGAATTTATTCACAACAAATCTGTTTCGTATGGCAAGTGGAGCCTGCCACACTCATCAGGTGAAAATCGCGTCTGGTCTAAATGCCCAAAGAATCCTGAAATACAATATGTCTAAAGCGTTATAAGTTGTCTGGGTAACGGTATTTTTACAGTGTGATAGGAATAATTAGTGCTATACATAATATAATTCGAGATATCCAGTTATTGGTTGCATTATAGCAAGTATTTCTTTCTGTGTCTGCACGACGAAATAAGTTCATTTCTAGTGTTTAGTGTGCTTAGGTTTCGGTGGCATATATAATAGTGAACTTTTCATGCAAGCATAGATTGCACCTTTTTGTTTTGTTCGAATAGGCCTTACATTGCTTAATTATTTTCCATTTGATAGAGTGCCTTACGTCTGCTTCCTTTAAGCTCCAAATATATTTACTCAGTTCAATGTGGCATGTTTGTACTTCGCGTTTCTGAACGAGCTGGTGTGGTTAAGATACCTAGTTTTGAATGGGCCCTCAGTAAGACCAACGCAGGTTTCTTCTTTCGTGTTGTCTTCTCGCGTAACTGTGGCTTGGTACACCCGGCAATGCTTTCCGTTAGGCACTTTCCTGAAAGAGGACAGCTTTCTTTCTTCCGGCAATTGCACTCTCTGGGTACAGATGGATTGGTCTCGTTATTGGGCTGTTATGATGTTTTGTACGTTAGGCATACAACTGTAACTTAGCTTCCGGGTGTTGCGATTGAATATTTTGTGTAGATGGTGGCCTTGCAGGAAACATTCGTCAATTATTTGAAGGAATTTGTGTCCGAGATTTGTAGCAACATTGGCGCTGTATGGTGGGTTATACCATATAACGTGTCTGCCTCGCGAGCGTTTCGGTTTTGGTGGCTGAGGGTTAAAATGAAGCTTATACTCGTATCCGCTTTTCTTCAGGGCTTCCTGGTAAGGTGGAATGGCTGTCTCAAATGCTCCCTGTATACCGCGGATTGTAGATGGCGGACGGTTGCTGTGGCGGTTAATGTATTGCGGTGCCCCGGCCAAGTTTGGCACCGCTTTATATTCTGCCTGTGAGTTTGTCCGTTTGTTTGTTTGTTTGTTTGTTTGTTTGTTTGTTTGTTTGTCCAGTTTGTTTCCATGCATCAATACGTTTCCTTAATCGCCTAGTAAAAATTCCTTGCACTTGCTCGGAATTTATTCATTATTAATTATTAATCTTGTACTCTCAGGACCGACTGTTTGCTAGGCTTTATCTCTGGTTTTATGCGTCAAACAAGGACAAAAATACCACTGTTCGAATCAGCGTGAAAAGTTGTATTTACGGATGGAAAATTTATTTCAAAGTTGATTTCTATTCTAGCGATTTATGGCCTTTGAAAGACAAGCTACTCAAAATAATCCTTTCACGTTTTCCGAATTCCTTTTTTCGAGGAAAGTTTTCTTTCCAATTAATCTCGGACTCTCACTATTGACTGTTTGCTGCGCCTTTATATCTCTAGTTTTATGCGCCCAATAAGGACAAAAATACCACCGTTCGATTCAGTGTAAGAAATTGTACTTAGGGATGGCAAATGTATGACTAAACAACAGTATTCTAGTGATTTATGGCCTTTAAAACTCAGGCGAAATTGTATTGTTGACAAATCGCTCAAAATTATTAAACTAATTAAAAATGCAGTACGTTTGATCCTTGATAACTTTGGTGTCGTTGTATACCAGTGGATTCGTTTATCGGCCGTATACCAGTGGATTCGTCTCACTTTTCTCTTCATTTTGATAGTAGTTTGAACCCAAAATGTTTTATTTTGAGGGTTTTAAAGTGCAGTTTTAATAAGCAAAATTGTATTGTTGACAAATCGCTCAAAAATATTACACTAATTAAAAATGCAGTCCGTTTGATCATTGATAACTTCGGAATCGTTGGTTTTCTCTTTATCGGCCGTATACCAGCGGATTCGTCTCACTTTTCTCTTCATTTTGATAGTATTTTGAGCTCGAAATATTTTATTTTGAAGGTTTTAAAGCGCAGTTTTAATCCTAACGCACGCACCAACTTGCGGCCGACAGGAGAAATGTTAGCGTACTATTTTATATGAGTTTACTTGTAGGCGGAAACGCCAGGGGCCAGTTGTTCAAAAGCCGGTTAACTTAACCCAGGTTTAGCGCTAACCCAGGGTTAAAAATCCTTAACCCTGGGTTAGCTAATCCTGGGTTAATTTGGCGTTGCTCAAAGGTCGGTTAGCGGTGCGATTAGTTAACCCTGGGTTAAGACATTTAACCCAAGAATAAATCTGTGTTAAAATATATATCTAATATAAGAACGTTTTTGATTGGCTGAAAAGCGTACGTCAAAACATGAAGCAACTGAAATTGAACTATTCAGACATGAATTTGAGCATTTTAGAAAGTTCCGAGATAAAATTTGATCAAAACCGTTTATATAGACCAAACAAGCTCATTAAAAGCCATAAATTTTGGAATTTTAGGCAGTGCTTGAATAATTAAATTTGAGAACAAAATTAGACTTATGGCAGCCAATCAAATGAAATTCCATTTTTTTGAAGTTGAAAAACAATTGTCAACGCATGCGTATTGCAAAAGATCTTAACAAAACATGAAAATAGAAAAAAGAAGCCAAAGCAAAGTTGTTTTACAGCTTTCAAAAACAATGTTTGTTAGTAATACACTGAGTCTGCAGGCAATAGATGTGCAAAAATTTGTGATGTTCAAGAAAAGCAAATGGGAACTTGTAAATTAAAACTGCTGGCAACCGAATTGTTTGGCAAAAGAAAAAGGGTTCTGAGTAAATATATTTTTCGAACAAACCCGAAGGCGTACAAACAGCAAGTTGTTTTTGGTGGCAATAATGAAGGATGGCATTTCAAAGCTTTCGTGAGGTAATTCGGTTTACTTCATTGTACAATATCATGTTTACGGCTTTATGCCAAACAGAAAACTATATTTGAAAACCATTTTAATAGCTATAGGCGTAGTACTTCTATTGTAAAATTGGCCGAAGACCGACGTACTCTACAGTATTATTAACTATGATGTCCATGCTTAGACCAATGACAATCTAAATTGTTGTGTCTTTAACTTAGAATTTACTGTTTCAGGTTGGTTTTCATCCATAAAATCTTTGTACACTCTTTGTTTCACCGAGATTTGTGTGTGTTTACGTGTTTTCCACTCCTTTCGACGTCCATTTTTACGAGTTAATCGGCCGATTAGCAAGTTAACCCACCTAGCGAGGTGGGTTAAATTTAACCCACTGTTTAACCCTGGGTTACGATTAATCTAGCTTTGAACAACGCAAACAAACCTAAGGTTAAAATTTAACCCTAGGTTAGGCAAATTTAACCCTGGGTTAGCGTTAACCGGCTTTTGAACAACCGGCCCCAGAAGTTTTATTTTGCAGGGCACCGCATTTTAGTACTGTGTCTGGTTGCGGTATGTTTCCGGGTTACGTGTATGGCTTGTAGGTACCGGTTCTTAGATCGAATGTAACATCTAAGTAGTCGACGCATTTTTTGTTCGCCTCTATCGCGAGCTTCAGGTTGTGATCGCTGAATACTTTGTAAATCTGTTTCTTGATGTTTTCAATTTCTCTAGGCGTTTGGTTGAATGCGGCTAGTCCGTCATCTCTATATAACCCGATGTTATTACCGTATAACGGGGTTAGTTTTGACAGTAGGTAGGATCCCACAAGCTCGCATGTTTCGCCGCCGTCAAAGCTGCCCATAGTGACATCAAATAGGGAATCGGAGGTTTTTTTGCACCAAGTTGCATCTCCGTTGAAGAGCAGGGATTTCTTTTCTTTGATGATGATATCTTTCTCTTCCTCAGTTATTTCATCGTATTGTGAAGCGAACGTAAGGGCGTTCATTAGTAGATCTTGTGATATGGATGGGTAGAAGTCTACTATGTCAAAGTTGATGAATGAGTGGTTGTGTTTATTTGTTATGCTGTTGAACCATCCAATGACCGAATCAGTGTTTTTCCATTGATTGAGATTGATGGATGCCAGGATTTTAGCATTGATTCTTTGGAGTATTTGCTACTAACAACGCCAATTTCAGATTTGGAAGGGTTTATTAGTCGGCAGGTAGGATTATTGCTGAATAAAGTGCCCATGTCACAAAATGGGACTTCGTATTTTTGAAATCTATGGTTAAAATAAGTATTTATAGTTTAAAAGTTATTGTCGTTTAAACATTGAATTTCGTGTAGTGAAAAATCTGAAAACCGCGAAAAAGAGACTGGTACGAAATTGTGCGTATGACGTCACAATAGGAACTCGTCCAACTCAACAATATAGAAAACACTATTGCGTGTACTATCATATAGAAGGCAACAGCGCAAAAAAAGTCACGAAACAGAAAAGATGCCGAACAGATGTGTAGTAGGAGGTTGCTCTAATGTAACTGATACAAAGCAAGGTATCTCGCTTCATGTTATACCTTTTGCCGGAGACGAGAGGCCTGAAGCGAGAAAGAGACGCAAACAGTGGGTTGACTTCGTGCGCTTAAAACGAGCAAAATGAGATCCGACTCCAAACTCGAGTGTTTGTTCTGCGCATTTTGCCAAGGAGGGTTTTACAGAAATGTTTTCGAACCTCTCTGGTAAAAAACCACAGTTAGCTCCCGACGAAATTGGCGTTGTTGCGATTCCGAAATATACAGCTACTGCCGACGACAAACCTTTGTCTGCGAGAGCCAAGAGAATGGTAAGTACAACACTTTCAAATTGCTGATTTTACGGAAAATTAAGCTTGTCCATCGTCCAATTTAAATCACAAATATATTATCAAAATAGGTTGTAAAAGAAGCTATTTCGATACACTCTTCTGATGTTGGTAGCGGTCACGCGAGGAATGTAAATGAGCCAGAGCCCATGGAGTCATTAGAAGCAGAAAATTGTGAAATTGCAGATGAAAGCCACTTGCTAGCATCTCCAGAAGATGTAAGTGTACTGTGCGTATTTTAGTTATAACAGGTAATGTAGCAGCAATTTGACGTAGAAAATTACTAATAAGTACTAACTCTCCTTGTGTTTGTTTGTTGAAGAATGATGTTGACTCAAACAAGTGGTTGTGTTGGTTGCGCCTATTTAATAAAGGAAAGACGAAAAACATGGAACAAATATATTACATTAAAAGAAAAATACGACGCAATGATAAAAGAAAAACGTTCTAAAGGTACGGCATAGATTATAGATTATATAACTTGCCAATATGCTTTTACTGTTTAACCCCTATCAAGGTGTGTAAGAAATTAAAGTAAAAATTGTTACCAACGCTTGAAACTGAATATGAAGGGACCAATATGACTCAATATGCAGTGAACAGAAACACAAGTCAGAAGTAATACAATACGCGCTATAACACCTTGTACCGCACGCACTGCAGGGAAACCTCAGATACAACTGAATGTATTGATCATATATCTAGACAGTGTAAACATTATTTGTACAATTACAAATTTTTCATTTGTTTAGGTGTTCAGTGTAACATAATTATCACGGAAGATCACAGACATGAAGACGAAGTTTTGAAAAACGAAATTCCAACAACAGCAGCATTTGACTCAGAGCCAGAAGCTGACGGTGATATCACGGAAGGCGAAACCACGGAAGAGGAGGCAGGATACGGAGGATGAAGATTTTCATTGCAAAGATATGGAATCTGAACTAGAAGACAATGTGGAAAATAGGTAACGTATAGGGTACCCTAATTTTAATTGCTTGGTATTAGTCAGTATACTACAGTCGCTTTGCCCAGGTCCTGCATTGTACAACAACATTGTTTTGGCTGTTTTGTTTTGCTTGTCTAAATATTCTATTCTATTTTTTCTATCCATACTTTATGTAGGCATTCTCTTGGTAATGAAAATTTACGCCAGGAACCAAAGTTCATCGTTTTCATATCGCAATTGCTTCTGCTCTTCAAGTTTTGCCATTTTGCAAAACAGACAGTCCCCTGGTGGAAACAACTACAGATGGAAGCGCTTTGATTGTGGAAACTGTGGAAATCCAAACTGTGGTCAGAAACGGAGCGTTTGGAGAAGTCAACCTTTGATGCCTGGGTCAAAAGTGAATGCTGGCGATTTTCTTAAAAGTTTCTCCATTTTAGTTTCAGGGGGATCACCTGCCAAAGTGATACGTATGTTTCAGCATATGGGACTCTCTGGAATATCTCTCAAGACATTTTATAGGCACCAACGCGTATGTATTGCATTTCTAACTCCCCCATGTCCCACAGGGCTAGACGGTTATAAGGTGGCTGTAGTTGAATGTAACCCGATGGTAAAACTTAGCTCGATAGTCATATCATATAGTCACTATTGCACAATGAAAAACGGGATTAGGCTTTATAGAAATCAACTTTCATTTATCAGTTCCTCTTTATATTCCTTTTAGACCATGCTGCTTCCTACAATATTCATTCACTGGCAAGATTATCAGAGGAAAATCCTAGATCGTCTGAAAATGTTAGAGTCTTCTTTGGTGATCTCGGGTTATGGACGACACGACAGCATGGGGCACAGCGCTAAATATGGTGCTTACACGATCTTTTGCTGTACTTCATCGCAAATAATTAATTTTAGTTTGATACAGGTAATGAAAACCTCGTTGAATTTTTGAACCTGCAAGAGCAAGGAGACATCAGTTCTTACCTGGCAAGAACTGATACCTGGCCTTGTACCGTGCTTGGAACTGCACTATCTGAAGTCGCCCTTTCCCTTACATAACTGGCAAACTTATATTTCCACTTTTTTCATTAATAGAGAAATGAAGTTGGTAACAGTCCTGCCATGGAGTGTGAAGGCTTTCAAAGGTGCATGGATTTCCTCTTGGGTGAAGGCTTGGATATATCTACTCTTGTGTCGGACAGACATCAGACAATTGCTAAACATATGAGAGAGAAACTGCCCAATATAACACATTATTTTGATATATGGCACTTGAAAAAGAGTAAGTATAGATGATGATCCAAGCTCAAGCTCTTCGGGACAAAAAGACAATAACCCAAAGATTACAAATTGAATTATTTTATCAGTCCAATGGTATGTGCATTTTTAGAGTTACACAAGGTATTGTCCAAATTGGCAAACGAAGCAGACTGCACCGAATTGACTGAGTGGGTTTAACCGTGCGTCAACCACCTTTACTGGAGTGCTACATCAACTCATTCTGGAAATGGTAGGGTCATTTTGGCAAAGTTCAAGTCATTTCTGAGCCATGTTGTTGACAAGCATGATGAGTTGGATGATCCCTTGTACAACAAATGTCTTCACGATGAACTGACGCCAAGAAAGTAGATTCTTCCCGGTAAGATTCTTCCCAGTTTTAGGTGGTATGCAACCCAGCATATAAATTGTTAACAATCAACCGGTGAACTGTGCTATAAAATGCACATAATTGCACTGATAATGGTGATATAATTTTCTATTATATATAGACTCGCCTGCACACACAAAACTAAGCAGTGCCATGCTGAAAAAGTCCTTGATAAAGGGCATAAAACAAGCCTCACCATTGGACCAGACAAGTTTTCTGGAAGGGTTTCACTCTGTCGTGAATCAGTTTTCCCCCAAAATGAATGCTTATTCTTTCACTGGTATATTTTGCAGGTAATGTGTGTTCCATATTGTATGCTAGATAAAATATATATATTTGTCTTTACTATATAATGTTTCCATTGTTGTGTTTAGACACATTCTAGCGGCTATTCATTTCAATTCCAATTTATCACGGAAACCGAAAGAAAAAAAAGATGGTTCGCAACAGATCAAGATTACTTATCCAAAGTTTAAAGACGGTCAAGCCACTGTGAGGGATGTCAAAGAGAAACAAAATTTTGGTATGAATTGTTAACAAAATGTTATTCCAAAAATGACCATAATTTGATTATATAAATGGTTTAATAAGAATTATTTTATGCAAAAAATTAGAAAACATGACACCTGAACCGATGAACACCATGTTAGAGAAAGAACCAAGGGATGTGGCAATAAGGAAGCAGAAGACCAGCAGAAGGCTTGTTGTCTCGAGTTAAGAAAAGCGCGCAAAATCACTCGCCTTCGGCTCGAGATTTCGCGCGTTTTTCTTAACTCTCGCAACATTCCCGCGTGTTTGGATCAGGCCATCCAAACACGGAAACCATAAAGTAATTGTATAATTAAGCCATGTTTTATGTTTTTCAGTTTCAGTAGTCCTTACTCAAGAAAAGGCTGCAAGAGCTGCCAAATTAGCTGCAGGGAGAGCACCTCCAAGATGTGTTGTATGCAAGAACTTGATGAAGGGACATAAAAATATAAAGGACTGCCCTAAGAATCAAAAGGCTACCCAGTAATTACGGCAACCACCTGCAAGAGTATTTTCACAAAATACAAAACAACGCCATCTTCGAAAATGAGCATTAACATGCTCTAGCTCTTGACTATATGTTTTAGTCATCATCACCGAGTTACCGTTGTTTTGTATTTTCTACCCAGTATTCAGTAATAATATTGAAAAGGACTATAAACTGTTCTAAATTTTATACAAACAGAAAATTATAAACCATAAAGGCAAAATTGATGCGACTAAAAGCCAGTCACAATATTAGCTATTTAGTCTTTAGGTGTAAACTGTATTTAAAAGCGATGCTAATCTCAATGTTCATTTCACAAGTAAATTATTTATAGATAAAAATCTCAACTCATCTGTATAAACATCAACATCCCATACAGGTTGGTTGCTTGTTTTTCACGTACTAGATAAAAATATGCTGTGATGTATGTGTGTGCGGTTGTTTACTTCAATCCAAAATCTGTATATATTGAAGTATACAACCCATGTGACTCATAAAACTTAAACACACATTCAAAAGATAAAAAAGGTTTATACACATAAATATGT
Organism: Trachythela sp. YZ-2020; assembly: GCA_016169945.1. Classification (NCBI taxonomy): domain Eukaryota; kingdom Metazoa; phylum Cnidaria; class Anthozoa; order Malacalcyonacea; family Clavulariidae; genus Trachythela; species Trachythela sp. YZ-2020. The sequence goes on along the minus strand of JADLSH010000126.1, from coordinate 2,039,089 downwards.
TTATTATAACAATGGTCTGACTAATCTATATCTATTTACATCGTCCATTAAATATATGAAAACTTACTAATCTATACCCATTCTATCTATTTACATCGTGCATTAAAAATTTAAATAAAAAAGGTCATTCTAATCAACTAATTTAGATTTATACAAGTCTATAGAATAAACCAATGTACTATGTTTAAAACGTTCAGTTTTACAAGAGAAATTATATATCCTTTGAGTATTAGCTCTTGTTTTCTTTTGTCTAACATATTCTAGTTTCATTGGTAATAAGCTATGAAGTTTATGATTTGACTCTAGCATTTTCTTAATTAAGGATACGCATAAATTATCCCTACGTTCCTCCAAAGTTTGTAATTTGGTCTCGATTAATGCTTGCTCATAATCTTGCTTTGGGCAAATTATTCTAAGTGATCGTTTTTGAATTCGTTCAATACTCTTCTTCTGTTCTTGTGTTAGACCTCCGCTCCAAACCTCTGCACCATATTCTAGAATGGGACGAATTACTGTGCAGTAGAATGATAACAAATCACCCGTGGGGGCGCCATAACTCTTCAAAATCTTTAATAAATACAGACGCTTTGCCGCCTTCTTTGTGACATATTCAGTATTAGATTTCCATTTCAGATCATCGTCTAACCATGAATGGTGTAAACGGAAGGGCAGCTGATAAAGCTCGGAAAGAACTTCACGAAATTTTCCATCAACTCGGGCTGAAAATAACTGCTGAAATCAACAATCATATCGTGAACTTCCTCGACGTTACACTAAACCTGAAGGACGAGAAGTACTACCCGTACAGAAAACCGAATAACGAACCTCTCTACATAGACAGCCGCTCGAATCACCCCCCATCAATTATCAAACAAATTCCAATATCAGTCAACAAACGAATATCCAACCTCTCATCCGACCAATCTTCCTTCGACACGTCTGCACCGTTTTACGAAAACGCCCTCATGCGCAACCATTACAACAACATCAAGATGAGATATCCCCCTGACCCCCCCCATCCACCCTAGTAGGACGACAAAGAAAAAACATCACATCATACCCCCCCCCATTTAAAGAACGTGAGGACGAATGTTGCAGAAATTTTTTTGCGATTGATCGACAAACATTTCTCCGAATCAACGTGTTGAGCAAGATCTTCAACAGGAATTCGGTGAAAGTCAGCTATTCGTGCATGGGAAATGTTAAAACCGCAATCTCCGCACATAACCACCATCTATTAAACTCCTCAAGTGTAACTGATGAAATCGAAAACAACAACAACAACACTGACAACATCAACTGCAACTGCCGAGTTAAAAGCGAATGTCCGTTGCGTGGGAATTGTATGACAAAGAACGTCATATACAAAGCTGAAGTCACGACCAACAACGACGAAGACGCGAAAGATTACATCGGAATGACAGCTACGACATTTAAAGAACGTTACAGAAACCACAAGAAATCAATTAACAACGAACGATACGCTAAAGAAACAGAACTTTCAAAATACATGTGGAAGTTAAAGGCCAACCAAAAACCAATCAACATCCAGTGGTCTATTTTAAAGCGAGCCAATCCACGAACCCCAGGAGCACGGCGTTGTGATCTGTGTCTTACAGAAAAGTTATGTATAATTCGCGCAGACAAAATCAAAACTTTAAATAAGCGAACTGAACTTTTTTCAAAGTGCTGCCACAGAAACAAATTTAGTGCGGGTAATTTTAAGCGCGCGCAAGGAAACAAGCGCTTGCAAAAAACGCACACGCGTACGCGCCAAAGAACGGTTGGGAATATGGCGCAAGCAAACAATGAACTGAATTCAGTCGCCTGAAGATCGCCTCGCTTATAAAGTTAGGCGTGAAACACCGTGTAGCGACGGCTAGCGAGTAAATTATAACATACAGTCGAACCTGTATTAAGGCCATTTTCCATTACGGTCGTTTTGCCCGCGCGGGCGAAGCGACCGATTCGAATCACTTGAATAATTAGTTGGCATGTGTATTGAAATGTATTACTGAAAGTTCAAATTTAGTTATATTAAATGTTATATTTAAGCCGTGTGGTGATTTTTTACAAGACCTGTATTAAGCGGTCAACCTGTATTAAGCGGTCAGTTGCGAAATCCCCGAGGGTGACCGCTTAATACAGGTTCGACTGTATTATATTATATTTTTGCTCTACTTTGAATGGTATTGAGCACTCTTTATTCTACTATACAAACAAATCAAATTTCAATTTATATATATATATATATATAAAATGTTTAATAAATCAAAATTATACAAACATTTGTTAACTATACTTAAAGTTTCATGCCTGGTCAAGGCAATCATCAGGTTAACATATATATATATATTTCTATTATAAATTGAAAACAGGAAAACATTCGTTAATGGCTTGCAGACATTTGTGCCCAATATTGGCGCTGTAGGGCGGGTTGAACCATATTACGTTTCTGCTTCTGGAGCGTTTTGGCTTTGGAGGTTGAGGTTTGAAGCTTAGGGGGTAGTTGTAACCGCTTCTTTGCAGGGCTTCTTGATAAGGTGGAATGACCGAGTCAAACGATTGCTTATCCGAGGATATATTGGATAGCCGTCTGTTGATTGCCTCTGGTATGCTGCGGAGTATTGATGGTGGGTGGTTGCTTTGGCTGTTGACGTATTGTGGGACGTTTCCGGGTTTCATATAAGGTTTGTAAGATGCGGATAGATCTAATGTAATGTCGAGATAGTTGGCACATTTCTTGTTAGTTTCAGTGGTGATCTTTAGGTTGTGGTCGCTGAATATCTTACAAATGTGTTTTTTAATGTTCTCGATCTCTCTCGGGGTTTTGTTAAATGCTGCTAAACCGTCATCTCTGTACAGACCGATATCATTGCCGTACTCGGTTGTCAATTTCGATAGTAGGTAGGAGCCAACTAGTTCGCATGTTTCTGCGCCGTCAAAGCTGCCCATGGAAACGTCGAAGAGGGAGTTTGATGTTTTCTTTCACCAAGTTGAGTTACCGTTGAAGAGGAGGGTATTTTTTTGCCTGAATAATGATGCTTTTTTCATTCTCGGTTATCACGTCGTATTGCGAGGCAAAGGATAGGGCTTGTTTCGGCAACTCTTCCGATATGGATGGGTAAAAATCTACTACATCGAAGCTGATGAATGAGCGGGTGGTAAACCGTCATCGATATTCGTTTGCTGATTAACTCCGGAATATGTTTAATAATGGAAGGAGGGTGATTTGACCGACTGTCTATGTAGAGAGGGTCGTTGTTTGGTTTCCTGTATGGCGAGTATTTCTCTTCTTCCAGATTGAAAGTTAAGTCTAGGACGTTGAACAAAAGATCAGAACTATTCTGATCCGTAATTCGTTTAGCGCGCGAAATTTTAAACGCACGCGCAAATAATCGAACGCGTCAGCAAACCGTTAGTTTACGCAATCAAACCATCATTTGAGTAGAATCGCCTGAAGATCGCTTTGAAAGAGGCGTGAAACACTGTGTAGCGGTGAATATATTTTAAGATTAATTAATTATAATAGTAAGCTAACTATATATATACAGTCGAACCCCTATTAAGCGTCCGCTTAAAAGGGGTGTCCGCTTAAAAGGGGTGTCCGCTTAAAAGGGGTGTCCGCTTAAAAGGGGTGTCCGCTTAAAAGGGGTGTCCGCTTAAAAGGGGTGTCCGCTTAAAAGGGGTGTCCGCTTAAAAGGGGTGTCCGCTTAAAAGGGGTGTCCGCTTAAAAGGGGTGTCCGCTTAAAAGGGGTGTCCGCTTAAAAGGGGTGTCCGCTTAAAAGGGGTGTCCGCTTAAAAGGGGTGTCCGCTTAAAAGGGGTGTCCAGGAGGCGAATTTGGGTGTGTAATTTGAGTATTAAAACAGTAAAAAATATCTAGCAAATAATTAGCAAGCTGAGCTATATATACTCCTGGCCGGTATACACACTATCTTTATTCTTAGGTAAAACATACCTCTGCATGAGATAATATAAGAAACGTAAATAATTCACCATCTATAAACACAGCGATTTGTTTCTAACCGTTTAAAAACCATGCCCTTTAGTCAACGTATATAGAAATCGCAGGCCCAAATTATGTGCGTCTCAGATTTCTACAGCATAGAGTAACAACAGCTAGTGAAAGAATAGTCGTAACCGACATCCGGCTAATCTACCGAATAGCATGTCACTAAGCGCACTGCGTTTTACACTCAGCTTTGTTTGTACGAAATATCCCGCTTGCGCGCAGTACCGTGATTGTGTGCCAATGGAAATCGTACAAGTGACATCATTTGTTCGAGGATATCACGTATATTTGGAAGTATGGGAACCGAAAATTGGTGATGAACACTGTCTTAAGCGGGAGCCCAATAATAAGGAAGATGATAATGCTGTCGCTGTTGTTCGTAAAAGGCAAAGCTCAAGCGCTTCTGTGAGATCTACCAGATTACAGACGAAAAGATTGCAGATGAAGTCTTTCGTTCATCAGAATGAAATGACAAATGATATGGAAGTTGTTAGTCACATCCCTAAGTTGATGGCGCGGTGGGTAACAACATTTTTGAAACGCGCAACCAATTCAGGAACAGTAATAATCAAGGGTAAACGTGTCAACAGAGGGGCTGGTTATGGCGTCGAACTCCCTTGTAAGTTTACGTTTAAAGGAGATAGTTTCTCTTGCAGTTGGTTAAAAGACAAATTAAAGAAAGAAAAGTTTGACCTCGAAGATTAAATTAGATTAGTCTAACAGGCCTTAAAATATCGGTCGGTATAGTCGTCTGACAAAATGTCCGATGACTTTGAGTTTGGGTCGGACATGTATGATGATGTCCGACGACCTTCAGTTCTGTTTGGCTCGGAAATAAGTAAAAATGACACAAATTAATATCAGCACAATGTATTAATTAAATTTTGAACAGTAAATGTTGTGCCGATATTGAATAAGTTGTGTTATAACTGTCATTCATACTTATTTCTGAGCCAAAACTAACTTTCCTTGCCACTTTGGGAAAAAGAAATTGTACACGGCTTGAAGAGCGCTGAATAATTCATTGCTTTTCTCGCCCTAAATCCGTCGTTAAGATTTGGACAATGGATATCAGCCCATAATATATATTCCATAATACAATCAGGTCGGACAAACAATAAACCTCAGTCTCACTTGGGTCGGACAGAATGTCCGGTGCTTTCCGCTCTACGTCGGACAATTTCACGAATGGGTCGGACAATGTCCGTGACCGACTGTCTAATATATTTATCTATGGAAAACTGCAGAACTGTAATGTAAATTGATCTCAATTGTTATTTACTGTCGAATATTGAATAAATTTTATTACACAATCCGTCATCTGTCCGCTTTAAGGCAATTTTCCATTACAGCCGCTTTGCCCGCGCGGGCGGAGCGACCATGTTTCAACTTTCGCTGTAGGTGTCTAGCATGAGATTTTTTTGTCCGCTTTACACCTCGCGGACACGCCTGAAAGTTGAACTACATTCAACTTTCTTGGCGTGCCCGCGCGACTAATTATTCACGTGATTCGAATCGGTCGCTTCGCCCGCGCGGGCAAAACGACCGTAATGGAAAATGGCCTTAAGAGAGGTTGATTTGCCCATTGGGACCCCAAGTAAGGTGTCCGCGTCCGTTAAAGAGGGGTGTCCGCTTAATAGGAGTTATGATAATAGTATTTTAGTAAAGAAAACGAATGGGACCTGAGATATGTGTCCGCTTAAAAGAGGTGTCCGCTTATAGGGGCTCGACTGTATATTATATACTTAAATCTGCAGACATGCATGTTTCGCCGTTCAACGGCTCGTCAGTGCAGCTTGTAACGCAGTCTAGATGCGAGTGACTTCGTATTTACACGCCATACTCTTGCTCTCGCCAAGCGCATGTGGTACAATACTCGGACACATGCCCATCCAGACATGCGTGAAGTGCCTTGGGGCCAGAGTGCTCATACGACCACATGGGAAGTGGGCTTTGCATTATCGCTTGTAGCCACCAATAAACCTCATATATATTGTTCTTCAAGTTGGTATATGAAAACAACCACATACTATATCATTTCACTCACAAATGAGCGCCAAATTCAATTCCTAAACTTGAAACTTGCACTCCCATGGTGCTTTTCGCGCTTAGAGTTTACGGTTTTAGAGTTTAAGGTTTGCAAAGGACAACCTTTTTTGAATTAGCTGTATATATATATTTATCATTTATAGACCCGGAGCGAGGGGGATTCGGCATGATGTTGGTGTAGTATTTATACGTAAGGTTGAAATCTGCATTCAGCAATCAGCATGGAAAGATTTGGCAGTCAGTCCAAGAGGTCCCAAGTTGGGTTCTATCGCAGTCCAAGTGACGGTTGCAGAACTACAAGAAAAACAGCACCCTCAGTCTCTTCAACATCAACAGAAAGAAGATATTTAGCGACTGTGTGAGTAGCTTTCCATGAATGAATTTAATAGTATTTAAATTATTGAGATGGCTCGTTAACACTGTCCAGCACTCCATTTAATATCTGCTTGTATAGCCACTAGAAAAACATTTTTTCGAAATTTGATGATGCATCAGTCAAATCCAAGAGTGTCCATTCTCCCCACCTCCCTTTCTCTCTTTAATCCTTTTTCATTTTACGAATAAAATGTTAGCCCTTAACCTGGACAGCGTAGATTGTGTTATGGTGCAAAAGGTATAAATTATGATACATTATATATTTATCTCGCATGATTATGTCAATGTATATGTAATATATCATACACAAGAAGGAGTTTATTATAGTGATTTGAAACACCGAAAAGTGTGTTGAAAAACAAGGCGCTAGCCGAGTTTTTTAACATACTTTGAGGTGTTTTTAAATCACTATAATAGACGACTTCGAGTGTATGATATAGCTTCTCAAACAAACCAGTATTTAAAGAGAAATTCAACGCGAAAGTTGAGTTAATTTATGGGTGTTTATTACCGTGGTATCAAGACAACGATACGGTGGTGATTTCCTTTGTGTTTTGCTCATGAATTATTAATGAGTTTGAGAAGGTTTAGAATACTTTAGAAATACATGCACGTATACAAAATACAAATATATAAAATATGTCCCAACCTATACAGGAAAACTAAAAGCTACCCTGAATATGCTGTAATTAGCTATTCCGCAGAAAAGCCCAAGAAAGATTAAAGTACTTACAAACAAAAGTTAAAGATAACTACAATTTCCTACAGTAGGTCTCTATTCGAAATGTCAAGGTTCATACTATATTTAAAGGTATAGTTTTGGTCCACATAGAAGATAGGTGATTAATAAGTATATACATATATATGTATAGAGAACACCTCACGCCCGTTCATCAAAGAATTGGCCAAGTCTTTAGTGACGTACTGCACCGTGAATGTTATCTTATTGTGTCAGGTGTATTGTTCTCAGAGTCTCAACTTCAACCCGTCGACGAATCTAGAACAAGTACCAATAAATACACAGTCAAACAATGTCAATTGAGATATTAAGTACTAAACTGTAGTAAGAACTTCAGTCGTTCAGCCTATGAAAAGAGTGAAGTCAAGATGGCAGAAATTGATGTCCTAAACGTCAGCCTATGGCTGAACGTTGAAAACAGTTTTCGTACCATTTTCCCAGCTAATTCTATTTTTTCCAAATGGGTCGAATCGCTAATCAAGTTATCAGTACATAAAACCATAGTATTAATCTTTAAATCAAAGTCGAAACTCCTTCACCTGGCACTGGACGCCAATTTCGCCTCACTCCAGATATATATGACTGACTGTATGCTAAACTTAGTAATGGCCTGTTTATATGGAGCATTGGAGGCGAGTTACCCGGCAAGGCGAGTTACTCAGCAACGGCAAGATCCCGGCTATTATAGAAACTTAGTTTTCCCGGGTGACTGTTTACATGACACAACCGGGTAACTAAACTCGAATGGCGAGATGCCGGCAGAAAGAGGCGGGATCTTGCCTATCCCTAGGCGAGATAAATATATTTTCATTTAAACACATTTCCCGCGTAACTCGCCAACTGAGCATGCATGATTCTGTTGTATGCAATATACAATAGTTCATTGTCATTTTCTTTTGATATATTTGATTGATAAAAGATATAGGCAGAACAGTTTAGAAAATAAATGCCAGACTCTGACTAGGGGGTATGTAATATATTTATATGTGGTGTGTAAATAGTGCTGTTATCTACAACCATAGAGTTACGCGTTGCAAATTTTATTCTCAAGTGCAAAAGACTAAAATCTGAAGTTTTGACAATTGTTTTAAAAGGTGTTCCAATGGCCTATGGGCTTTTGTCCCTGTACACACAGTTTTTAGAAGCAATATAAAAGTTCATACACTCATAGACCTCATGCATTAATTGACTCATGTTTGTAGATGAAATATTCGAACGAAAATTTATATACATTTTTAGACCTAACCAGGAGCAGTTGCGAGAATGCAACTTTAGGCAGGAATCGAATCTGCGGCCCTGCGATTCCGGTGCAGCGCTCTAACCAACTGAGCTACAGAGTCCAGTTTCTGAGCGTTAACCGCAAATTCGTATACATATGATGGGAGTGGTCCACGTACATTTTTGCATGTACGAAACTGATTTTCTATCACCGGAATCGAATCGAGTTAGTTTTGAAGCTCGCATTTTGAACTTGGAGTTAGCCCCTTCGACTATGGAGGTAGCGTTCTCTCCATGACTCCCTAACGTCTGCAACCATGCCATAGTGGAAGTAAATGGTAACTCAAAAACAATTTTGGTGGTTTTCTCTGCATTTACTCAATATGCCTCATAAGTTCAGGAAATTAGCGAAAATTTGTGTTGTGTGGGTGGTGGTACGTCGTCTCACTGCGTTATATATTTAAAGATTTACCAAAAGGCAGGTGTTAAATGCAATAGGACATTAACGTCCCTTTAATACAAGGCATGAAAAAGGTAATCCAACTTTAGCATGTTATCGTGCGTTTATTAGAGACCTTTAGCCTCTCGTCACTTCCACGGCACCGCAAACCTCAAATTGCAGTTTGACGTCAGACGTTTTCCGTCAAGCTTTCGACATTTAGCATGGCGCTTTTTTTCAAACCGTATTTCTTCTCACTGTATAACTGTAAACTGCTGTATTTCTTCTCACCATATCATTTCAAAAACTGATAAAAGGTTAATTACGAGACCGTTGTTGTTGTTGTGAGAATAGCCGCCATATTGAATTTCATTCATGCTGAGCCATATGCCAATGACAAAATATAATGTTCTCTATTGTGATTCAACAGTGCATATCACAGTAACGAAGTTCTCTTGGGAGCTTTAAAAATATTTTGTCTGCTAGAGAAACATAAACAAGGCAAGGGGTCAAAATTTGGCTTAATACATTATGCTGGCGGAGGTATGCAATCTCTGAGTGCCCTCTAGTATATTTATTTTTTCATATCAAATGATCAATGAAGATCAATCTTTTAGCTGTAAAATGATACCTTTTATGTATCATTGCGATCAAAAATGGCCAAATACGATTAAAAATTGCCGGTCAAAAACGCATTTTTCCACCATTGCCATTGGGAGTTGAGTGCATCAGTGCAAAGCTTTTGTCTGCCTATTGAAATTATTCTAATTTCGGATTCAAATTTAAGAATTTTAATAAGATGGCAAATCACGATTTAACAACGAGACTTGGTGGTTGAAACGTTTTAGGAAACAGGCAGTTTGCAGACTGAAATGGCAATGCTGAACGTTTCACAAATAGGCAACCATCATTTGGGAAAATGGACGGAAATTCGAAGGATGTTTAATTCTGAAAGGTGGAAAAATGTGATTTCGAGCACTCTTTTCATCGGACTATGTTGGGCCGTTATTGATCGCAGTGATACTAAAAAGGTTTCATTTGACAGCTAAAAGCCTTGTATTGATTTGTGTGAAAAAAGGAAATCTATGCACTAAATATTATGCGCGATAGCACACTAAAGTTGGATTACCTTTTTTGATACACCCTGTATAGTTGAATTGGATCATCGGATGTATGGTACTGGTTTTGTCATCTGTTCGTTCAATTGTCTCCTCCATGCAAGTTTACTGATAATCGCTCGATCAGAGCTACAAAAGATAACTGATTTAGAGGCTGCAGTAAACAATGAAAGGAAGAAGATAAAAATGTAAATGAACTGGTAAAAAGAAAATCTATTAGTATCTCGAGGGCTTCGGTGGTGCAATAGTCAGACGGCAAGTCGCTGGGGACTCATGACACTTATGTGAAAAGAGTCCGCCAACGCTCTACCGAAAGTTGTGGGTTTTCTCCGCGAATCCCGTGTGTTTGTTGTTGTGGGTTTTCTCCGCGAAACCCTTCGATCGTAGCTGTGCTCCCTGATCAAACATGAGTCATATGGTGACAGCCAGAGGCCCCTTTTCTAATAAGCCCAGTTCGACTCGAACTGCGTCGTCCGTAATTCAGCTCAGCTCTCAGCTGCCAGTAAGGGTGATTATTTAGCACACCCCCACTTACTTGGCGTGCTGCAAGGGAAACAAGTCTGTCTCTACTCTCCCAATTTCTCACCCCGCCCGCCCCCATACCACCTTAATTTCCTCCTGCCTGCATTTTTGCACGCCCTTTATTCTTCCCCAATGTGATGTCCAAATAAAAACCCCTTTAAGAGACAGACTTGGAGCAAGTCTAAGCCCTACTAGGAGGGCTAGCCCTACCAGTTGCATTTATATGGGAAATTTCCAGCACTACTAGGCAAGATCTCAGGTAATCAATAGCGAGTTTGTGCCTAGGAAGGCTGGCCCTCCTCTCATATAAATGAAACCAATTCTTAATAGGGATTTCAATTTGCACACAGGATCTTGTCTATGTGGGCCAGCCCTTCATATACTATATAGCAGGGCTCATATAAACTGCCTGCTAATGTACGAGCCAAATCCCAGGGTTAAACTCTGGTCAAATCCCAGGGTTCATCCAGTAGGGGTGTCGCAGTTGGAATTGACTTGTACATAATGTATCAGTCAATTCCACCTGTGCCCATCCCCCCCTCCCTCCCGCGGGCAACCCCCGGGCCATCCCCAGGCATTCGCCCTTTTTGTCATCTCAGGCGAGACTTAGCAATTTCGTACCCGGGATCTTTTCCCCGGGAATGCAAGCTAATGTACCACATTGCCGACCATATTTCATCGTCGAAAAATTACATTTAATATGTTGTAGTTTTGTCTTCAGGCCCGTTTACACAGTGTTTGTTGCTGTTTCACTTCACTTTAATACATGTTAATAGAAAATTTGTTCATCACTCACTCGATCCGCGATCGTATGCATTTTATAATAATTGCATTTATATTAGAAAATTGCAACAAAAATCACCCATGTGAATGAGTCTATATTTATATGGAGTTACTGTGCCAGAGGGTCTAAATTTCAAGGCTTCAACACAGCCTTGGAACTATGTCTGTGGAACTATTTGAACACATTTTGCAAAATGTGCTGAATAGCAAATATTTATACTAGAGCTATATATCATATATACTGGCGATCTTATTTAGCAAAATCTATTAACAGGTACGTTTGGTACATGACTGTTAAAAATACATACATTTTTATGCATACAGTTTGAAAAAGTACTAACCTTTTATTAAATGAACAAAATATACGAATATTTCCCATGTATTTTGAAACAAATTTGTCAATCAGCCACAATTCAGACATCTAAGTCAGTAGTCTAACTAACTGCGTGTAATTCGAGGTTCTAAACTGAATTTAAATTCCTTATTTTAAAGTCTTTCAAATTACTTTTCAAATTAATAGATTGCTTTGTCCTCAAAGCGGTTGCATAAGAGCGCGCGGGACAACCCGCGAGGGGAGCTTATTTACGGAACAATGCATACATTATGACGTTCCGGAATGGACCAATCATATCAACGCAAGTATGATTAAGTAACCAATAGGGGTCCAGATACTGGGAATTTTACTGGCAAGACAAGTTACAACATTTTGTGCCTCGCGCGCGTGTCATTTGCCGAACAATAGCGAATATAGGATATGTTGTTATTGACTTTGTACAGTAAATTTACCTTGAAAACTGTTCAAGTTAAGTTTAAATGAAAATACAAAGCTGAAAGCAAAGGACAGGTAAATATCTTTTTTGTTTATAGCTCTATAACTCTGTGTATTTTGTTATTCCTTGAGCTTAAAGTCTCACGTTTGAAGTGAGCTAAATGTATGACCGGATATACTCAAGGTTTCTGTTCCTCTCTATTTTTGTAGGATTTCTTTGCTATTTCTCGTACATTTTGTTGTTATAATGTTTAGAAACACTAAACTGTAAACCTGGCAACTTATGGTCGAGTTTTTCTTGAATTTAGGTCCGAAATGCAGGCCCGAAAATTTGTCAAAGACAAGTCCAACACAGGTAAGCTAATTGGCATAAATTGTTTGTAGTTTGTAGTTTGTAGTTTGTACAGGTATATTTACCGGTTTATTGTATGCTTTGATAAATTGTTGTGGTTATTAAACGATATTGTTATGATCTTATTCGAATTTTCGGCAACCATTTTGTACTATCTATCCTGTGTTTATGCTTCACTATACCGAAGCATGCCGTATTGCTTTCCCTTACTGCCACTGCTTAATATTACAGAATTCTATAATATGCCTGCACAAGTTGATGAGGAGTCTGTGTTTGTACATATGTTAATGATGCCTGACTATTACCAATCTTGAGTGGTTAACCATTAAGGATGTGCCCTAATTCTGCATACTTTAGTTTACTATGTCTAACAGCAGATGATTGTACTCTTAAGGGAGAGTGCTGGATGTTTGTGGGTTAACCGAACTGTTTTCCCAGGTCTCTTTTTAGAGATAGTCTAATTGGCGCGCCTCACGAGTCGCGACAAACAGGCGCGAGTCGCTACTACTTACCTACTTACTTACCTACCTACCTTCATTTACCTACCCACGTACCACGCACGCACTTACCACTACTTGCTCACTGCCTACCTGCATGCCTACCAACCCACCACCCACCACCTACCTACCTACTCACTTACTTCATTTACTTACCCACCCACCCACCCCACCACCCACTACTTCACTCTGCTTACTTGCCCCACCACCCACTTACTCACCTGCTTACTCTGACCTGCTTACCTGCTTACCTGCTTACCTGCACCCACTTACTTACTTACTTACTTCACTTTACTTACTTTACTTACTTACTTACTTCACTCCGCACCTGCACCCACCCACCCACCACCCACCCACTCACTTCACCTACTTACCCCACTTCACTACCCACCCACGCATCGCACTTACTTATTTCACTTACTTACTTCACTTCACCCAAATTACTTGCACTCACTTTTACTTACTTGCCATTTACTTTACCACTACCCACCCACCCACCCACCCACCACCACCACGTACTTACTTCACCCGCACACCCACCCGCTTACCCACCTGCTTTACCTGCTTACCCGCCCACCCGCCCACCTGCTTACCCGCACTTTACTCACTTCACTTACTTACTACCCACCAACCACCCACCTACTACCCACCTTCCCACCCGCCCACCTGCCTGCCTGCCTTCCCCGCCTGCCCGCCTGCCCACGGAACAATGCATACATTATGACGCCCGAATGGACCAATCATATCAACGCAAGTATGATTACCTGCCTGTTACCCACCCTTACCTGCTACCTGCCTGCCCACCTGCAACCCTGCTTACTTCACTTACTTACTTACTTACTTACTTACTTTACTTACTTACTTACGTACTTACTTACCTGCTTACCTACCCACCCACCCACTCACCCACCCACCACCCACCCACTTACTTCACCTACTCCACCCACCATGCACGCACTTACTACTTACATTTCACTTACTTACTCACTCTAATTTACTTATTTACTTACTTCATTTACTTCACTTGTTTACTCTTACTTCACCACTTACCCACCCACCCACCCACCCCACCCACCCACCCACCCACCACTGCACTTACTTCATTTACCCACCCGCTTACCCGCTGCCACCTGCCCACCTGCTTACCCGCTACTTACTTCACTTACTTACTTACCTACTCACCCACCCACCACCCACCCACTCCTTCCTTCCTACCTGCCTGCCTGCCTGCCTTACGGAACAATGCATACATTATGACGTTCCGGAATGGACCAATCATATCAACGCAAGTATGATTACCTGCCTGCTTACCTACCTGCTTACCTGCTTACCTGCCTACCTGCCTACCTGCCTACCTGCTTACCTACTTACCTACTTACCTACTTACTTACTTACTTACTTACCTACCTACCTACCTACCTACCTACCTACCTACCTACCTGCCTGCCTGCCTGCCTGCCTGCCTGCCTGCCTTCCTTCCTTCCTTCCTGCCTTCCTTCCTTCCTTCCTTCCTGCCTGCCTGCCTGCCTGCCTGCCCGCCTCCGCCTGCCTCACCCACCCACCCACCCACCCACCCACCCACTCCACCCACTTCACCCACTTCACCACTTACCCACTGCTACACCTGCTTACCCACTTACTTACTTACTACTTCACTTACTTCACTTGCCTGCCTGCCTGCCTGCCTTCCTGCCTGCCTGCCTTCCTGCCTGCCTGCTCCTCCCACCCACCCACCCACCCACGCACTCACCTACTTACCCACTTACCCACTTACCCACTTCACCTGCCCGCCTGCCTGCCTGCCTGCTCCTTCCTGCCTGCCCCGCCTTCCCTGCCTCCCACCTACCCACCCACCACCCACCCACCTACCCACCCACTTACCTCACTTACTACCTGCCTGCCCGCTGCCTGCCCCTGCCCTGCCCACCCGCCCACCTGCCTGCCCACCCGCCCACCCGCCTACCTGCCTGCCGCCCTGCCTGCCCACCCTGCCCACCCGCCCACCTGCTCACCTGCCCACCCGCCTCACCCACCCACCCACCCACCCACACCCACTACCCACCACACCCACTTCACCCACTTACCTGCCTACCACCGCCTGCCTGCCGCCCGCCTGCCTTCCCGCCCACTCTGCCCACCTGCCTGCCGCCCGCCTGCCCGCCCACCTGCCCACCTGCCTGCCTGGCTGCCTGCCACTGCCGCCCACCACCACCCACCCACCACCCACCACCTACTTACCTACTTACCTACTTACCTACTTACCTACTCACTTACTTACTTACTTACTTACTTACTTACTTTTTTAACGAGTCGCGCCTTTTTTCATGAGTTGCGCCTTTTAGTCGCGAGATGCGCCTTTTAGTCGCGACTCGCACCTGTTTGTCGCGAGGCGCGTCAATTAGATTATCTCCTCTTTTTAACCCATAAAACAGAATATTTGTGAAGAAAATAAGGAATTTGTGTAATGTGGTTTATCAGAACGAAATCGACTTTATCTAATAGTTTAATAACCAGGAAATTAGAAGTGGTAAAAAGGTGTTAAGAAGCTTAGGTAAATTTCCTAATTCGATAAGCTCGGCGCCGCCATATCTAAAATAGAGCACACAAATTGGCACGCAATGTGCCAACGTGGGTGAGAGATGTGGTGCGAGCACTATATAAAGGACAGGTACAGCAAACAAATGCAGCATGTATACCACAACTGTGCTGATATAAAGACATCATCGTCAAAATTACAAGATATAAATCACATTACATAAAGACAATTCGCTCATTTCACCCTAGTGGCCCTACATTCCTTTTTTATTCTGTCTAACGCCAGACGATTTTACTCGTTAAGGGGAGAGTGTTGGATGTGTATGAGTTAAATGGACATAATTATGACTACGAGACACCTGTCTATTGGCATTCAATATATACTCTAGTATATGTGTTATATATCAAGCTGTCAGTTTATCCTAATACATATGTTTACTTCTCTTGAGACAGATACTGTATACTTGAAGCTGGTGAAACAAGATATATTTCTGTATGGTTCACCTCGCCCTCAGGATTCAAGATTAGAAAAATTATATATCGCTGGTAGAGACACACCAAATGATACAAGGATTGAATGAACTCAAGTAAGTTATGTGTGTTTGATATTGGCCAATGTCACAATGCAAAATATATTCAGATGATGGAAAATTTAGGGTTGCAGTTATTTGACAATCACATGCCTACAAACTATGAGACCATTAGTATAGTATTCTAACTCTAACTGCGCACTTACGGTTAACCTATACTACAACGTGCCTTAATTTTCTACCTAATTTTCTATTCCTGATCTCCTACCAAAGTCCCGCTGTCGGTCGTTTGAGATCATCGTAATGTGTAATCCTAAACTGATTTAAAAATTTTTTGTATGTAATGTATATAAATGTGAACACTAGGACACAGTCCATCCTGATCTCCGACCACTGTCGGTCGTTTGAGATCATCGTAATGTGTAAATGTGTAGTCCTAAACTGATTTTAATTTTTTTTGTATGTAATGTATGTAAATGTGAACACTAGGACAGTCTTTCCTGATCTCCGACCAAAGTTATTTTCTACATAATTCGCTGTAGGTCGTTTATGAGATCATCGTAATGTGTAATCCTAAACTGATTTAAAAATTTTTTGTATGTAATGTATATAAATGTGAACACTAGGACACAGTCCATCCTGATCTCCGACCACTGTCGGTCGTTTGAGATCATCGTAATGTGTAAATGTGTAGTCCTAAACTGATTTTAATTTTTTTTGTATGTAATGTATGTAAATGTGAACACTAGGACAGTCTTTCCTGATCTCCGACCAAAGTTATTTTCTACATAATTCGCTGTAGGTCGTTTATGAGATCATCGTAATGTGTAATCCTAAACTGATTTAAATTTTTTTTGTATGTAATGTATATAAATGTGAACACTAGGACACAGTCCATCCTGATCTCCGACCAAACTTCTTTTCTACGGCATCCGCTGTGGGTCGTTTGAGATCATCGTAATGTGTAAATGTGTAGTCCTAAACTGATTTAAATTTTTTTTGTATGTAATGTATATAAATGTGAACACTAGGACACAGTCCATCCTGATCTCCGACCAAACTTCTTTTCTACGGCATCCGCTGTGGGTCGTTTGAGATCATCGTAATGTGTAAATGTGTAGTCCTAAACTGATTTAAATTTTTTTGTATGTAATGTATATAAATGTGAACACTAGGACACAGTCCATCCTGATCTCCGACCAAACTTCTTTTCTACGGCATCAGCTGTGGTCGCTTGAGATCATCGTAATGTGTAAATGTGTAGTCCTAAACTGATTAAAATTTTTTTGTATGTAATGTATATAAATGTGAACACTAGGACACAGTCCATCCTGATCTCCGACCAATCGTCTTTTCTACGGCATCCGCTGTCGGTCGTTTGAGATCATCGTAATGTGTAAATGTGTAGTCCTAAACTGATTTAAATTTTTTTGTATGTAATGTATATAAATGTGAACACTAGACACAGTCCATCCTGATCTCCGACCAAACTTCTTTTCTACGGCATCCGCTGTCGGTCGCTTTGAGATCATCGTAATGTGTAAATGTGCAGTCCTAAACTGATTAAAATTTTTTTGTATGTAATGTATATAAATGTGAACACTAGGACACAGTCCATCCTGATCTCCGACCAAACTTCTTTTCTACGGCATCCGCTGTCGGTCGTTTGAGATCATCGTAATGTGTAAATGTGTAGTCCTAAACTGATTTAATTTTTTTTTGTATGTAATGTATATAAATGTGAACACTAGGACACAGTCCATCCTGATCTCCGACCAAACTTCTTTTCTACGGCATCCGCTGTGGGTCGTTTGAGATCATCGTAATGTGTAAATGTGTAGTCCTAAACTGATTTAAATTTTTTTTGTATGTAATGTATATAAATGTGAACACTAGGACACAGTCCATCCTGATCTCCGACCAAACTTCTTTTCTACGGCATCCGCTGTGGGTCGTTTGAGATCATCGTAATGTGTAAATGTGTAGTCCTAAACTGATTTAAATTTTTTTGTATGTAATGTATATAAATGTGAACACTAGGACACAGTCCATCCTGATCTCCGACCAAACTTCTTTTCTACGGCATCCGCTGTGGGTCGTTTGAGATCATCGTAATGTGTAAATGTGTAGTCCTAAACTGATTTAAATTTTTTTGTATGTAATGTATATAAATGTGAACACTAGGACACAGTCCATCCTGATCTCCGACCAAACTTCTTTTCTACGGCATCCGCTGTCGGTCGTTTGAGATCATCGTAATGTGTAAATGTGTAGTCCTAAACTGATTTAAATTTTTTTTGTATGTAATGTATATAAATGTGAACACTAGGACACAGTCCATCCTGATCTCCGACCAAACTTCTTTTCTACGGCATCCGCTCTTGGTCGTTTGAGATCATCGTAATGTGTAAATGTGTAGTTCTAAACTGATTTAAAATTTTTTTTATGTAATGTATATAAATGTGAACACTAGGACACAGTCCATCCTGATCTCCGACCAAACTTCTTTTCTACGGCATCCACTGTGGGTCGTTTGAGATCATCGTAATGTGTACATGTGTAGTCCTAAACTGATTTAAATTTTTTTGTATGTAATGTATATAAATGTGAACACTAGGACACAGTCCATCCTGATCTCCGACCAAACTTCTTTTCTACGGCATCCGCTGTGGGTCGTTTGAGATCATCGTAATGTGTAAATGTGTAGTCCTAAACTGATTTAAATTTTTTTTGTATGTAATGTATATAAATGTGAACACTAGGACACAGTCCATCCTGATCTCCGACCAAACTTCTTTTCTACGGCATCCGCTGTGGGTCGCTTTGAGATCATCGTAATGTGTAAATGTGTAGTCCTAAACTGATTTAATTTTTTTTGTATGTAATGTATATAAATGTGAACACTAGGACACAGTCCATCCTGATCTCCGACCAAACTTCTTTTCTACGGCATCCGCTGTGGGTCGTTTGAGATCATCGTAATGTGTAAATGTGTAGTCCTAAACTGATTTAAATTTTTTTGTATGTAATGTATATAAATGTGAACACTAGGACACAGTCCATCCTGATCTCCGACCAAACTTCTTTTCTACGGCATCCGCTGTGGGTCGTTTGAGATCATCGTAATGTGTAAATGTGTAGTCCTAAACTGATTTAAATTTTTTTGTATGTAATGTATATAAATGTGAACACTAGACACAGTCCATCCTGATCTCCGACCAAAGTTCTTTTCTACAGCATTTGCTGTCAGTCGTTTGAGATCATTGTAATGTGTAATCCTAAACTGATTTAAAAATGTTTTGTATGTAATGTATATAAATGTGAACACTAGGACACAGTCCATCCTGATCTCCGACCAAAGTTCTTTTCTACGGCATCCGCTGTGGGTCGTTTGAGATCATCGTAATGTGTAAATGTGTAGTCCTAAACTGATTTAAATTTTTTTGTATGTAATGTATATAAATGTGAACACTAGGACACAGTCCATCCTGATCTCCGACCAAACTTCTTTTCTACGGCATCTGCTGTGGGTCGCTTTGAGATCATCGTAATGTGTAAATGTGTAGTCCTAAACTGATTTAAATTTTTTTGTATGTAATGTATATAAATGTGAACACTAGGACACAGTCCATCCTGATCTCCGACCAAACTTCTTTTCTACGGCATCCGCTGTGGGTCGTTTTGAGATCATCATAATGTGTAAATGTGTAGTCCTAAACTCATTTAAATTTTTTTTGTATGTAATGTATATAAATGTGAACACTAGGACACAGTCCATCCTGATCTCCGACCAAACTTCTTTTCTACGGCATCCGCTGTGGGTCGTTTGAGATCATCGTAATGTGTAAATGTGTAGTCCTAAACTGATTTAAAATTTTTTTGTATGTAATGTATATAAATGTGAACACTAGGACACAGTCCATCCTGATCTCCGACCAAACTTCTTTTCTACGGCATCCGCTGTCGGTCGTTTGAGATCATCGTAATGTGTAAATGTGTAGTCCTAAACTGATTTAAATTTTTTTTGTATGTAATGTATATAAATGTGAACACTAGGACACAGTCCATCCTGATCTCCGACCAAAATTTTCTACGGCATCTGCTGTGGGTCGTTTGAGATCATCGTAATGTGTAAATGTGTAGTCCTAAACTGATTTAATTTTTTTTGTATGTAATGTATATAAATGTGAACACTAGGACACAGTCCATCCTGATCTCCGACCAAACTTCTTTTCTACGGCATCCGCTGTGGGTCGTTTGAGATCATCGTAATGTGTAAATGTGTAGTCCTAAACTGATTTAATTTTTTTTTGTATGTAATGTATATAAATGTGAACACTAGGACACAGTCCATCCTGATCTCCGACCAAACTTCTTTTCTACGGCATCCGCTGTGGGTCGTTTGAGATCATCGTAATGTGTAAATGTGTAGTCCTAAACTGATTTAAATTTTTTTGTATGTAATGTATATAAATGTGAACACTAGGACACAGTCCATCCTGATCTCCGACCAAACTTCTTTTCTACGGCATCCGCTGTCGGTCGTTTGAGATCATCGTAATGTGTAAATGTGTAGTCCTAAACTGATTTAAATTTTTTTGTATCTAATGTATATAAATGTGAACACTAGGACACAGTCCATCCTGATCTCCGACCAAACTTATTTCTACGGCATCCGCTGTGGGTCGCTTTGAGATCATCGTAATGTGTAAATGTGTAGTCCTAAACTGATTTAAATTTTTTTGTATGTAATGTATATAAATGTGAACACTAGGACACAGTCCATCCTGATCTCCGACCAAACTTCTTTTCTACGGCATCCGCTGTCGGTCGTTTGAGATCATCCTAATGTGTAAATGTGTCGTCCTAAACTGATTTAAAAATTTTTTGTATGTAATGTATATAAATGTGAACACTAGGACACAGTCCATCCTGATCTCCGACCAAACTTCTTTTCTACGGCATCCGCTGTGGGTCGTTTGAGATCATCGTAATGTGTAAATGTGTAGTCCTAAACTGATTTAAATTTTTTTGTATGTAATGTATATAAATGTGAACACTAGGACACAGTCCATCCTGATCTCCGACCAAACTTCTTTTCTACGGCATCCGCTGTGGGTCGTTTGAGATCATCGTAATGTGTAAATGTGTAGTCCTAAACTGATTTAAATTTTTTTGTATGTAATGTATATAAATGTGAACACTAGGACACAGTCCATCCTGATCTCCGACCAAACTTCTTTTCTACGGCATCCGCTGTGGGTCGTTTGAGATCATCGTAATGTGTAAATGTGTAGTCCTAAACTGATTTAAATTTTTTTGTATGTAATGTATATAAATGTGAACACTAGGACACAGTCCATCCTGATCTCCGACCAAACTTCTTTTCTACGGCATCCGCTGTCGGTCGTTTGAGATCATCGTAATGTGTAAATGTGTAGTCCTAAACTGATTTAAATTTTTTTGTATGTAATGTATATAAATGTGAACACTAGGACACAGTCCATCCTGATCTCCGACCAAACTTTTCTACGGCATCCGCTGTCGGTCGTTTGAGATCATCGTAATGTGTAAATGTGTAGTCCTAAACTGATTTAAATTTTTTTTGTATGTAATGTATATAAATGTGAACACTAGGACACAGTCCATCCTGATCTCCGACCAAACTTCTTTTCTACGGCATCCGCTGTGGGTCGTTTGAGATCATCGTAATGTGTAAATGTGTAGTCCTAAACTGATTTAAATTTTTTTGTATGTAATGTATATAAATGTGAACACTAGGACACAGTCCATCCTGATCTCCGACCAAACTTCTTTTCTACGGCATCCGCTGTCAGTCGTTTGAGATCATCGTAATGTGTAAATGTGTAGTCCTAAACTGATTTAAAAATGTTTTGTATGTAATGTATATAAATGTGAACACTAGACACAGTCCATCCTGATCTCCGACCAAACTTCTTTTCTACGGCATCCGCTGTCAGTCGTTTGAGATCATCGTAATGTGTAAATGTGTAGTCCTAAACTGATTTAAATTTTTTTGTATGTAATGTATATAAATGTGAACACTAGGACACAGTCCATCCTGATCTCCGACCAAACTTCTTTTCTACGGCATCCGCTGTCGGTCGTTTGAGATCATCGTAATGTGTAAATGTGTAGTCCTAAACTGATTTAAATTTTTTTTGTATGTAATGTATATAAATGTGAACACTAGGACACAGTCCATCCTGATCTCCGACCAAACTTCTTTTCTACGGCATCCGCTGTGGGTCGTTTGAGATCATCGTAATGTGTAAATGTGTAGTCCTAAACTGATTTAAATTTTTTTGTATGTAATGTATATAAATGTGAACACTAGGACACAGTCCATCCTGATCTCCGACCAAACTTCTTTTCTACGGCATCCGCTGTCGGTCGTTTGAGATCATCGTAATGTGTAAATGTGTAGTCCTAAACTGATTTAAAAATTTTTTGTATGTAATGTATATAAATGTGAACACTAGGACACAGTCCATCCTGATCTCCGACCAAACTTCTTTTCTACGGCATCCGCTGTCGGTCGTTTGAGATCATCGTAATGTGTAAATGTGTAGTCCTAAACTGATTTAAATTTTTTTGTATGTAATGTATATAAATGTGAACACTAGGACACAGTCCATCCTGATCTCCGACCAAACTTCTTTTCTACGGCATCCGCTGTGGGTCGTTTGAGATCATCGTAATGTGTAAATGTGTAGTCCTAAACTGATTTAAATTTTTTTGTATGTAATGTATATAAATGTGAACACTAGGACACAGTCCATCCTGATCTCCGACCAAACTTCTTTTCTACGGCATCCGCTGTGGGTCGTTTGAGATCATCGTAATGTGTAAATGTGTAGTCCTAAACTGATTTAAATTTTTTTGTATGTAATGTATATAAATGTGAACACTAGGACACAGTCCATCCTGATCTCCGACCAAACTTCTTTTCTACGGCATCCGCTGTGGGTCGTTTGAGATCATCGTAATGTGTAAATGTGTAGTCCTAAACTGATTTAAATTTTTTTGTATGTAATGTATATAAATGTGAACACTAGGACACAGTCCATCCTGATCTCCGACCAAACTTCTTTTCACGGCATCCGCTGTCGGTCGCTTTGAGATCATCGTAATGTGTAAATGTGTAGTCCTAAACTGATTTAAATTTTTTTGTATGTAATGTATATAAATGTGAACACTAGGACACAGTCCATCCTGATCTCCGACCAAACTTCTTTTCTACGGCATCCGCTGTGGTCGTTTGAGATCATGGTAATGTGTAAATGTGTAGTCCTAAACTGATTTTAAATTTTTTTGTATGTAATGTATATAAATGTGAACACTAGGACACAGTCCATCCTGATCTCCGACCAAACTTCTTTTCTACGGCATCCGCTGTGGGTCGTTTGAGATCATCGTAATGTGTAAATGTGTAGTCCTAAACTGATTTAAATTTTTTTGTATGTAATGTATATAAATGTGAACACTAGGACACAGTCCATCCTGATCTCCGACCAAACTTCTTTTCTACGGCATCCGCTGTGGGTCGTTTGAGATCATCGTAATGTAAATGTGTAGTCCTAAACTGATTTAAATTTTTTTTGTATGTAATGTATATAAATGTGAACACTAGGACACAGTCCATCCTGATCTCCGACCAAACTTCTTTTCTACGGCATCCGCTGTGGGTCGTTTGAGATCATCGTAATGTGTAAATGTGTAGTCCTAAACTGATTTAATTTTTTTTGTATGTAATGTATATAAATGTGAACACTAGGACACAGTCCATCCTGATCTCCGACCAAACTTCTTTTCTACGGCATCCGCTGTGGGTCGTTTGAGATCATCGTAATGTGTAAATGTGTAGTCCTAAACTGATTTAATTTTTTTTTGTATGTAATGTATATAAATGTGAACACTAGGACACAGTCCATCCTGATCTCCGACCAAACTTCTTTTCTACGGCATCCGCTGTGGGTCGTTTGAGATCATCGTAATGTGTAAATGTGTAGTCCTAAACTGATTTAAATTTTTTTGTATGTAATGTATATAAATGTGAACACTAGGACACAGTCCATCCTGATCTCCGACCAAACTTCTTTTCTACGGCATCCGCTGTGGGTCGTTTGAGATCATCGTAATGTGTAAATGTGTAGTCCTAAACTGATTTAAATTTTTTTGTATGTAATGTATATAAATGTGAACACTAGGACACAGTCCATCCTGATCTCCGACCAAACTTCTTTTCTACGGCATCCGCTGTCGGTCGTTTGAGATCATCGTAATGTGTAAATGTGTAGTCCTAAACTGATTTAAATTTTTTTGTATGTAATGTATATAAATGTGAACACTAGGACACAGTCCATCCTGATCTCCGACCAAACTTCTTTTCTACGGCATCCGCTGTGGGTCGTTTGAGATCATCGTAATGTAAATGTGTAGTCCTAAACTGATTTAAATTTTTTTGTATGTAATGTATATAAATGTGAACACTAGGACACAGTCCATCCTGATCTCCGACCAAACTTCTTTTCTACGGCATCCGCTGTGGGTCGTTTGAGATCATCGTAATGTGTAAATGTGTAGTCCTAAACTGATTTAAATTTTTTTGTATGTAATGTATATAAATGTGAACACTAGGACACAGTCCATCCTGATCTCCGACCAAACTTCTTTTCTACGGCATCCGCTGTCGGTCGTTTGAGATCATCGTAATGTGTAAATGTGTAGTCCTAAACTGATTTAAATTTTTTTGTATGTAATGTATATAAATGTGAACACTAGGACACAGTCCATCCTGATCTCCGACCAAACTTCTTTTCTACGGCATCCGCTGTGGGTCGTTTGAGATCATCGTAATGTGTAAATGTGTAGTCCTAAACTGATTTAAATTTTTTTGTATGTAATGTATATAAATGTGAACACTAGGACACAGTCCATCCTGATCTCCGACCAAACTTCTTTTCTACGGCATCCGCTGTGGGTCGTTTGAGATCATCGTAATGTGTAAATGTGTAGTCCTAAACTGATTTAAATTTTTTTGTATGTAATGTATATAAATGTGAACACTAGGACACAGTCCATCCTGATCTCCGACCAAACTTCTTTTCTACGGCATCCGCTGTCGGTCGTTTGAGATCATCGTAATGTGTAAATGTGTAGTCCTAAACTGATTTAAATTTTTTTTGTATGTAATGTATATAAATGTGAACACTAGGACACAGTCCATCCTGATCTCCGACCAAACTTCTTTTCTACGGCATCCGCTGTGGGTCGTTTGAGATCATCGTAATGTGTAAATGTGTAGTCCTAAACTGATTTAAATTTTTTTTGTATGTAATGTATATAAATGTGAACACTAGGACACAGTCTGTTTGAGATCATCGTAATGTGTAAATGTGTAGTCCTAAACTGATTTAAATTTTTTTGTATGTAATGTATATAAATGTGAACACTAGGACACAGTCCATCCTGATCTCCGACCAAACTTCTTTTCTACGGCATCCGCTGTCGGTCGTTTGAGATCATCGTAATGTGTAAATGTGTAGTCCTAAACTGATTTAAATTTTTTTTGTATGTAATGTATATAAATGTGAACACTAGGACACAGTCCATCCTGATCTCCGACCAAACTTCTTTTCTACGGCATCCGCTGTGGGTCGTTTGAGATCATCGTAATGTGTAAATGTGTAGTCCTAAACTGATTTAAATTTTTTTGTATGTAATGTATATAAATGTGAACACTAGGACACAGTCCATCCTGATCTCCGACCAAACTTCTTTTCTACGGCATCCGCTGTGGGTCGTTTGAGATCATCGTAATGTGTAAATGTGTAGTCCTAAACTGATTTAAATTTTTTTGTATGTAATGTATATAAATGTGAACACTAGGACACAGTCCATCCTGATCTCCGACCAAACTTCTTTTCTACGGCATCCGCTGTGGGTCGTTTGAGATCATCGTAATGTGTAAATGTGTAGTCCTAAACTGATTTAAATTTTTTTGTATGTAATGTATATAAATGTGAACACTAGGACACAGTCCATCCTGATCTCCGACCAAACTTCTTTTCTACGGCATCCGCTGTGGGTCGTTTGAGATCATCGTAATGTGTAAATGTGTAGTCCTAAACTGATTTAAATTTTTTTGTATGTAATGTATATAAATGTGAACACTAGGACACAGTCCATCCTGATCTCCGACCAAACTTCTTTTCTACGGCATCCGCTGTCGGTCGTTTGAGATCATCGTAATGTGTAAATGTGTAGTCCTAAACTGATTTAAATTTTTTTTGTATGTAATGTATATAAATGTGAACACTAGGACACAGTCCATCCTGATCTCCGACCAAACTTCTTTTCTACGGCATCCGCTGTGGGTCGTTTGAGATCATCGTAATGTGTAAATGTGTAGTCCTAAACTGATTTAAATTTTTTTTGTATGTAATGTATATAAATGTGAACACTAGGACACAGTCCATCCTGATCTCCGACCAAACTTCTTTTCTACGGCATCCGCTGTGGGTCGTTTGAGATCATCGTAATGTGTAAATGTGTAGTCCTAAACTGATTTAAATTTTTTTGTATGTAATGTATATAAATGTGAACACTAGGACACAGTCCATCCTGATCTCCGACCAAAGTTCTTTTCTACAGCATTTGCTGTCGGTCGTTTGAGATCATTGTAATGTGTAATCCTAAACTGATTTAAATTTTTTTTGTATGTAATGTATATAAATGTGAACACTAGGACACAGTCCATCCTGATCTCCGACCAAACTTCTTTTCTACGGCATCCGCTGTCGGTCGTTTGAGATCATCGTAATGTGTAAATGTGTAGTCCTAAACTGATTTAAATTTTTTTGTATGTAATGTATATAAATGTGAACACTAGGACACAGTCCATCCTGATCTCCGACCAAAGTTCTTTTCTACAGCATTTGCTGTCGGTCGTTTGAGATCATTGTAATGTGTAATCCTAAACTGATTTAAAATTTTTTTGTATGTAATGTATATAAATGTGAACACTAGGACACAGTCCATCCTGATCTCCGACCAAACTTCTTTTCTACGGCATCCGCTGTCGGTCGTTTGAGATCATCGTAATGTGTAAATGTGTAGTCCTAAACTGATTTAAATTTTTTTGTATGTAATGTATATAAATGTGAACACTAGGACACAGTCCATCCTGATCTCCGACCAAACTTCTTTTCTACGGCATCCGCTGTCGGTCGTTTGAGATCATCGTAATGTGTAAATGTGTAGTCCTAAACTGATTTAAATTTTTTTGTATGTAATGTATATAAATGTGAACACTAGGACACAGTCCATCCTGATCTCCGACCAAACTTCTTTTCTACGGCATCCGCTGTCGGTCGTTTGAGATCATCGTAATGTGTAAATGTGTAGTCCTAAACTGATTTAAATTTTTTTGTATGTAATGTATATAAATGTGAACACTAGGACACAGTCCATCCTGATCTCCGACCAAACTTCTTTTCTACGGCATCCGCTGTGGGTCGTTTGAGATCATCGTAATGTGTAAATGTGTAGTCCTAATCTGATTTAAATTTTTTTTGTATGTAATGTATATAAATGTGAACACTAGGACACAGTCCATCCTGATCTCCGACCAAACTTCTTTTCTACGGCATCCGCTGTGGGTCGTTTGAGATCATCGTAATGTGTAAATGTGTAGTCCTAAACTGATTTAAAAATTTTTTGTATGTAATGTATATAAATGTGAACACTAGGACACAGTCCATCCTGATCTCCGACCAAACTTCTTTTCTACGGCATCCGCTGTGGGTCGTTTGAGATCATCGTAATGTAAAAGTGTAGTCCTAAACTGATTTAAATTTTTTTGTATGTAATGTATATAAATGTGAACACTAGGACACAGTCCATCCTGATCTCCGACCAAACTTCTTTTCTACGGCATCCGCTGTGGGTCGTTTGAGATCATCGTAATGTGTAAATGTGTAGTCCTAAACTGATTTAAATTTTTTTGTATGTAATGTATATAAATGTGAACACTAGGACACAGTCCATCCTGATCTCCGACCAAACTTCTTTTCTACGGCATCCGCTGTGGGTCGTTTGAGATCATCGTAATGTGTCGTCCTAAACTGATTTAAATTTTTTTGTATGTAATGTATATAAATGTGAACACTAGGACACAGTCCATCCTGATCTCCGACCAAACTTCTTTTCTACGGCATCCGCTGTCGGTCGTTTGAGATCATCGTAATGTGTAAATGTGTAGTCCTAAACTGATTTAAATTTTTTTGTATGTAATGTATATAAATGTGAACACTAGGACACAGTCCATCCTGATCTCCGACCAAACTTCTTTTCTACGGCATCCGCTGTGGGTCGTTTGAGATCATCGTAATGTGTAAATGTGTAGTCCTAAACTGATTTAAATTTTTTTGTATGTAATGTATATAAATGTGAACACTAGGACACAGTCCATCCTGATCTCCGACCAAACTTCTTTTCTACGGCATCCGCTGTGGGTCGTTTGAGATCATCGTAATGTGTAAATGTGTAGTCCTAAACTGATTTAAATTTTTTTGTATGTAATGTATATAAATGTGAACACTAGGACACAGTCCATCCTGATCTCCGACCAAACTTCTTTTCTACGGCATCCGCTGTGGGTCGTTTGAGATCATCGTAATGTGTAAATGTGTAGTCCTAAACTGATTTAAATTTTTTTGTATGTAATGTATATAAATGTGAACACTAGGACACAGTCCATCCTGATCTCCGACCAAACTTCTTTTCTACGGCATCCGCTGTGGGTCGTTTGAGATCATCGTAATGTGTAAATGTGTAGTCCTAAACTGATTTAAATTTTTTTTGTATGTAATGTATATAAATGTGAACACTAGGACACAGTCCATCCTGATCTCCGACCAAACTTCTTTTCTACGGCATCCGCTGTGGGTCGTTTGAGATCATCGTAATGTGTAAATGTGTAGTCCTAAACTGATTTAAATTTTTTTGTATGTAATGTATATAAATGTGAACACTAGGACACAGTCCAAACGTCTTTTCTACGGCATCCGCTGTGGGTCGTTTGAGATCATCGTAATGTGTAAATGTGTAGTCCTAAACTGATTTAAATTTTTTTGTATGTAATGTATATAAATGTGAACACTAGGACACAGTCCATCCTGATCTCCGACCAAACTTCTTTTCTACGGCATCCGCTGTCGGTCGTTTGAGATCATCGTAATGTGTAAATGTGTAGTCCTAAACTGATTTAAATTTTTTTGTATGTAATGTATATAAATGTGAACACTAGGACACAGTCCATCCTGATCTCCGACCAAACTTCTTTTCTACGGCATCCGCTGTGGGTCGTTTGAGATCATCGTAATGTGTAAATGTGTAGTCCTAAACTGATTTAAATTTTTTTGTATGTAATGTATATAAATGTGAACACTAGGACACAGTCCATCCTGATCTCCGACCAAACTTCTTTTCTACGGCATCCGCTGTGGGTCGTTTGAGATCATCGTAATGTGTAAATGTGTAGTCCTAAACTGATTTAAATTTTTTTGTATGTAATGTATATAAATGTGAACACTAGGACACAGTCCATCCTGATCTCCGACCAAACTTCTTTTCTACGGCATCCGCTGTGGGTCGTTTGAGATCATCGTAATGTGTAAATGTGTAGTCCTAAACTGATTTAAATTTTTTTGTATGTAATGTATATAAATGTGAACACTAGGACACAGTCCATCCTGATCTCCGACCAAACTTCTTTTCTACGGCATCCGCTGTGGGTCGTTTGAGATCATCGTAATGTGTAAATGTGTAGTCCTAAACTGATTTAAATTTTTTTGTATGTAATGTATATAAATGTGAACACTAGGACACAGTCCATCCTGATCTCCGACCAAACTTCTTTTCTACGGCATCCGCTGTGGGTCGTTTGAGATCATCGTAATGTGTAAATGTGTAGTCCTAAACTGATTTAATTTTTTTTGTATGTAATGTATATAAATGTGAACACTAGGACACAGTCCATCCTGATCTCCGACCAAACTTCTTTTCTACGGCATCCGCTGTGGGTCGTTTGAGATCATCGTAATGTGTAAATGTGTAGTCCTAAACTGATTTAAAATTTTTTGTATGTAATGTATATAAATGTGAACACTAGGACACAGTCCATCCTGATCTCCGACCATACTTCTTTTCTACGGCATCCGCTGTGGTCGTTTGAGATCATCGTAATGTGTAAATGTGTAGTCCTAAACTGATTTAAATTTTTTTGTATGTAATGTATATAAATGTGAACACTAGGACACAGTCCATCCTGATCTCCGACCAAACTTCTTTTCTACGGCATCCGCTGTGGGTCGTTTGAGATCATCGTAATGTGTAAATGTGTAGTCCTAAACTGATTTAAAAATTTTTTGTATGTAATGTATATAAATGTGAACACTAGGACACAGTCCATCCTGATCTCCGACCAAACTTCTTTTCTACGGCATCCGCTGTGGGTCGTTTGAGATCATCGTAATGTGTAAATGTGTAGTCCTAAACTGATTTAAATTTTTTTGTATGTAATGTATATAAATGTGAACACTAGGACACAGTCCATCCTGATCTCCGACCAAACTTCTTTTCTACGGCATCCGCTGTGGGTCGTTTGAGATCATCGTAATGTGTAAATGTGTAGTCCTAAACTGATTTAAATTTTTTTTGTATGTAATGTATATAAATGTGAACACTAGGACACAGTCCATCCTGATCTCCGACCAAACTTCTTTTCTACGGCATCCGCTGTGGGTCGTTTGAGATCATCGTAATGTGTAAATGTGTAGTCCTAAACTGATTTAAATTTTTTTGTATGTAATGTATATAAATGTGAACACTAGGACACAGTCCATCCTGATCTCCGACCAAACTTCTTTTCTACGGCATCCGCTGTGGGTCGTTTGAGATCATCGTAATGTGTAAATGTGTAGTCCTAAACTGATTTAAATTTTTTTTGTATGTAATGTATATAAATGTGAACACTAGGACACAGTCCATCCTGATCTCCGACCATACTTCTTTTCTACGGCATCCGCTGTGGGTCGTTTGAGATCATCGTAATGTGTAAATGTGTAGTCCTAAACTGATTTAAATTTTTTTTGTATGTAATGTATATAAATGTGAACACTAGGACACAGTCCATCCTGATCTCCGACCAAACTTCTTTTCTACGGCATCCGCTGTGGGTCGTTTGAGATCATCGTAATGTGTAAATGTGTAGTCCTAAACTGATTTAAATTTTTTTTGTATGTAATGTATATAAATGTGAACACTAGGACACAGTCCATCCTGATCTCCGACCATACTTCTTTTCTACGGCATCCGCTGTGGGTCGTTTGAGATCATCGTAATGTGTAAATGTGTAGTCCTAAACTGATTTAAATTTTTTTTGTATGTAATGTATATAAATGTGAACACTAGGACACAGTCCATCCTGATCTCCGACCAAACTTCTTTTCTACGGCATCCGCTGTGGGTCGTTTGAGATCATCGTAATGTGTAAATGTGTAGTCCTAAACTGATTTAAATTTTTTTGTATGTAATGTATATAAATGTGAACACTAGGACACAGTCCATCCTGATCTCCGACCAAACTTCTTTTCTACGGCATCCGCTGTGGGTCGTTTGAGATCATCGTAATGTGTAAATGTGTAGTCCTAAACTGATTTAAATTTTTTTGTATGTAATGTATATAAATGTGAACACTAGGACACAGTCCATCCTGATCTCCGACCAAACTTCTTTTCTACGGCATCCGCTGTCGGTCGTTTGAGATCATCGTAATGTGTAAATGTGTAGTCCTAAACTGATTTAAATTTTTTTGTATGTAATGTATATAAATGTGAACACTAGGACACAGTCCATCCTGATCTCCGACCAAACTTCTTTTCTACGGCATCCGCTGTGGGTCGTTTGAGATCATCGTAATGTGTAAATGTGTAGTCCTAAACTGATTTAAATTTTTTTGTATGTAATGTATATAAATGTGAACACTAGGACACAGTCCTCTGATCGACCAAACTCTTCTTCTCGGGCATCGCTGTCGGTTGTTTGAGATCATCGTAATGTGTAAATGTGTAGTCCTAAACTGATTTAAATTTTTTTGTATGTAATGTATATAAATGTGAACACTAGGACACAGTCCATCCTGATCTCCGACCAAACTTTTCTACGGCATCCGCTGTGGGTCGTTTGAGATCATCGTAATGTGTAGTCCTAAACTGATTTAAATTTTTTTTGTATGTAATGTATATAAATGTGAACACTAGGACACAGTCCATCCTGATCTCCGACCAAACTTCTTTTCTACGGCATCCGCTGTCGGTCGTTTGAGATCATCGTAATGTGTAAATGTGTAGTCCTAAACTGATTTAAATTTTTTTTGTATGTAATGTATATAAATGTGAACACTAGGACACAGTCCATCCTGATCTCCGACCAAACTTCTTTTCTACGGCATCCGCTGTGGGTCGTTTGAGATCATCGTAATGTGTAAATGTGTAGTCCTAAACTGATTTAATTTTTTTTGTATGTAATGTATATAAATGTGAACACTAGGACACAGTCCATCCTGATCTCCGACCAAACTTCTTTTCTACGGCATCCGCTGTCGGTCGTTTGAGATCATCGTAATGTGTAAATGTGTAGTCCTAAACTGATTTAAATTTTTTTTGTATGTAATGTATATAAATGTGAACACTAGGACACAGTCCATCCTGATCTCCGACCAAACTTCTTTTCTACGGCATCCGCTGTGGGTCGTTTGAGATCATCGTAATGTGTAAATGTGTAGTCCTAAACTGATTTAAATTTTTTTGTATGTAATGTATATAAATGTGAACACTAGGACACAGTCCATCCTGATCTCCGACCAAACTTCTTTTCTACGGCATCCTCTCAGTGTCGTTTGAGATCATCGTAATGTGTAAATGTGTAGTCCTAAACTGATTTCATTTTTTTTGTATGTAATGTATATAAATGTGAACACTAGGACACAGTCCATCCTGATCTCCGACCAAACTTCTTTTCTACGGCATCCGCTGTGGGTCGTTTGAGATCATCGTAATGTGTAAATGTGTAGTCCTAAACTGATTTAAATTTTTTTGTATGTAATGTATATAAATGTGAACACTAGGACACAGTCCATCCTGATCTCCGACCAAACTTCTTTACTGGCATCCGCTGTGGGTCGTTTGAGATCATCGTAATGTGTAAATGTGTAGTCCTAAACTGATTTAAATTTTTTTTGTATGTAATGTATATAAATGTGAACACTAGGACACAGTCCATCCTGATCTCCGACCAAACTTCTTTTCTACGGCATCCGCTGTGGGTCGTTTGAGATCATCGTAATGTGTAAATGTGTAGTCCTAAACTGATTTAAATTTTTTTTGTATGTAATGTATATAAATGTGAACACTAGGACACAGTCCATCCTGATCTCCGACCAAACTTCTTTTCTACGGCATCCGCTGTGGGTCGTTTGAGATCATCGTAATGTGTAAATGTGTAGTCCTAAACTGATTTAAATTTTTTTTGTATGTAATGTATATAAATGTGAACACTAGGACACAGTCCATCCTGATCTCCGACCATACTTCTTTTCTACGGCATCCGCTGTGGGTCGTTTGAGATCATCGTAATGTGTAAATGTGTAGTCCTAAACTGATTTAAATTTTTTTTGTATGTAATGTATATAAATGTGAACACTAGGACACAGTCCATCCTGATCTCCGACCAAACTTCTTTTCTACGGCATCCGCTGTGGGTCGTTTGAGATCATCGTAATGTGTAAATGTGTAGTCCTAAACTGATTTAAATTTTTTTTGTATGTAATGTATATAAATGTGAACACTAGGACACAGTCCATCCTGATCTCCGACCATACTTCTTTTCTACGGCATCCGCTGTGGGTCGTTTGAGATCATCGTAATGTGTAAATGTGTAGTCCTAAACTGATTTAAATTTTTTTTGTATGTAATGTATATAAATGTGAACACTAGGACACAGTCCATCCTGATCTCCGACCAAACTTCTTTTCTACGGCATCCGCTGTGGGTCGTTTGAGATCATCGTAATGTGTAAATGTGTAGTCCTAAACTGATTTAAATTTTTTTTGTATGTAATGTATATAAATGTGAACACTAGGACACAGTCCATCCTGATCTCCGACCAAACTTCTTTTCTACGGCATCCGCTGTGGGTCGTTTGAGATCATCGTAATGTGTAAATGTGTAGTCCTAAACTGATTTAAATTTTTTTGTATGTAATGTATATAAATGTGAACACTAGGACACAGTCCATCCTGATCTCCGACCAAACTTCTTTTCTACGGCATCCGCTGTGGGTCGTTTGAGATCATCGTAATGTGTCGTCCTAAACTGATTTAAATTTTTTTGTATGTAATGTATATAAATGTGAACACTAGGACACAGTCCATCCTGATCTCCGACCAAACTTCTTTTCTACGGCATCCGCTGTGGGTCGTTTGAGATCATCGTAATGTGTAAATGTGTAGTCCTAAACTGATTTAAATTTTTTTGTATGTAATGTATATAAATGTGAACACTAGGACACAGTCCATCCTGATCTCCGACCATACTTCTTTTCTACGGCATCCGCTGTGTGTCGTTTGAGATCATCGTAATGTGTAAATGTGTAGTCCTAAACTGATTTAAATTTTTTTGTATGTAATGTATATAAATGTGAACACTAGGACACAGTCCATCCTGATCTCCGACCAAACTTCTTTTCTACGGCATCCGCTGTGGGTCGTTTGAGATCATCGTAATGTGTAAATGTGTAGTCCTAAACTGATTTAAATTTTTTTGTATGTAATGTATATAAATGTGAACACTAGGACACAGTCCATCCTGATCTCCGACCAAACTTCTTTTCTACGGCATCCGCTGTGGGTCGTTTGAGATCATCGTAATGTGTAAATGTGTAGTCCTAAACTGATTTAAATTTTTTTGTATGTAATGTATATAAATGTGAACACTAGGACACAGTCCATCCTGATCTCCGACCAAACTTCTTTTCTACGGCATCCGCTGTCGGTCGTTTGAGATCATCGTAATGTGTAAATGTGTAGTCCTAAACTGATTTAAATTTTTTTTGTATGTAATGTATATAAATGTGAACACTAGGACACAGTCCATCCTGATCTCCGACCAAACTTCTTTTCTACGGCATCCGCTGTGGGTCGTTTGAGATCATCGTAATGTGTAAATGTGTAGTCCTAAACTGATTTAAATTTTTTTGTATGTAATGTATATAAATGTGAACACTAGGACACAGTCCATCCTGATCTCCGACCAAACTTCTTTTCTACGGCATCCGCTGTGGGTCGTTTGAGATCATCGTAATGTGTAAATGTGTAGTCCTAAACTGATTTAAATTTTTTTGTATGTAATGTATATAAATGTGAACACTAGGACACAGTCCATCCTGATCTCCGACCAAACTTCTTTTCTACGGCATCCGCTGTGGGTCGTTTGAGATCATCGTAATGTGTAAATGTGTAGTCCTAAACTGATTTAAATTTTTTTGTATGTAATGTATATAAATGTGAACACTAGGACACAGTCCATCCTGATCTCCGACCAAACTTCTTTTCTACGGCATCCGCTGTGGGTCGTTTGAGATCATCGTAATGTGTAAATGTGTAGTCCTAAACTGATTTAAATTTTTTTGTATGTAATGTATATAAATGTGAACACTAGGACACAGTCCATCCTGATCTCCGACCAATCTTTTCTACGGCATCCGCTGTGGGTCGTTTGAGATCATCGTAATGTGTAAATGTGTAGTCCTAAACTGATTTAAATTTTTTTGTATGTAATGTATATAAATGTGAACACTAGGACACAGTCCATCCTGATCTCCGACCATACTTCTTTTCTACGGCATCCGCTGTCGGTCGTTTGAGATCATCGTAATGGTTAATTTTGTTGTCCTAAACTGATTTAAATTTTTTTGTATGTAATGTATATAAATGTGAACACTAGGACACAGTCCATCCTGATCTCCGACCAAACTTCTTTTCTACGGCATCCGCTGTGGGTCGTTTGAGATCATCGTAATGTGTAAATGTGTAGTCCTAAACTGATTTAAATTTTTTTGTATGTAATGTATATAAATGTGAACACTAGGACACAGTCCATCCTGATCTCCGACCAAACTTCTTTTCTACGGCATCCGCTGTGGGTCGTTTGAGATCATCGTAATGTGTAAATGTGTAGTCCTAAACTGATTTAAAATTTTTTTTTATGTAATGTATATAAATGTGACCACTAGGACACAGTCCATCTTGATCTCCGACCATACTTCTTTTCTACGGCATCCGCTGTGGGTCGTTTGAGATCATCGTAATGTGTAAATGTGCAGTCCTAAACTGATTTAAATTTTTTTGTATGTAATGTATATAAATGTGAACACTAGGACACAGTCCATCCTGATCTCCGACCAAACTTATATACTGCATCCGCTGTGGGTCGTTTGAGATCATCGTAATGTGTAGTCCTAAACTGATTTACATTTCTTTTGTATGTAATGTATATAAATGTGAGCACTAGGACACAGTCCATCCTGATCTCCGAGCAAACTTCTTTTCTACGGCATCCGCTGTCGGTCGTTTGAGATCATCGTAATGTGTAAATGTGTAGTCCTAAACTGATTTAAATTTTTTTGTATGTAAGGTATATAAATGTGAACACTAGGACACAGTCCATCCTGATCTCCGACCAAACTTCTTTTCTACGGCATCCGCTGTCGGTCGTTTGAGATCATCGTAATGTGTAAATGTGTAGTCCTAAACTGATTTAAATTTTTTTGTATGTAATGTATATAAATGTGAACACTAGGACACAGTCCATCCTGATCTCCGACCAAACTTCTTTTCTACGGCATCCGCTGTCGGTCGTTTGAGATCATCCTAATGTGTAAATGTGTAGTCCTAAACTGATTTAATTTTTTTTTGTATGTAATGTATATAAATGTGAAAACTAGGACACAGTCCATCCTGATCTCCGACCAAACTTCTTTTCTACGGCATCCGCTGTCGGTCGTTTGAGATCATCGTAATGTGTAAATGTGTAGTCCTAAACTGATTTAAATTTTTTTTGTATGTAATGTATATAAATGTGAACACTAGGACACAGTCCATCCTGATCTCCGACCAAACTTCTTTTCTACGGCATCCGCTGTCGGTCGTTTGAGATCATCGTAATGTGTAAATGTATAGTCCTAAACTGATTTAAATTTTTTTTGTATGTAAGGTATATAAATGTGAACACTAGGACACAGTCCATCCTGATCTCCGACCATACCTCTTTTCCACGGCATCCGCTGTCGGTCGTTTGAGATCATCGTAATGTGTAAATGTGTAGTCCTAAACTGATTTAAATACTTAATTCGGCAAAACTTAATTAATATACTTAATTCTCATGTGCAGGGATAACCAATTTGTGCAATGATCAAGTGAAAGTGTGCAGTGATAAACATTAATAAACAGTGCAGTGATACTAACATTTGTTGTGATTACTCAATAAAACCTACTAAAACGTTCGAAATTAATTGACATCACTTATCTAAATGTCATATCGAGCTACAAGTGTACCAAACTGAATTCATAGAATTCACCCTGGTTTATTTAATTAAAGAATCACGTCATCGATTGCCTTAATTATATTTAATGGGCAGCATTTGTCGCACTCCTACATGTAATTTCCAGTCACTCAAAAGGGCGTTGTCACTAAATTTTGCTGGGGTACCAGTAGTCTCCGGACTGGCAGACCCCCTATTGCTTATGGCAGACCCCCTATTGCTCATAAAATTAGGTAGGGGCGGGCAGAGGTCCGTGCAACAGTAAAGTGACACAGTACTGTACCGATCAATGAAAAGCAAACGAGATAAAAATATTGAATTATTGACATGTTGTCAGCATTCTACGGAATATGTTTATTTTCACATTGGATATGACAACATATTGCAACAACTATTATTGGTATTTAGACGGCACTGACAGGCTGCATACATCAGGCCAGCATATTTAGTCAAGTATTCATGCATAGATTATAGATGCACTAATTACGTATGCAAGAGAAACTTTTGTAAATTTATCATCATATTTTCATCCAAGCTGACCCAAAATTATTGTGTTATCGTGCTGACAGACAAACAAAAACACACAGTGTCACACAAACAAACAAACACACAGTGTCACACAAACAAACAAAGCAAGGTAAGTGGTGGAGGTAATAAATGTTCTCTACATCGTTGTTGGTGTTTACAGATGAAACTTTGAGCGAAAATTATATACATATTTTGAGACCTAACCAGGAGCAGTTGTCGAAAAAATGCAACTACAGGCCCTCTGGCACGAATTTAACCTGCGATTCCGGTGCAGAGCCTATGCTAACTGAGCTACAAAGTCCAGTCGTCAAGAGCTAACCACAAGTTCATGTATATATACTAGGGTAATGCCAGTGTTTGGTATTTTCCGAATATACATTCAGAATCTGTCTACATCGTACTGTACCTTTAGGGGAACACTTGACACATGTTGCTGTGCGGTTGATACGTAAAATCACCAAGGTTGGCTTCCACTTTCCCTCTTGCAGAGTCCACACATAAGCGTTTCGATCCTTTGATGATGGAAATAAATAACAGATATGATGAGAGAGTACAACATACACTACAAAGACTTGTTCAAACATATTACAGGTTTTTCCCTAATTTGAACATAAATTGTTAGGACATTTTAAGGACTATGCATGGTGTAAATATGTATAATTTTAGGACTTTTAATTAAGGACCAGTTGCCAGAAATTCCATGCAAAACTGGTACTACAAAAAATAGAAGTGGGTGGGTCATGAAATGAAAACTGAAGCGATTTACAGATTGTATGCCTCTTTATGCCTTTCACCCACGGATGTGTCCGGAAACGAGAATGCGTGCGAGTATATATACCTCCTTTTAATTCTGTATAAATGCAAGGTTCATTAAATTTAAGTTTACAACCAAATACGTTGTTTACCATCCGTCTGATCACGTGGTCTGATCTACATTTCATCTTGTTAATTGCGTCATGCCGCACATCCTTCAAGCGCTTAGCGAATGAACTCACACTGGGTATGAACATCAGAACATTCTACCACACCAAACGACCTTACCATCCGTACAATTCGTATACAGATGGTACGGACGGAAAATCTTGATTTACGATGGACGTTTGGCCGACAGACATTTGGCCGACAGACACTAGACCGACGGACAGACACTAGACCGACATGACCTTTCACCGACAGACATTTAGCCGACAGGACATTATTAGGCCGACAGGACAATTCACCGACATTTCAATTATTTGAAACAACATCTTGAAATAATATTTATTGTAACTTTCACGCATATTTACAAGTTATGTGCAATAGTACGTATATAGTCTAAAAAGCTGTCGGCGTTTAAGTCCAAATCACTCACAATCGCTTTGAGTCTTATATTCAGAGTTTGGTAAATTTTCTTCGATGGGCCGATGGAGAATCCAGCAGAGATTTGCTCCAATAAAAGTTCGTTATTGGCTTGCTCCTTCCTGATCTTGGCCACAAGTCTCCGGATAGTGGGGTGGGTGACGCCAACGCGTTGATCGAAGGCATGATGCCAACCTACGGAGTTATTCGTACGCGGTAAATCATTCTCAACACGGTCGTGTACATTCCATAGATCGATATCGAAAAGAGATCGGCGTCGACGTCGTCTCTGGACTATTCTGATCTGTGAGCATTATTTTAGAAAATAGACTTGAAATAAAAAATCTTGTCCGTGAATTGTCCTGTCGGCTTAATGTCTTGTCGGCCAAATGTCCTGTCGGCTAAATGTCTGTCGGTGAAAGGTCATGTCGGTCAAACGTCTGTCGGTCTAGTGTCTGTCGGCCAAATGTCTGTCGGCCAAACGTCCGGTCACGGCAAAATACAAAGGAAACTCATGACCCGTAGCGGATCTATATATTTGATATAGACTTGCTCAAATTTTCTCCTTCAATTTTTACAGCGTAGTCATTTTAGAAGTCATATACAAACCTTACAGTTCGACCTTTATCAGATCTAAAACACTCGGCTGTGCCTCGATGTTTTAAATCTGATAAAGACCTCTTGTGCGGTTTGTATATATTACATACAATTCACTCGTTCTCAAAAGGCAGGCAAGTACTAAAGGAATATTAACTTATATAAAGCTGCGTATTATATATATACATACAATTCATTCGTTCTCAAAAGGCAGGCAAGCATTTTCAAGATGTCGATTATACTCGATAACTATAGGGATAATATGTTAATTATATCAGCAGGAAAAACATACTCTTAACTGCAGTTCAAACACTGGTCCCATTGTTTCAAAATTGAACTGATATGCGTCAATTCTCTAACAAACTGACATTTCTTTGCAACCTCATTGGCTACAGCACCCCTGCAAATTCATTAGCTGTTCCCTATAATGGGAAAGGATTTCTCTTATTGAAACATGAAACTTCCACAGCACTCTCACTGACGTAAGCATAACTTCAAAAAATCGTTTTTAAAAACAACTAGGCATGGTGCTCCGCATACAGTTGAGCTATATCTTCTTTGATCCTATCTTCGAGTTTAGGCGATTTAAGAAAAAACACAATTTTTAGGTAATGCGTTTTAAGGCGTTTTAGGGCGATTTAAGAAAAAATACATGGTAATTAAATATGCAAGTATAGTACTTTAAGCAAAATACAGTAATAACACATAATTAATAGTGCATAGTAAATGTATTTTGAAAGAGCACCACTCACACCCCCAGGGGTCTGGTTAGACTGTCATGTAAACAAGACCCAGTTGAAACTTATTATTAATTAGCTTGTTATTTTGCCGTATTACTAATTTTAAGGTTTACCACCAAATTGCTGGAATTAATACAATGAAGAACATAAACCAGTATATCATAACATGTATTTTTAAATTGAATTGCATACTAATACCTATTACTAAGTTCAGTCCTCGAACCACAATCAATTGGAAATCTAAAAAATCAGGGTTGTGGCTGGAATGTAGGAACGAGAAGATTTAGTGCATCCCATGGGGTTGCTATCCTATATTTTGAGAATTTCCAAATGCATGAATGCCTTGTCATGCATGTTCCAATGTGGCAATACATTGTAGTTATTCAAACGAATTTACATATGTGTTAAACTTACCAAATAAGCTTCAATTTACGTTGCAAATATAGTGTTTCATTTCCATGAGTTCATTTAATAACTAAAACTCAACATTGATTGGTATTTACTATTTATTTCAATTCCCCTCGATATATAAAGTGCAGTATTTATAAAAATTCACTAATGTTAAAATTTAGTTTATATAAAGTTTCCCCGAAATTTCCGCTGGATAACCTGAGAGAAGGCTCCCTCCCCGCATGCAGGCTAACATGAAGTATTTAACTGAAATAATGAAAATGCCAGGTTTTGTTATCGACCCAAGATCGTACGCTAAAAATGTTAAACCTCGGTTATTAAAACGATCATGGATCTTTATATAAGACGATATGAACCGGACAATGCTGACTATAAAAGTTGACCAGGATCATGCTGTGGTTTATCAATTTATGTAAGTTTGAACACTGTTGATATAAAATATTAAATGTTGTGCACTACAGGCACTGCAATTCAGCACTTGCATGTATATAAGGCCGTCGGAATTATTAAAAGTATCAGTTTACCGTCGAAAGTTGATAAGCCCTCTACCCTGTAATTTATAGGCCCCGCACTATTTTCAATAAAGGAAAACGAAACAATTTATGAATTGTTCTGGAAGTTCATATCACAATATTGGCATATTAATTATACTTAATATCGAAATAGATAAAATGTTGAAAACAGACTGATTCTTGCCATCCTGACTCTTTTCTGTTTGAATATAAGGGTTCCTATGTCATATTATATACCTATAAGCTTGATAGTATGTAACTTATGCACCAGTCATGGAAAGCCTCGCACCCCTCTATCCGGGACATGCTGGGAAATAACGGGGATTTATTTGCAGATTAGCATATCTGTTATGCCTGGGTATCCAGGGCATTAGACAGCGTACCTTAGATATGTGTCATGATGGCCAGGGATTATGGGCTGGGAATCAGCGGGAATTCGTCTGTTTGAGATGTATTATTAAGCCTTGTTCATGGACATTTACCCTATACCCTATAGACATTGTTTTACTAAAAATAGCTTTTACAGGATAATGTATTGACTTTGTGTAAATTGCAAGATACAGCTAACAGACAAAATGCAAAATATTTACCTACTTTGGCAAAATCAAAATTGCAATATTGCGTGACAATATTGCAATGTTCCTCGCACGAGAACATCCGGTTTGACTGTAGCATTGGTCAAACGAGGATGAGAGTTGATGAGAGCTGGCAAGCGAGAGTTTGCAGAGAACAACTGTCGTGCCACGCTCAAACGAGAACAAGAGTTGCATGATAGTTCATGCGAATGAGTGGACTCACATACAAAAGTATGTGACCATTATGGGATCGGTTTTGCAAAGGCATACGTTGATATGTCATTCGCTCAGTCACATCGATCAGGAAGAGAAAAATCGCTAGTGGGAACCAGGCTTTAACAAGCCCAAAGATGATGAGAGTTCACGAGAGTGCTTTAAAGTCGTTAGTTTAGTTTAGTTTGGTTTAGTTTAGTTTATTGTGT
Source organism: Trachythela sp. YZ-2020 (assembly GCA_016169945.1). Taxonomy (NCBI): domain Eukaryota; kingdom Metazoa; phylum Cnidaria; class Anthozoa; order Malacalcyonacea; family Clavulariidae; genus Trachythela; species Trachythela sp. YZ-2020. The sequence continues at coordinate 1,996,343 of JADLSH010000126.1, read as the reverse complement.
TTACCACTCTGAGGTGAACAGGTCTTTGCAACCCACTTGACAAAGGTCGACGAGTGTTAGTTATGATTAATGCCGTAGGGTTAGTTTTTAGTCAGAGAGGAAAACCGGAATACCCGGAGAAAAACCCTCGAAGCACAGGAGAGAACCAACCAATCTCAACTTACATGAGTTGATCATGCAAGCATACGGAAATTACCCAACCTGAGTAAATTTCCTGACCTGCTGTATAGCCAGCTTAACTCAGACGTTGAGGGGCAACACGCTAACCGGATCTGCCACCCGTGCTTCTCTTATTGAGAAGCATTTGTTCGAAGCCCGAATAGCACTATACAATGGATAACGCATTTCAGAATGGACTTAGCTGTTTCTTATTGTTTATCGTATTATTTTTAGACTGAGTGGAAGAAGAGCGATGGTTCCTCTTTATCTCGTGATGAATTCATGAGAATGTTGATTCAGGTTGATCTACTGCATGTGTTGGCAGATGAAGATGTTGAGTTAATGTATCAATTACCTGTTATGTTACCATTATCTGCCTCACAAGTAGAACAATGTAACTGTCCTGACAATACAACTGGACTATCTTGCCAAGTAAGTTGTGGCATTTACTTACCCACATCGAGAGTAATGTTCTGGAAAGTGGAAACACCAATGGGAAACCTGTCGTCATTCGCTACATCTGTGATATCCGCAAACTATCAAAAAATAAGTTCGGTCATCGCCAAACAATGTGACATGTATATTCTCATCATGCTATGTAATCTCAGTCACCCTGGATTAGCGCAAGCGTTGAAAGGCGCAGTTTCCGATTTGTTTCTTACTTTAAAGTGCTTGTTGTCGGAATTGGAAATGTTCAACAAATCTTTTCATTTTTAAAAATCCTATAATTCTTTGTTAATTCGTAGAAGTGTAATGTGGGTTACTTCAGATCTGGTGAGGCATGTATACCATGTCAGTGTAATGGTCATTCTTCAAGTTGTGATCCCAAGACTGGTGAATGTTATGACTGCCAACATAACACTTCAGGTATTGAATACCACAATATTATCAGAACAATACAATATATGCCGTAAGTCCTATGTTAAGTCCGCACCCCCTCATATGCCCCTTCTCTAATAACCCCCTTTTCAAGATAAAAAATATTAACCCCCGCTCCTCTTTTAAGCCCCATCCCCTCAACAACAAACTACCGTAAATCCTATATTAAGGTGCCCTCCCAAATAGACTTATAGACCCCTCCTTTAATAAGTAATAACTTCCTGCTTTCAAAAGAAACAATTCTTGAGTCCCCTCTCTTTTAAGCATCCGCCCTCCTCATAACAAAAACAACACATGCGCACTGATTAGATTTTTTAATTGTCCTGGAAGTTGCTGTCAGTTTTTTGCTCACAATTTAGTTTATACGTTGTAATTTGAATTTAAAGCAGAAGATTTACGGCTTTAAAATTGTAAACTGTAACATCGAGGCACTTGACTGATATCTGCGACACTCTCCTACGTAGAGGCTTTTTGCGCGTTTAAACTAGCTTTTCATGCAACTAATGACGTGAGAAAACAATTGGCCTCGCGCCCAAGGGTAAAATCGGAAACGTAAAAGAGCGCGGAGCCTTTACCAGATTTGTGGAACAACTTAACCTGCGGGGTGTGTACACTGACTTGAGTTGTATTCTGTTACCGGAAAGATTCTAATTTTGTACAGCTAACTCGTTCCCATGCATGCTCTTCCCTCCTGTCAAGTTGGTCACGTGCCTCCCAGATTTTGGAAAGTAAAAGTTAGTAGTGTGCTAGAATTGCAACTTTATATGTTACCGTTCAACCAACGGTTTGATGAAAAATTTGTTTTCGCCACAAGAAAAACACCTACAATTATCGTTGGGTATCGAATTATATTTCAAGCGAGGAGTTTGATCTGATTTAAGCAGACTGTTTAAGTCTTCCCATCCGTCTGTCTGTCTTCGAAGCTAGCAGAGAATATCCAGAGCAGCCGTTATTGCCCGTGGTTATGCAGAAATCAATTACGAAATTCGACTTATTGAATGTAATGATGTGGAATTTCTGCGAAATTACTTTAAGTCAATTCTCAGTATATGTATAATTTGAGCGAATGAGATCTCAATAGTAAACCACCACAGTTCCCCCATTACAAACATTTGAAAAGTTTCACGTTAAAATGTGTGGGGTTGAGCGGTGGAGGGGTTTACAGAGGCTCAATATTAAACTTCTATAATTTATGTTTCACTGTTCTCAGGCTTGAAATGCGATGAATGTGTACCAGGTTTCTATGGTAATCCAAGTAGCGAAGCAAGTGGCGAAGCAAATGCATGCCAACGATGTCCATGTCCAGATATTCTAAGAATTATGCCAAGTCATGTTTGCAGGAATTGGACGGTACATTCAACTGCACATGTCGGATGGGGTATACAGGAAAGTTCTGTGATGAGTGTGCAGATGGTTATGTTGGTGATCCACTGACCGTTGGCTGTAAACCTTGTGAGTGTAATGAAAATATTGACTTGACTGCTACAGGAAATTGTGATCGTCGCACAGGAGAATGTCTGCGGTAAGTATTCGTTGACTGTGTTTATATTAAAAGTCTGCAAAGTGAAACTTCTTGTAGTAGGTAGCCACCACTAAAATAAATACGAGATGAACAGTTCGACTATAGGAATGACATGAAAATATAACATATTTTGATTTGACCTTCAGTTTTTTCCTAAGTGCGTACATGGTTAGTCGTGTTGTTGCTCAGTTTAGAAATTAAGAAGTAAACGCGACGGAACGGCAATCAGAAATGTTACAGCATGTTTCAAATGTTCCTCAAATTGGACTCAAAACACGTGCGTTACGTGTACAACAATAGAGTTGTGATAGTTTCCCCATTCAATCTATTGAGACGCCATCTTTAATTATTTTTAATATACACAATTATACACAGAAGAAAGTCAGGAATCCTCAATCCTCAGTGCAGCAGCACTTTCCCAACAACTCATGTGAAGTTACGCGCTGAATTTCCAGGTTGTTGATTGCATAATCGAGCTTCTTCACAACACAAGGACTCACAGCATAAGTCAGGCTCTGTACGATTGCATGTTATGTACTATGTAAACCACTGTCACACTGATAACCAGAAGAACGGTTCCTCAGAGAATATTTCAGCTGAGGAAGTTCTTTAGATGAAATATTGAGGAACAATATTCCTCTCGCTTTCACAAGAAGAACACTTCCCAATCTCAAAATAGGCTCAAATGGCAGATAACTAAATATGATTCCTTAAAATTCACCCTTAATTGCTTAAAGTATGCGCGATAAATTCAAATGTTATTGTTAACGTAGTGCGCGCTGAATGCATTATATATACGTTTTATTATGGCTCCAAACAGACCATTACTGGGGCGTAGCATTGTACGCGTATAGCCCCCTTCATTCTTTCATTTTATTTATTCTTACGTAGTGTTTGAAGTTTCTGTCTGTTTCAAGAGAATGAAGTCGAGGCTATGCGTGGATAATGGCACGCTCTGGTTTTCCGCGCGTATATTTTCGATTTGGTTGGGCATGTTTTCAATAATAATTGTATAAGTAAGCTGCATTTCACCTCTGAGTCTTGAGTTCGATTCTCGCTGAGGACTATACTCATCACACTCATGTGAAAAGAGTAAGTCAACGCTTTGCTGAAAGTCGTGGGTTTTCTCCGGGCACTCCGGTTTCCTCCCACAGGTGGGCTGGGATATACAGATTAGGAAAGTAATATCACAATTGTTGTAAAAATAGATAATGTAGGCTACGTGCATAATATATAGGTAAGCGAGATACTTGATGTAATCGGGCACTGATTAACACACCCCAACTTACTTAGTACTTAGAAATAAATAGACCAAAATAAACGTTATTACTAATAGACGAAAGCTGGGAATAATTAAAAGCGAACAAAATTTCTGCTGACCTAAAACATTTCTGGGACCAATGGTCCCATGGTCCGCTATTTTTTGCACCGATGGGAAATGGTTTAGCATTACATTGAGGTACGAATCCCAGCATGACTTTTACTTTTCTATTTCCAGACGAATGCTCATAGAAGAATTGTGCTCTTAACTCTTCCGACAGAAACACGTGATGCACCTGTAGCGATTATTGAGGTAAGATGCAATACTAGAATGAAACCATAAATATAAAATATTTCGATTGCACTGCCAACTAGAATAATATATTATTTACTAAGTAGTCTACAAATTGTTATCAGGATCAACAGACTTCTTATACAAGTTGTTCCAAGAACTTGTTATCGTCCTGCAATTCAACGACTTGTGAGTGACAACCTTGACAAGATGTGAGATTTTTACGTGTGTAGTGTACACGTTCAAACCTGGTATTTAAAACCACTCGCCTTACTGGACAGTATCAATTTGGGAAGCCACAATTTAGTTCATCTGTTAGCTAACATACTGTATGTAGGGTTGGGCGATATTTAGATATTTTCAATCGCGATTATCGTATCGAAGGTAGAAACTTGAGCGAAATTATCGTCATGCTCGATGACTATCGTGATATTGCTTCGCATGTGTATATAGCATTTATAAAATCCTAAAAATGTATTCCATTCGTAGAAAATATAGTTTTTTAAAAGAATTAAAACTATTTCCTGAATTAATATTTATGTATTAATCCGCTGAACAATGAATTTGCAGGCTTTGCTTGCGCTGTGTGTCCACGGCATTTGACACAGCAAACGATTGTCAAACGAAAAATCCTTCATATTACTTTAATTTGTTGTTTTACTTGTTTTTAATAAGATTATATATAAGCTTACTATGTTTTGATATTAATTAAAATTGAAAAAAATGTGGTCATTGTTTTTATTACATTTATCGCGATGTTATCGAATATCGTGATAATTTCCTTGACAATAATCGTGAGATGATTTTTTTAATATCGCCCAACCCTAACTGTATGTAGACGTTTGTTTTAAACAAAACCGAACTCAACGTTTGTCCGTGTCTTTTTTTCTGATGTAGTCCAACGGAGAACGTATATTGCACAAAGAAACAGTTTCTTCTCTTGCTGGACGAAGGCCTGAGATTTCTTTATCTGCGGTACGTATTGACTGTAGAAACACCGCCTTTTGTAGCACTTTAATCTAACAATTTCTCTGAAAGTGACAGAGGCATAGCCAGATATCATTGCTCCCGTTGTTTGAACGGGGTTTTGTTGAAGTGGACGAGTACTGTAGATTGTTCATTGCCTTAAAACCATCGCGTTTTCATGTGCAGAGTGGCAAAACGTTTTCAACCTTCCTCCTAGTAGGATTTTGGGGTTTCCCAACCCCTCGAAATAACTGGAAATTTTCCGACATGCTGGCTTCTGCCTGGGTAGGTTTGCCACTTGCCAGTTGACCATTGTAGTACTGCTTGTCTGACTCAGTGCTGAATGTTGATGCTAATACTAGTCAGACTAGTGTAGTACTTACTGCTTTGCAATGTTTTATTGAGTGTTTCACTTTCAACGTTACTCAATTCCAGTAGACATTCCGCACGGGGCATGGTACCCGTATACCCGCACTTGTTTGCAACTCTGTTTTATGGGATTTGCGCTCCCTATTATACTAACCCTTTTTGAACGGTCAATATTTCAAATACTATCTAAGTCCATGGTAAATGTTACACTTTTATATTTTTATTAACTTGTACCCTTTTGTAAAAATGCATGAAAAGCTGTGAAACTGCGGGTATGGACAGCACAATAACTTTAATGTATCATTACTAAACGTTAATCTGGGTTATACCGATCAACGGTAAATTTTCAAAATCTTGATCCCCTGGTAATGAGTTTACCTGCATGTGCCAATTCACTCGCTTGACAGAGTGAGATTATCTGACTGATTAGAGTTCTTATTATCACTATTCTTTGTTTCGTAAGCCCAGGTCAAATGAGGATGATAATTGACGAGAGTAAGAAAGCGAGAGTTTGCATGAGAGTTCTCTCAAAGTTGATAAGCTGATTGCGATCTCATCAACTCTCATGCTTCAGGTTTTACAGTCAAACCGTATGTTCTCTTGCGAGGAACATTACAATATTGTCACGTAATATTGCAATTTTGATTTCGAGATTGCTCTGAGCAATTTGCAACCGTCGCGAACAAATTGCAAATTTAAATTCAGAAACCAGTTATGTAAACAAAGCCTCTGATTGGCTACTAGCAAAAAGGAAGCTCCAATCCAATTGTTCGGAGCATTTTATTGGTTTCTTCTTTTGATAGAAGCCAATCAGAGGCTTTGTTTACACACCTGGTTGTAAATTTCAATTTGCAATTTGTTCGCGTCGGTTGCAAATTGCTCAGAGGAATCTCCAAATCAAAATTGCAATATTGCGTGACAATATTGCAATGTTCCTCGCACGAGAACATCCGGTTTGACTGTAAGCATTGGTCAAACGAGGATGAGAGTTGACGTGAGCTGGCAAGCGAGAGTTTGCAGAGAACAACTGTCGTGCCACGGTCAAACGAGAACAAGAGTTGCATGATAGTTCATGCGAATGAGTGGACTCACGAACAAAAGTATGTGACCATTATGGGATCGGTTTTACAAAGGCATACGTTGATATGTCATTCGCTCGGTCACATCGATCAGGAAGAGAAAAATCGCTAGTGTGAACCAGGCTTTAACCAGCCCCAAGTTGATGAGAGTTCACGAGAGTGCTTTAAAGTCGTTGCGATTCTCATCAACTCTCATCCTCGTTTGACGAAGGCTTTATTTTTTACAGATGAATATCTCGTAATCTGACGTTAGTTATAGTTTAGTTTAGTTTAGTTTAGTCTAGTTTAGTTTAGTTTAGTTTAGTTTAGTTTAGTCTAGTCTAGTCTTGAGTAGAACTCCCTCGAAAAGATTAGTTTTTAACTAACACTCTTTTGCCCTTCATTCCAGTGTCCTGCCATTTACCTTTTGAATTTCGCTATATGTTGATTATTAACTTTTTCTTATTTCAGAACGGCGGGTCAGATATCTGGAATTTGGACATTACAAGACAGTGTCACTTCTGCATTGTACTAGGTTTTGGAAATGGGAGATTTGGTAAGATTGTAGTTTTAATAATAGCCTATTGAAGTGTGTTATATCATAGGGCTTAGGTGGCGCAGTCGTCAGAGCAAGCACCTTTCACCTCTGAGATCGTAGGTTCGATTCTCGCTGGGAACTCATGACACTTCGTGAAAAGAGTCCGTCAACGCTCTACCGAAAGTCGCGGGTTTTATCCAGGTACTCCGGTTTCCTCCCACAGGGAGTGTTGACAGTATGGGTTGGGATAAGCCCCAAACTAACCCTCCCATCGTAGCTGTGCTCCCAGATCAGGTATGAGTCATATATACGGTGGCAGCCAGAGGCGCCTTTAATAAGCCTTCGACTCGATCAAGTAATTATTCGTAATTCAGCCCAGTTCTCAGCTGCAAGTAAGGGTGATTAGCACACCCCAACTTACTTAGTACTTAGAAATAAATAGACCAAAAATAAACGTTATTACTAATAGACGAAAGCTGGGAATAATTAAAAGCGAAGAAAATTTCTGCACCCATGGGAAATGGTTTAGGATTACATTGAGGTACGAATCCCAGCATGACTTTTACTTTTCTATTTCCAGACGAATTCTCATAGAAGAATTGTGCTCTTAACTCTTCCGACAGAAACACGTGATGCACCTGTAGCGATTATTGAGGTAAGATGCAATACTAGAATGAAACCATAAATATAAAATATTTCGATTGCACTGCCAGCTAGAATAATTATTTACTAAGTAGTCTACAACTTGTTATCAGGATCAACAGACTTCTTATACAAGTTGTTCCAAGAACTTGTTATCGTCCTGCAATTCAACGACTTGTGAGTGACAACCTTGTAGCAACTTGATAAAAAGACAACATTGTTACAACTTGTTCACCAGCTTGCTTCGGGTCTGTTGCGAAGATATCTTGTTGACAAGATGTGAGATTTTTACGTGTGTAGTGTACACGTTCAAACCTGGTATTTAAAACCACTCGCCTTACTGGACAGTATCAATTTAGGAAGCCACAATTTAGTTCATCTGTTAGCTAACATAGTGTATGTAGGGTTGGGCGATATTTAGATATTTTCAATCGCGATTATCGTATCGAAGGTAGAAACTTGAGCGAAATTATCGTCATTCTCGATGACTATCGTGATATTGCTTCGCATGTATAGCATTTATAAAATCCTAAAAATGTATTCCACCTAGAAAATATAGTTTTTTAAAAGAATTAAAACTATTTCCTGAATTAATATTTATGTATTAATCCGCTGAACAATGAATTTGCAGGCTTTGCTTGCGCTGTGTGTCCACGGCATTTGTGCCAGCGGAGACACAGCAAACGTTTGTCAAACGAAAAATCCTTCATATTACTTTAATTTGTTGTTTTACTTGTTTTTAATAAGATTATATATAAGCTTACTATGTTTTGATATTAATTAAAATTGAAAAATGTGGTCATTGTTTTTATTGCATTTATCGCGATATTATCGTGATAATTTCCTTGACAATAATCATGAGATGATTTTTTTTAATGTAGACGTTTGTTTTAAACAAAACCGAACTCAACGTTTGTCCGTGTCTTTTTTTCTGATGTAGTCCAACGGAGAACGTATATTGCACAAAGAAACAGTTTCTTCTCTTGCTGGACGAAGGCCTGAGATTTCTTTATCTGCGGTACGTATTGACTGTAGAAACACCGCCTTTTGTAGCACTTTCATCTAACAATTTCTCTGAAAGTGACAGAGGCATAGCCAGATATCATTGCTCCCGTGGTTTGAACGGGTTTTTGTTGAAGTGGACGAGTACTGTAGATTGTTCATTGCCTTAAAACCATCGCGTTTTCATGTGCAGAGTGGCAAAACGTTTTCAACCTTCCTCCTAGTAGGATTTTGGGGTTTCCCAACCCCTCGAAATAACTGGAAATTTTCCGACATGCTGGCTTGTGCCTGGGTAGGTTTGCCACTTGCCAGTTGACCATTGTAGTACTGCTTGTCTGACTCAGTGCTGAATGTTGATGCTAATACTAGTCAGACTAGTGTAGTACTTACTGCTTTGCAATGTTTTATTGAGTGTTTCACTTTCAACGTTACTCAATTCCAGTAGACATTCCGCACGGGGCATGGTACCCGTATACCCGCACTTGTTTGCAACTCTGTTTTATGGGATTTGCGTTCCATATTATACTGACCCTTTTTGAACGGTCAATATTTCAAATACTAGCTAAGTCCATGGTAAATGTTACACTTTTATAATTTTATTAACTTGTACCACTTTTGTAAAAATGCATGAAAAGCTGTGAAACTGCGGGTATGGACAGCACAATAACTTTAATGTATAATTACTAAACGTTAATCTGGGTTATACCGATCAACGGTAAATTTTCAAAATCTTGATCTCCTGGTAATGAGTTTACCTGGATGTGCCAATTCACTCGCGTGACAGAGTGAGATTGTCTGACTGATTAGAGTTCTTATTATCACTATTCTTTGTTTCGTAAGCCCAGGTCAAATGAGGATGATAATTGACGAGAGTAAGAAAGCGAGAGTTTGCATGAGAGTTCTCTCAAAGTTGATAAGCTGATTGCGATCTCATCAACTATCATGCTTCAGGTTTTACTGTCAAACCGTTTTTTCTCTTGCGAACCGTATGTTCTCTTATAGTTTTTAGTTTTTAGTCAAACCGTATGTTCTCTTATAGTTTATAGTTTATAGTTTATAGTTTATAGTTTATAGTTTATAGTTTATAGTTTATAGTTTATAGTTTATAGTTTATAGTTTATAGTTTTTAGTTTATAGTTTATAGTTTATAGTTTATAGTTTATAGTTTATAGTTTATAGTTTATAGTTTATAGTTTATAGTTTATAGTTTATAGTTTATAGTTTATAGTTTATGGTTTATAGTTTATAGTTTATAGTTCCATAGTTTATAGTTTATAGTTTATAGTTTATAGTTTATAGTTTATGGTTTCGATAGTTTATGGTTTCGCTATGATGGTTTCGGTTCGATGGTTTCGTTCGATGGTTTCGTTCCGATGGTTTCGTTCCGATGGTTTCGTTCCGATGGCTTCAATGGTTTTCGTTGCGATGGTTTCGTTTCGATGGTTTCGTTGCGATGGTTTCGTTGCGATGGTTCGCTTCGATGGTTCTCAATGACGTTTCCTTCTATAGTTTCGCTTCAATGGTTTCGCTTCAATGGTTTCGCTTCAATGGTTTCGATTCAATGGTTTCCTTCAATGGTTTCGCTTCAATGGTTTCGCTTCAACGGTTTCGCTTCAATGGTTTCGCTTCATTGGTTTCCTTCAATGGTTTCGCTTCAATGGTTTCGCTTCAATGGTTTCGTTTCAATGGTTTCGCTTCAATGGTTTCGCTTCAATGGTTTCGCTTCAATGGTTTCGCTTCAATGGTTTCGCTTCAATGGTTTCGCTTCAATGGTTTCGCTTCAACGGTTTCGCTTCAACGGTTTCGCTTCAACGGTTTCGCTTCACCGGTTTCGCTTCAACGGTTTCGCTTCAACGGTTTCGCTTCAACGGTTTCGCTTCAACGGTTTCGTTTCAACGGTTTCGTTTCAACGGTTTCGCTTCAACGGTTTCGCTTCAACGGTTTCGCTTCAACGGTTTCGCTTCAACGGTTTCGCTTCAATGGTTTCGCTTCAATGGTTTCGCTTCAATGGTTTCGTTCAATGGTTTCGCTTCAATGGTTTCGCTTCAATGGTTTCGCTTCAATGGTTTCGCTGGGCTTCAATGGTTTCGCTTCAATGGTTTCGCTTCAATGGTGTCGGTTCAATGGTTTCCTTTCAATGGTTTCGCTTCAATGGTTTCGCTTCAATGGTTTCCTTCAATGGTTTCGCTTCAATGGTTTCCTTCAATGGTTTCGCTTCAACGGTTTCGCTTCAACGGTTTCGTTTCAACGGTTCGCTCAACGGTTTCACTTCAGCAGTTTCACGGCTCTGTTTCCTTCAACGGTTTCGCTTCAACGGTTTCGCTTCAACGGTTTCGCTTCAACGGTTTCGCTTCAATGGTTTCGTTTCAATGGTTTCGTTTCAATGGTTTCGTTTCAATGGTTTCGCTTCAATGGTTTCGCTTCAATGGTTTAGATTAAATTGTTTCTCTTCAATGGTTTCGCTTCAATGGTTTCGCTTCAATGGTTTCGCTTCAATGGTTTCGCTTCAATGGTTTCGCTTCAATGGTTTCGCTTCAATGGTTTCGCTTCAATGGTTTAGTTTCAATAGTTTAGTTTAGTTTATAGTTTAGTTTATTGTGTTTACCACTCTGAGGTGGACGGAAAGCCTTAACAGGTTTTTGCAACCCACTTGACAAAGGTCGACGAGTGTTAGTTATGATTAATGCCGTAGGATTAGTTATTCGTCAGAGAGGAAAACCGGAATACCCGGAGAAAAACCCTCGAAGCACAGGAGAGAACCAACCAATCTCAACTTACATGAGTTGATCATGCACGCATAGGGAAATTACCCAACTCCGAGTAAATTTCTGACTCGCTGTTTCATGCAAGCTTAAGGAAATTACCCAACGCCTGAGTAAATTCCTGCTGCACCAGACGTTTCTCTTCACATTAATGTCAGAGAATGTTGATCCAGGTTGATCTACTGCAATGGCAGATGAAGATGTTGAGTTAATGTATCAATTCACCCGTCATGTTACCATTATCTGCCACGCAATTAGAACAATTTAATCGTCCTGACAGCTACAAGACACGTCTCAACCATTAAGTTTGTGGCAACCAGCTCTTTTAACTTCACGATATTATACCCACATCGGAAATGTTCTGGAAAGTGGAAACACCAATGGAAACCTGTTGATAACATCGTGATATCCGCTGATATCAAACTATCAAAAAATAAGTTCGGTCATCGCCAAAACAACGTGACAAGATAAGATCATTGACTTTTCCGAATTGAACAATAAAAATATTGGCAAATATATTTGCAAAAAGCCGGCGGACTGCCATGACCTGGAACCTTTTATTGGTTGATTTGGCAGATTGTTAGAGATATCTTCACATGTGAAGATATCATTTCTATTTCATTAAGAAATCCTGGTATTTCATCGTTAATTATATAATAAACACTGATAGGTACATTCGGATATTTAAATATATGGATATGTTTAAGTGTATACTGGTTCGGTATATACATAACATATATTCTAATCTAACATGTATATTCTCATCATGCTATGTAATCTCGGTCACCCTGGATTAGCGCAAGCGTTGAAATGCGCAGTTTCCGATTTGTTTCTTACTTTAAAGTGCTTGTTGTCGGAATTGGAAATGTTCAACAAATCTTTTCATTTTTAAAAATCCTATAATTCTTTGTTAATTCGTAGAAGTGTAATGTGGGTTACTTCAGATCTGGTGAGGCATGTATACCATGTCAGTGTAATGGTCATTCTTCACGTTGTGATCCCAAGACTGGTGAATGTTATGACTGCCAACATAACACTTCAGGTATTGAATATCACAATATCAGAATTTTTTTGCAATACAATATATACCGTAAGTCCTATGTTAAGTCCCCACCCCCTCATATGCCCCTTCTCTAATAACCCCCTTTTCAAGATATTAAAATATTAACCCCCCTCCTCTTTTAAGCCCCATCCCCTCAACAACAAACTACCGTAAATCCTATGTTAAGGCGCCCTCTCAAATAGACTTATAGACCCCTCCTTTAATAAGTAATAACTTCCTGCTTTCAAAAGAAACAATTCTTGAGTCCCCTCTCTTTTAAGCATCCGCCCTCCTCATAACAAAAACAACACATGCGCACTGATTAGATTTTTTAATTGTCCTGGAAGTTGCTGTCAGTTTTTTGCTCACAATTTAGTTTATACGTTGTAATTTGAATTTATAGCAGAAGATTTACGGCTTTAAAATTGTAAACTGTAACATCGAGGCACTTGATATCTGCGACACTCTCCTGCGTAGAGGCTTCTCGCGCGTTTAAACTAGCTTTTCATGCAACTAATGACGTGAGAAAACAATTGGCCTCGCGCCCAAGGGTAAAATCGGAAACGTAAAAGAGCGCGGAGCCTTTACCAGATTTGTGGAACAACTTAACCTGCGGGGTGTGTACACTGACTTGAGTTGTATTCTGTTACCGGAGAGATTCTAATTTTGTACAGCTAACTCGCTCCCATGCTCTTCCCTCCTGTCAAGTTGGTCACGTGCCTCCCAGATTTTGGAAAGTAAAAGTTAGTAGTGTGCTACAATTGCAACTATATGTTACCGTTCAACCAACGGTTTGATGAAAAATTTGTTTTCGCCACAAGAAAAACAGATGAATTGTTCTACAATTATCGTTGGGTATCGAATTATATTTCAAGCGAGGAGTTTGATCTGATTTAAGCAGACTGTTTAAGTCTTCCCATCCGTCTGTCTGTCTTCGAAGCTAGCAGAGAATATCCAGAGCAGCCGTTATTGCCCGTGGTTATGCAGAAATCAATTACGAAATTCGACTTATTGAATGTAATGATGTGGAATTTCTGCGAAATTACTTTGTCAATTACTCAGTATATGTATAATTTGAGCGAATGAGACCTCAATAGTAAACCACCACAGTTCCCCCATTACAAACATTTGAAAAGTTTCACGTTAAAATGTGAGGGGTTGAGCGGTGGAGGGGTTTACAGAGGCTCAATATTAAACTTCTATAATTTATGTTTCACTGTTCTCAGGCTTGAAATGCGATGAATGTGTACCAGGTTTCTATGGTAATCCAACAAGTGGCGAAGCAAATGCATGCCAACGATGTCCAGATAGTCTAAGAATTATGCCACGTCATGTTTCCAGGAATTGGACGGTACATTCAACTGCACATGTCGGATGGGGTATACAGGAAAGTTCTGTGATGAGTGTGCAGATGGTTATGTTGGTGATCCACTGACCGTTGGCTGTAAACCTTGTGAGTGTAATGAAAATATTGACTTGACTGCTACAGGAAATTGTGATCGTCGCACAGGAGAATGTCTGCGGTAAGTATTCGTTGACTGTGTTTATATTAAAAGTCTGCAAAGTGAAACTTCTTGTAGTAGGTAGCTACCACTAAAATAAATACGAGATGAACAGTTCGACTATAGGAATGACATGAAAATATAACATATTTTGATTTGACCTTCAGTTTTTTCCTAAGTGCGTACATGGTTAGTCGTCTTGTTGCTCAGTTTAGGTAAAAGAGAATTTTGAAATTAAGAAGTAAACGCGACCGAACGGCAATCAGAAATATTACAGCATGTTTCAAATGTTCCTCAAATTGGACTCAAAACACGTGCGTTACGTGTACAACAATAGAGTTGTGATAGTTTCCCCATTCAATCTATTGAGACGCCATCTTTAATTATTTTTAATATACACAATTATACACAGAAGAAAGTCAGGAATCCTCAATCCTCATTGCAGCAGCACTTTCCCAACAACTCATGTGAAGTTACGCGCTGAATTTCCAGGTTGTTGATTGCATAACCGAGCTTCTTCACAACACTAGGACTCACAGCATAAGTCAGGCTCTGTACGATTGCATGTTATGTATGTAAACTACTGTCACACTGATAACCAGAAGAACGGTTCCTCAGAGAATATTTCAGCTGAGGAAGTTCTTTAGATGAAATATTGAGGAACAATATTCCTCTCGCTTTCACAAGAAGAACACTTCCCAATCTCAAAATAGGCTCAAATGGCAGATTCCTTAAAATGATTCCATTAAATATGAGTCCTTAAAATTCACCCTTAATTGCTTAAAGTATGCGCGATAAATTCAAAATGTTCCTCGATCGTGTTGCTAAGGCAAATGTTCCTCAGGATCTATAGGTCCCGTGATCCCTTTTCTCCAGGTCTGTGTTATTGTTAACGTAGTGCGCGCTGAATGCATTATATATACGTTTTATTATGGCTCCATACAGACCATTACTGGGGCGTAGCATTGTACGCGTATAGCCCCCTTCATTCTTTCATTTTATTTATTCTTACGTAGTGTTTGAAGTTTCTGTCTGTTTCAAGAGAATGAAGTCGAGGCTATGCGTGGATAATGGCACGCTCTGGTTTTCCGCGCGTATATTTCGACATTTGCGATTTGGTTGGGCATGTTTTCAATAATAATTGTATAAGTAGGCTGCATTTCACCTCTGAGTCTTGAGTTCGATTCTCGCTGAGGACTATACTCATCACACTCATGTGAAAAGAGTAAGTCAACGCTTTGCCGAAAGTCGTGGGTTTTCTCCGGGCACTCCGGTTTCCTCCCACAGGTGGGCTGGGATATACAGATTAGGAAAGTAATATCACAATTGTTGTAAAAATAGATAATGTAGGCTACGTGCATAATATATAGGTAAGCGAGATACTTGATGTAATCGGGCACTGAAAAGCCCCAACGGGGACTGAGCTGAATAATATATGTATGTATGTATGATTTCAAAAATAGGCGTCTGTGCTCAAAATTTCCTGATGAAAGGCAAATATAAATTTTGCAAATAAACAAAGAAATATGCGGCAGTGAAAGACCTTGTTAAACTGCCTTGAGTGACCACCGAAAACACTGCTTGACCCTACAGGACTTAATAACGAAAACATTTTTTTGGACATTTCCAATGCATTGGGAAAATACGTCGTCGAATGCTAGACACACATCACTGCAAAATCGCTAAAATGCCGAAGGCATGATACATGCACAATTAAACAAATCCTACTTGAGTAATGTATACCCCTCTCGTTAGAGATATCTCTTTACATGAAAATATTGTATTTTCTATAGTTGTGTTAATAACACTGGTGGTGAACGTTGTGAAAAGTGTCAGGCTGGTTACTATGGTAACGGTGTCCTTGGCAACTGCCAGAGATGCGACTGTGATGCATGCGTGTCAGCAAGCAGAATATGTAATGACGTAGTAGCTCAAGGGAGATCTTGGTAACCTGGGTCAAATCTAATATATTTCTAATAGTAAAATAATTGAGCTGTACGAATTTTTTTAAGACTGATTTCCACTCAGTGCAAAATGTCGCGCCATCGACCTTTTGCGATCGTTTTTATTTGAATTATGAGCCCTCGACTGGAACGGATCCGGTCGAAGGCTCATGAAGTACAGGTGTATGTACCACAGAATACCACAAAAATTTACATGTTCCATATCTTTTGTCAAATATATATAATGTGGCTTCTTAATATTTTTTATCGATATATTTTTTCTTCCTGGGGGTTTTGGGGCTAGATTTCATAGACATTTCACAGAGATTTTTTTTAATTGAACATTCTGAGGAAGAAACTCTAATGTACCACAGAATATACCAGTGAAGAGAAAAATTAAGCAACCGTTTATCAAATTGTACCAGGATTTGGTGTGTCACGTTGTGTGATAATACTGTGGAATATTGCTAACTTAATTTAGTGAAAGGTAAATACTAAAATCTACTAGTACAGCATACCAGTGGTGCAACCAAAGAATACCAGGTTTATCAATAATTTTGAAAAATTCAATTTTTCAATGGTAAAATTGATTCCTCGGTGTGATTCCCGTATAGTTATAATATTGTGTTGCTAGAAAAAGTACTGATCAACATAAATTATACTGGTTTGCAAACTTATTTTTAAACTTTCGAATTTTACAGGCATTATGCGGGAAAAAAGGATAAAAAACATAGAATGTTATTTTTTGTTAATCCTGATTATTTTAAAGAATTTTTATGAAAATATTTATTTTTTGTTTTTTATATGTCAATGAAAACTAAAACTAATATTTCACAAAAATAAAGTATATAGTATGTTTCCTCCAAATTTTATAAGATCAATAAATAAGACTGGTATTCTATGGTACATACAACTGTAGGATTCATTTGTATCTAGCTAGAGAAATATTGCACGCTCATTCGTTGGGGCGAATGCCATAATTCACGCCTCGATTTGGGAAAAGAAAAGGGAATGCCTTGAATGTTACTGTGTTTTCTAGAACACCAAGGCGTATAAAGGCCAATTTTCATCCACTTAGCATCTTACCGCACACTGATGTAGCATGAAGATTTAAAAGAGTACATGTACATGTATAATATACCGTTTTACTGTAAATAGGGTGTTCATAAATTAAAAATGCGTTGCACGTTTTTCATAAAGGACAGAAATTATTCAACCATTAACTCGCCATTTTGACATTTGTATATAAATTTTTCACTGTTTGTTTCTAAGATATACAGTTGCTCATAATCTCTTGCTATATATGTATATAATTGCCAATTTTACTGAGTACTGAGATTTAGGGCAGGCCATTATTGGCCGTAACTTTTTGGTATATTACGAGGGCATTGCTGCCAACAAGCACGGCATTGACGGCCAATGACCGCCGCTAAATTCCAGGCCTGTATAATCGTGGAAAAAATTATTGGAAAAATTGAAACCATCAATAATGTACGAATGCCTGATTGCATTATTCGCCGAGAAGTGACTTCTTCAAGCTTTCTAAAACTGGCCGTAAATATTTATTATATTTATTGTGTGGTCCATATCCGTAGTGTTTCACAGCTTTCCAGACACTTTAGAGGACGGGGTCAAATTCACCACACAACTCACGAGATAAAACATAGACGTGGCTTCCAGGTCGACATACATTGTTGCGGTTAATTTTTCACTTAATTGAGGTCGGTAATCCAGAAGTAGCTTTGGGCAACCAAATTTTTGGTGTACCTGTCCAAGGGCAATCACTTTTTCTAAAATTTTGCGAGCCCTGGTCTGTCAAAAACTCGTCTTGTTTAGTTTCTATGTTAAATTTGAAAATGCCCCCTTTTCAGAATATTCTTCATTTTTGTATTTTTTGAAATTGTCGGCTGGTCTACCCGCGGGGGAACACCACCCTCCTTCGCCTTCTACAATAGTTACTATCCAGGTCTCGCCCGTAAAGAAATCAGGATTCCGGCCGGCGAAGTTCCACTGTTTCATATTTTTCCTGATAACTCATTTTCCTTTAAACATTACTCATGCTGCAGCTGCTCACATGTGTTTTGCTTACTTGTTTTGGATTTGCTTTTCTAATTTAGGTAAACACTCCCTCCTTATTTGAGGGATTTTCACAAACCAAAAACGCAACCCTCCCAAAAGACTGTCTCGCATAATTACATTCTTACATAAAATTGTAACACAACAAAATATTTTCAACAACAAGTCAAAAGACAAGAACGACACTTAGAACAAAACGTTTTCCATGTCCTTCGCCTATCAGCATCAAAACATGAATTTAGTTTCTCAGTATAGTGTTTGTTAAGTTTAGATTTCAGCAATTGAATAGAAAAAGAGGATTTCACCCGACAGGCTGTTCCATAGGGGCACAATCCTATTGAAAACCTGTTGCAGAGGTTTGGCCGAGATGAAGCGGGTTGGCCTGCCCTTTTATAGCATATAACATGCTATAATAAGCACCTATATAATTGTTTGCAAAGTTTTCGATCCCTAATAAGTGTTCATATGGATAATTGTATCCCACTTGACTGATATCCCAACTACCCGGGATGGCTCGTCTCTCATATGAACAGACAATAATTTTTTTGCGCGTTTACATACACAGGCGTGTTTCGTGGTTAGCTGTGCTCGTATGAACAGGCTCCTAAACTGTCCTATATTTGAAAGTAATTAATCATACAGTATATGTTGTTTTAGGAATACGTGGCTGGTACAAGGTGCGACTTATGTAAAATTGGATATTTCTATCTGAGTGGCGATATTTCTATCTTGAGTGTTGGTGTTCAGGCCAAACGAATCAGTGTGATACTGTCAACTCCCCAGTAGCGTAAGTTTATATGAATATACAAATGAATAAGGTATATATAGTGAGCTTTTACAAATTGCGAAAATTATGAAATGTAGCCTATAGAGTTTGGAGGGTTTGTGAGACCAGCGATACAATATATTTTATAGAAATCCTCGCAATGAAAGCTTACTATTTGTGTCCAAATGTTGTCAAACTTTGCATAGGAACCGATTTGTACATGCACTTTCTAGTGATTGGGTTCATTTCTTAATTTTATTACTTTTTAACACTCGCTTAGGGGTGAGAGTTGCCGTGTGAATTCACAAGTAGCCCTACGGTATTGCGTTCGGTGATCAAACGGTTATCGCTCATAGGAATAACTAGTGGATTTCAATGACAGTGAATTTTTATATGATTTTCTTCGAAAAAACTTTGCGCAAAAAAGTTTTCGTCGATTTTTGGGTGTAATTTTGAGTAGAACTCCCTCGAAAAAGATTAATTTTTAACTAACACTCTTTTGCCCTTCATTCCAGTGTCCTGCCATTTACCTTTTGAATTTCGCTATATGTTGATTATTAACTTTTTCTTATTTCAGTACGGCGGGTCAGATATCTGGAAATTGGACATTACAATCTTGCGTACCGCGCTCCACCAATCTTTTGGTTTGGTATGTTTGAGATGTTTGATTTTACCATGGAAGTAGCCTTGTCTACATGTCTTCCGTTCCAAATTTACTTGATTACGATAGAATTTAAAGGTTGTTTCATTTCCATCGTTCAGTGCTTTTTGCCGGTTTTTGATTAAAGATTTAAGTTTGTTCGTCATCCAAGGAGCCTCGTTTACATGGATCTTTTTTTTCTTTATTGGCATTATGGTATCTAGTATATTTATCAAAACGTCATTGAAAACTGTTACCATTTCCTCGCATGTGTTGAGATTGTTTATACAAGACCAATTTAAGGTGGAGAGGACTCTACCTAAAGCGGCTTTGTTGCTTTGTCTCACATCTCGTGTCGTTATGACTTTAAAGTTGTTGGTGTTCACGATTCTAGCCTTCGGAAGCATTTTTATTGTGAAGTGATCTGAGAGACCAAAGGGTGCAAATCTTAATGGACTGTCATAAAACTGGCTAATGTTGGTCAAAATAACATCAAGTGTTCTTTGACCTCTGGTGGAATTTTACCAGTTGTTTCAGCTTAAATTGACGATTGATACGGGAGGTATTTAGTCTATTTAGATCACCCATTAGGACAATTCCGCTGTTTGGATGTGTTGCTTCGATAATAGTTAGTGTGTTAATGAGATATTCGATCATTAGGTGGTTATCTGAACCAGGTGGATGGTATATTGTTGCTATAATTATACTAGATAATCCACGAGGGAGTCTGTTCGGCTTTAGTTTAGTCCAAAGGACTTCAAAGGATGGATTATGTAAATCGTGTAGAATAGTAACATTGATACAATTGCGAATATAAATGCAGACTCCTCCATGGATTCTATCAACACGATCTTTTCGAATCAACTTAAAACCAGGAATGTGAATCACCGAGTCCAAAATCGAAGCTTTCAACCACGTTTCTGTAAAAGCGGCAACGTCAGCACCAGAGTTCAACACAAATGGAGCTATTTCGTCTATTTTTGGGCATAAAGACATCACATTAGATAAAATACTTCCCGGCACAAACATATTGTTATTTCGATTCGGTGTGTTAGAACCGGTCATGATTGGTATCAAGTTATTCATATTTCTTCTACGCAAGTTTAACCTAACGGGTACACAATTATTATGTATTCTTTGCCTTGATCTAAGTTGGCTATTTCGTGTTGAAATTCTGACTGATATTGTAGCCATTATACGTTTGTTGAATAGTTCCCGAATTCGGTCATACTGACTTTCCGTTCAGATTTTCTACCCTTTTCCTTTGGTCGCCATGGCTTGCATGTTACAAATTTAATAAATAAATTTAGGCCAAAAGTATTCATTTTGTATGAGTGAAAAGGCAGTAGAGGGAATGTTGACTTTGGCGGAAATAGTCCCTTTGCGTCTACTTTGGAAAATGCAGATTCTTGTAGGGGTGATGTTTCGTTCTTTTAAGTAAGCTTGAATTTGGTTCTCTTCTACGTTTTCAGCAATTCCGGTTAAAAACAATTGCTTTGTTTTGTTCCGTTTTCGTTCAACTCCAATGAACCCATCATCAATATTGACAAAAGACAGCTCACTGGTATTCTGTTGCTGATCCCGTTTGGTATCTTCGGGTTTCTTGATTAATTGAGACTTCTCGATTGTTTCGCAGGTAGTGACCGGGGCCGGAGGAGATGCCGCCACTTCCGCGTAGGTTGTTCGTTGAGGATATTGTGCCGTGTCTTGTACTCGCTGAGTATTTTCATTATCCAAGAGGCTTTCGTCCCATTGTTCGAGGACACTAGGATTACTAATTAGTTCTGCATTACAGTTGTGAGCCTGTTTTGCATACTCATCAATTATTGGTTTCACCAAGGTTGAACCGCTTAAATTTTTATTTCCTGCATCAATGAAATCTTGAAATTTCGACATCACAGACGAAATATGGCGAATAGAGTCGGCTAGCGACTGAATTGTTTCGCCGTTAACCAGCTGGCTGTTTTTAAGTTCCTCAATGTCATTGCAGATATCAGCCGATTTGCTTGTTAAATGATGGAGAACGTATATTGCACAAAGAAACAGTTTCTTCTCTTGCTGGACGAAGGCCTGAGATTTCCTTATCTGCGGTACGTATTGACTGTAGAAACACCGCCTTTTGTAGCACTTTAATCTAACAATTTCTCTGAAAGTGACAGAGGCATAGCCAGATATCATTGCTCCCGTGGTTTGAACGGGTTTTTGTTGAAGTGGACGAGTACTGTAGATTGTTCATTGCCTTAAAACCATCGCGTTTTCATGTGCAGAGTGGCAAAACGTTTTCAACCTTCCTCCGAGTAGGATTTTGGGGTTTCCCAACCCCTCGAAATAACTGGAAATTTTCCGACATGCTGGCTTCTGCCTGGGTAGGTTTGCCACTTGCCAGTTGACCATTGTAGTACTGCTTGTCTGACTCAGTGCTGAATGTTGATGCTAATACTAGTCAGACTAGTGTAGTACTTACTGCTTTGCAATGTTTTATTGAGTGTTTCACTTTCAACGTTACTCAATTCCAGTAGACATTCCGCACGGGGCATGGTACCCGTATACCCGCACTTATTTGCAACTCTGTTTTATGGGATTTGCGTTCCATATTATACTGACCCTTTTTGAACGGTCAATATTTCAAATACTAGCTAAGTCCATGGTAAATGTTACACTTTTATAATTTTATTAACTTGTACCACTTTTGTAAAAATGCATGAAAAGCTGTGAAACTGCGGGTATGGACAGCACAATAACTTTAATGTATAATTACTAAACGTTAATCTGGGTTATACCGATCAACGGTAAATTTTCAAAATCTTGATCCCCCGGTAATGAGTTTACCTGGATGTGCCAATTCACTCGCGTGACAGAGTGAGATTGTCTGACTGATTAGAGTTCTTATTATCACTATTCTTTGTTTCGTAAGCCCAGGTCAAATGAGGATGATAATTGACGAGAGTAAGAAAGCGAGAGTTTGCATGAGAGTTCTCTCAAAGTTGATAAGCTGATTGCGATCTCATCAACTATCATGCTTCAGGTTTTACTGTCAAACCGTTTTTTCTCTTGCGAACCGTATGTTCTCTTATAGTTTATAGTTTATAGTTTATAGTTTATAGTTTATAGTTTATAGTTTATAGTTTATAGTTTGTAGTTTGTAGTTTGTAGTTTGTAGTTTGTAGTTTGTAGTTTGTAGTTATATAGTTTATAGTTTATAGTTTATAGTTTATAGTTTATAGTTTATAGTTTATAGTTTATAGTTTATAGTTTATAGTTTATAGTTTATAGTTTATAGTTTATAGTTTATAGTTTATAGTTTATAGTTTATAGTTTATAGTTATTAGTTTATAGTTTATAGTTTATAGTTTATAGTTTATAGTTTATAGTTTATAGTTTATAGTTTATAGTTTATAGTTTATAGTTTGTATTTATATAGTTTATAGTTTATAGTTTATATAGTTTATAGTTTATATAGTTTATAGTTTATATAGTTTATAGTTTATAGTTTATAGTTTATAGTTTTTAGTTTATAGTTTATAGTTTTTAGTTTATAGTTTATAGTTTATAGTTTATAGTTTATAGTTTATAGTTTATAGTTTATAGTTTATAGTTTATAGTTTATAGTTTATAGTTTATAGTTTATAGTTTATAGTTTATAGTTTATAGTTTTATAGTTTATAGTTTATAGTTTATAGTTTATAGTTTATAGTTTATAGTTTATAGTTTATAGTTTATAGTTTATAGTTTATAGTTTATAGTTTATAGTTTATAGTTTATAGTTTATAGTTTATAGTTTATAGTTTATAGTTTATAGTTTATAGTTTATAGTTTTATAGTTTATAATTTATAGTTTATAGTTTATAGTTTATAGTTTTTTAGTTTATAGTTTATAGTTTATAATTTATAGTTTTAGATAGTTTTTAGCTTTAGTTTTAGTTTATAGTTTATAATTTTATAGTTTTTAGTTTAGTAGTTTAGTTTAGTTTTAATTTATGAATTTTTATTTTAGTTTTTAGTTTTATAGTTTCATTTTTAGATGGTTTCGTTTTCGATAGTTTGAGTCGATGGTTTTCGATAGTTTCGATGGTTTTAGTTTATAGTTTTATAGTTTAGTTAATTTTTAGTTTTCGTTTATGGTTTAGTTTTATGGTTTTTTCGATGGGTTTAGTTTCGATAGTTCGATGGTTTACGATGGTGTTAATTTTATGGTTTCGTTGCATGATGGTTTAGTTTCGATGGTTTTAGTTTCGATGGTTTCGATGGTTTCGATGGTTTCATTGAGTTTCGATGGTTTCGATGGTTTGGATGGTTTCGTTTCGATGGTTTCGTTTCGATGGTTTCGTTTCGATGGTTTCGTCTCGTTGGTTTCGTCTCGTTGGTTTCGTTGCGATGGTTTCGTTGCGATGGTTTCGTTGCGATGGTTTCGTTGCGATGGTTTCGTTGCGATGGTTTCGTTGCGATGGTTTCGTTGCGATGGTTTCGTTGCGATGGTTTCGTTCCGATGGTTTCGTTGCGATGGTTTCGTTGCGATGGTTTCGTTGCGATGGTTTCGTTCCGATGGTTTCGTTCCGATGGTTTCGTTCCGATGGTTTCGTTCCGATGGTTTCGTTCCGATGGTTTCGTTCCGATGGTTTCGTTCCGATAATTTCGTTCCGATGGTTTCGTTCCGATAATTTCGTTCCGATAATTTCGTTCCGATGGTTTCGCTCCGATGGTTTCGCTCCGATGGTTTCGCTCCGATGGTTTCGCTCCGATGGTTTCGCTTCAATGGTTTCGCTTCAATGGTTTCGCTTCAATGGTTTCGCTCCGATGGTTTCGCTCCGATGGTTTCGCTCCGATGGTTTCGCTTCAATGGTTTCGCTTCAATGGTTTCGCTTCCATGGTTTCGCTTCAATGGTTTCGCTTCAATGGTTTCGCTTCAATGGTTTCGCTTCAATGGTTTCGCTTCAATGGTTTCGCTTCAATGGTTCGCTTCAATGGTTTCGCTTCAATGGTTTCGCTTCAATGGTTTCCTTCAATGGTTTCGCTTCAATGGTTTCCGTTTCAATGGTTTCGCTTCAATGGTTTCGCTTCAATGGTTTCGCTTCAATGGTTTCGCTTCAATGGTTTCGCTTCAATGGTTTCGTTTCAATGGTTTCGCTTCAATGGTTTCGCTTCAATGGTTTCGCTTCAATGGTTTCGCTTCAATGGTTTCGCTTCAATGGTTCTGCTTCAATGGTTTCGCTTCAATGGTTTCTGCTCCAATGGTTTCGCTTCAATGGTTCGCTTCAATGGTTTCGCTTCAATGGTTTCGCTTCAATGGTTTCGCTTCAATGGTTTCGCTTCAATGGTTTCGCTTCAATGGTTCGCTTCAATGGTTTCGCTTCAATGGTTTCGCTCAATGGTTTCGCTTCAATGGTTCGCTCAATGGTTCTGCTCAATGGTTTCCTTCAATGGTTTCGCTTCAATGGTTTCACTTCAATGGTTTCGCTTCAATGGTTTCGCTTCAATGGTTTCGCTTCAATGGTTTCGCTTCAATGGTTTCGCTTCAATGGTTTCGCTTCAATGGTTTCGCTTCAATGGTTTCGCTTCAATGGTTTCGCTTCAATGGTTTCGCTTCAATGGTTTCGCTTCAATGGTTTCGCTTCAATGGTTTCGCTTCAATGTTCGCTTCAATGGTTTCGCTTCAATGGTT
This sequence comes from Trachythela sp. YZ-2020, assembly GCA_016169945.1. Classification (NCBI taxonomy): domain Eukaryota; kingdom Metazoa; phylum Cnidaria; class Anthozoa; order Malacalcyonacea; family Clavulariidae; genus Trachythela; species Trachythela sp. YZ-2020. The sequence goes on along the minus strand of JADLSH010000126.1, from coordinate 1,971,266 downwards.
TCTTCAATGGTTTCGCTTCAATGGTTTCGCTTCAATGGTTTCGCTTCAATGGTTTCGCTTCAATGGTTTCCTTCAATGGTTTCGCTTCAATGGTTTCGCTTTCAATGGTTTCTTTCAATGGTTTCTGCTTCAATGGTTTCGTTTCAATGGTTTCGCTTCAATGGTTCCCCCTTCAATGGTTTCGCTTCAATGGTTTCCAATGGTTTCCAATGGTTTCCAATGGTTTCCAATGGTTTCGCTTCAATGGTTTCGCTTCAATGGTTTCGCTTCAATGGTTTCGCTTCAATGGTTTCGCTTCAATGGTTTCGCTTCAATGGTTTCGCTTCAATGGTTTCACTTCAATGGTTTCGCTTCAATGGTTTCGCTTCAATGGTTTCGCTTTCAATGGTTTCGCTTCAATGGTTTCGCTTCAATGGTTTCGCTTCAATGGTTTCGCTTCAATGGTTTCGCTTCAATGGTTTCGCTTCAATGGTTTCGCTTCGATGGTTCTGCTTCAATGGTTCTGCTTCAATGGTTTCCTTCAATGGTTTCGCTTCAACGGTCTCGCTTCAATGGTTTCGCTTCAATGGTTTCGCTTCAATGGTTTCGGCTTCAATGGTTTCTGGCTTCAATGGTTTCGCTTCAATGGTTTCGCTTCAATGGTTTCATTTCAATGGTTTCTGCTTCAATGGTTTCGCTTCAATGGTTCTGGCTTCAATGGTTTGCTTCAATGGTTCGTTTCAATGGTTTTCGCTTCAATGGTTTCTGCTTCAATGGTTTCGCTTCAATGGTTTCGCTTCAATGGTTTCGCTTCAATGGTTTCGCTTCAATGGTTTCGCTTCAATGGTTTCGCTTCAATGGTTTCGCTTCAATGGTTTCGCTTCAATGGTTTCGCTTCAATGGTTTCGCTTCAATGGTTTCGCTTCAATGGTTTCGCTTCAATGGTTTCGCTTCAATGGTTTCGCTTCAATGGTTTCGCTTCAATGGTTTCGCTTCAATGTTTCGCTTCAATGGTTTCGCTTCAATGGTTTCGCTTCAATGGTTTCGCTTCAATGGTTTCGCTTATAGTTTAGTTTATTGTGTTTACCACTCTGAGGTGGACGGAAAGCCTTAACAGGTTTTTGCAACCCACTTGACAAAGGTCGACGAGTGTTAGTTATGATTAATGCCGTAGGGTTAGTTATTAGTCAGAGAGGAAAACCGGAATATCCGGAGAAAAACCCTCGAAGCACAAGAGAGAAGCAACCAATCTCAACTTACATGAGTTGATCATGCAAGCGTAGGGAAATTACCCAACCTGAGTAAATTCCCTGACCTGCTGTATAGCCAGCTTAACTCAGACGTTGAGGGTCAACGCGCTAACCGCATCTGCCACCCGTGCTTCTCTTATTGAGAAGCATTTGTTCGAAGCCCGAATAGCACTATGCAATGGATAACGCATTTCAGAATGGACTTCACTGTTTCTTATTGTGTGTCGTATTATTTTTAGACTGAGTGGAAGAAGAGCGATGGTTCCTCTTTATCTCGTGATGAATTCATGAGAATATTGATTCAGGTTGATCTACCGCATGTGTTGGCAGATGAAGATGTTGAGTTAATGTATCAATTACCTGTCATGTTACCATTATCTGCCTCACAAGTAGAACAATGTAACTGTCCTGACAATACAACTGGACTATCTTGCCAAGTAAGTTGTGGCATTTACTTACCCACATCGAGAGGAATGTTCTGGAAAGTGGAAACACCAATGGGAAACCTGTCGTCATTCGCTACATCGTGATATCCGCAAACTATCAAAAAATAAGTTCGGTCATCGCCAAACAACGTGACAAGAAAAGATCATTGACTTTTCCGAATTGAACAAGAAAAATATTGGCAAATATATTTGGCAAAAAAGCCGGCGGACTGCCATGACCTGGAACCTTTTATTGGTTGATTTGGCAGTGACGTTAGAGATATCTTCACATGTGAAGATATCATTTCTATTTCATTAAGAAATCCTGGTATTTCATCGTTATCTATATAATAAACACTGATAGGTACATTCGGATATTTAAATATATGGATATGTTTAAGTGTATACTGGTACGGTATATACATAACATATATTCTAATCTAACATGTATATTCTCATCATGCTATGTAATCTCGGTCACCCTGGATTAGCGCAAGCGTTGAAAGGCGCAGTTTCCGATTTGTTTCTTACTTTAAAGTGCTTGTTGTCGGAATTGGAAATGTTCAACAAATATTTTCATTTTTAAAAATCCTATAATTCTTTGTTAATTCGTAGAAGTGTAATGTGGGTTACTTCAGATCTGGTGAGGCATGTATACCATGTCAGTGTAATGGTCATTCTTCAAGTTGTGATCCCAAGACTGGCAAATGTTATGACTGCCAACATAACACTTCAAGTATTGAATACCACAATATTATCAGAACAATACAATATATACCGTAAGTCCTATGTTAAGTCCCCACCCCCTCATATGCCCCTTCTCTAATAACCCCCTTTTCAAGATAAAAAATATTAACCCCCCCCTCCTCTTTTAAGCCCCATCCCCTCAACAACAAACTACCGTAAATCCTATGTTAAGGCGCCCTCTCAAATAGACTTATAGACCCCTCCTTTAATAAGTAATAACTTCCTGCTTTCAAAAGAAACAATTCTTGAGTCCCCTCTCTTTTAAGCATCCGCCCTCCTCATAACAAAAACAACACATGCGCACTGATTAGATTTTTTAATTGTCCTGGAAGTTGCTGTCAGTTTTTTGCTCACAATTTAGTTTATACGTTGTAATTTGAATTTATAGCAGAAGATTTACGGCTTTAAAATTGTGAACTGTAACATCGAGGCACTTGATATCTGCGACACTCTCCTACGTAGAGGCTTCTCGCTCGTTTAAACTAGCTTTTCATGCAACTAATGATGTGAGAAAACAATTGGCGTCGCGCCCAAGGGTAAAGTCGGAAACGTAAAAGAGCGCGGAGCCTTTACCAGATTTGTGGAACAACTTAACCTGCGGGGTGTGTACACTGACTTGAGTTGTAATCTGTTACCGGAGAGATTCTAATTTTGTACAGCTATATCGTTCCCATGCTCTTCCCTCCTGTCAAGTTGGTCACGTGCCTCCCAGATTTTGGAAAGTAAAAGTTAGTAGTGTGCTAGAATTGCAACTTTATATGTTACCGTTCAACCAACGGTTTGATGAAAAATTTGTTTTCGCCACAAGAAATCGTAAGAGGAACCGTTCTCAAAAATTCATGCTATCATGACGTGACTTCCTACAATTATCGTTGGGTATCGAATTATATTTCGAGCGAGGAGTTTGATCTGATTTAAGCAGACTGTTTAAGTCTTCCCATCCGTCTGTCTATCTTCGAAGCTAGCAGAGAATATCCGGAGCAGCCGTTATTGCCCGTGGTTATGCAGAAATCAATTACGAAATTCGACTTATTGAATGCAATGATGTGGAATTTCTGCGAAATTACTTTATGTCAATTCTCAGTATATGTATAATTTGAGCGAATGAGACCTCAATAGTAAACCACCACAGTTCCCCCATTACAAACATTTGAAAAGTTTCACGTTAAAATATGAGGGGTTGAGCGGTGGAGGGGTTTATAGAGGCTCAATATTAAACTTCTATTATTTATGTTTCCCTGTTCTCATGCTTGAAATACGATGAATGTGTACCAGGTTTCTATGGTAATCCAACAAGTAGCGAAGCAGATGTATGCCAACGATGTCCATGTCCAGATAGTTCTAAGAATTATGCCACGTCATGTTTCCAGGAATTGGACGGTACATTCAACTGCACATGTCGGATGGGGTATACAGGAAAGCTCTGTGATGAGTGTGCAGATGGTTATTTTGGTGATCTACTGACCGTTGGCTGTAAACCTTGTGAGTGTAATGAAAATATTGACTTGACTGCTACAGGAAATTGTGATCGTCGCACAGGAGAATGTCTGCGGTAAGTATTCATTGACTGTGTTTATATTAAAAGTCTGCAAAGTGAAACTTCTTGTAGTAGGTACCACTAAAATAAATACGAGATGAACAGTTCGACTAGGAATGACATGAAAATATAACCTATTTTGATTTGAACTTCAGTTTTTTCCTAAGTGCGTACATGGTTAGTCATCTTGTTGCTCAGTTTAGGTAAAAGAGAAGTTTGAAATTAAAAAGTAAACGCGACGGAACGGCAATCAGAAATGTAGCAAATCAATCAAATACAGCATGTTTCAAATGTTCCTCAAATTGGACCGTGTTTACGTGTACAACAATAGAGTTGTGATAGTTTCCCCATTCAATCTATTGAGACGCCGTCTTTAATTATTTTTAATATACACAATTATACACAGAAGAGAGTCAGGAAAGTCCATTGTATAATGAGGAACTGAACATTCCTCAATCCTCAGTGCAGAAGCACTTTCCCAACAACACATGTGAAGTTACGCGCTGAATTTCCAGGTTGTTGATTGCATAATCGAGCTTCTTCACAACATAAGGACTCACAGCATAAGTCAGGCTCTGTACGATTGCATGTTATTTATGTAAACCACTGTCACACTGATAACCAGAAGAACGGTTCCTCAGAGAATATTTCAGCTGAGGAAGTTCTTCAGATGAAATATTGAGGAACAATATTCCTCTCGCTTTCACAAGAAGAACACTTCCCAATCTCAAAATAGGCTCAAATGACAGATAACTAAATATGATTCCTTAAAATTCACCCTTAATTGCTTAAAGTATGCGCGAAAAATTCCTTTTTTTCCAGGTCTGTGTTATTGTTAACGTAGTGCGCGCTGAATGCGTTATACGTTTTATTATGGCTACATACAGACCATTACTGGGGCGTAGCATTGTACGCGAGCCTCAACTTCATTCTTTCATTTGTTTTTAATTTTATTCATTCTTACGTAGTGTTTGAAGTTTCTGTCTGTTTTCAAGAGAATGAAGTCGAGGCTATGCGTGGATAATGGCACGCTCTGGTTTTCCGCGCTTATATTTCGACATTTGCGATTTGGTTGGGCAGTGTTTTCAATAATAATTGTATAAGTAGGCTGCATTTCACCTCTGAGTCTTGAGTTCGATTCTCGCTGAGGACTATAGTCATCACACTCGTGTGAAAAGAGTAAGTCAACGCTTTGCCGAAAGTCGTGGTTTCCTCCCACAGGCCGAAGGCGTGATACACAATTAAACAAATCCTACTTGAGCAATGTATACCCCTCTACCTTGTGTTAATAACACTGGTGGTGAACGTTGTGAAAAGTGTCAGCGTTGTTACTATGGTAACGGTGTCCTTGGCAACTGCCAGAGATGCGACTGTGATGCATGCGGGTCAGCAAGCAGTATATGTAATGACGTCACTGGAGAATGTTCTTGTAAACCTGGGGTAGCTGGTGAACGATGTACCTCTTGTCAGGTTTGTATTTTAGGGTTTCCGCCTGCAGATACAGTTTCCAGCAAAGAACCGTGGCCAAGAGAATTAGTATAAGTTATTCAAGTAATTTAATGCTTTTGCGTATGGGCAAAAAGTTTGGTTGGTAGGATACATGTGGGAATTTATTCGCATATAAAGAAGCTGGGTAGCTCAAGGGAGATCTTGGTAACCTGGTCAAATCTAATATATTTATAATATTAGAATAATTGAGCTGTACGAATTTTTTTAAGGCTGATTTCCATTCAGTGCAAAATATCGCGCGATCGACCTTTTGCGATCGTTTTTATTTGAATTATGAGCCCTCGACTGGAACGGATCGAAGGCTCATAATTCAAAAGAAAACGATCGCAAAAGGTCGATCGTGCGACATTTTGCACTGAATGAAAATCAGTCTTTAGCGAACTTTCGCACTGGCGCGCGTTTGGGTCAAGACCATCGCTGTGACATCGTCACTGAGTCACTTACGGCAGTGTTCTGGGCAGCAGTCCCTGGGTCCAAATGCCTGGCTGGTGGTTGGGTGGTTGTGTTTAAAGTCTCACTCTATATGACTCTCTGTAACACGAAATATATTTATTTTCAAGGCTACTACATGGGACTTTGATTCATGTAATGGTTGTCAGTCATGTGGATGTTCAACTGCATCTCTGAACAATGATTGCAATGTTGTGACTGGACAATGCGAGTGTAAACCTGGAGTCACGGGATTGAAATGTGATAGATGTGATGACGGATATTTTGGATATACGGAGCAGGATGCCAAGGTACTCCATTGTATTTCCTTTCAAGTAATATATATTAAACGATTTTCTCGTTTCCGATTGGCTCAGGGCAGTGCAATCTTATGACAATACACTTGACACCTCCACAAAGTCAAGTATTTGTGTATAAATTATGCCTGCATTAATTATTCATTCAGTTCTTCAGCCCGGGAAAGCAAGACAATGCAATCTTATGACAATACACTGCACACCTCCACAAAGTCAAGTATTTGTGTATAAATTATGCCGGCATTAATAATGCATTCAGTTCTTCAGGCCGGGAAAGCAACACAAACTTTTGTACGTTTCTAATCAATGCGTATTTTCATCAAAATTGAATCAAAATTTGATTGACTGGTCCTTGGCCTAAGGCCATTAACTCCACAGTTAAATTTTCGTAATAAACTGTTTCATAGTTTTTGAGTTATCCTGCAGCTAAATAAATAGGTTGTTCTTAAAAACTCTCAACATTTGTAGTGTACTTATTAAAGTGTAAAGCCAGGCCAGTAAAATCTGCTACATACCTGATTTAATACCAGTGCATATAAGCTAAAACGAACTGGGGTAAATGTAAACCCTCGTATTACGCTTCTAAAGACTTCTGGAATTTGGAGTTAAAAACAACAATTCGTAATTAAATTAATTAAATTTAAGTCTTCACTAAGTCGTCGTCTATTAACTATTCTTAGTTCCATACTTAGTAATATGCCTATTATAATCTTTTTTTTGTTGTCATAAAATGTTGTCTATTATTGTTGTATATAAATATCATAATTCATATACTGTTTTTGTAAGATGCAGGACCTCACTGAAAAACACGTCAGTGATGTGAGTATCCTGGATAAATATAAATATAATAATAATATCCTAAAACATACTCAGCTCTCATGTTTAGTACTCAACGAGGATACATTTTATAAAATGTAGATAATAGTATCTACATATCAAATATATTAGTAAGAATTACAACAGTACAAGTATAGTAAATAAAATTCGCATAACTGTTTGTAGTCTGAACAGTTTCTTATCTGGATCGGTAAGGAATTAAATAGCTTTGCAGCTGAGTACTGAAAAGTATTTATAGTTAAAGGAGTTACTAGTCTAGGCACAGGCGGCCCAATCTTGGGTAGAGTTGTATTTATAGTATACTATATAAAGATTGTATTATGGTAAAAATATGTGATGAAAATATATATTTAAATAAAATTTACTTGCCTAACTTGTTGTTTGTGTTCTCCTTTTATCCCTACTTTGTTGAGCTATGAATTCATCGAAAGTTTTTGCTTGATGCCTGCGGTCGACGCCGAATTCTTAATAGGAGTTAAAGGCTAATTATTCGCAGCCCCGGATCCGTCGAGACAAACATGCCAATACGAATATTCTCCCTCTTAAATTGCTTTATTCTCCAAGAAAATTCGCCAGCATGTAGCACAAACGCCGATCTTTTCATATATAACGATACTTTAACATCTCGGGCAATTTTTAAACCAATTTTTGATCAATAGAAATCAAAATCCCCACTCTGTTGAACTGACAACGACCGAAAATGGACACATCGGCAGCTTGGCCACCTGGCCTCCTCTACCGTTGAGAATTGCAGGGGGTGCGATGCCAATCTGCACACAGCATGAAAATACCAAACATATATTTCCGGTTACAGCCAGCCAATCACGACCGTGCGGTCGTTTACATTTTTCAAAATCTGATATTCAAAAAGACTATATCAAGATGTTGTCGTCGCACCCCCCTGCAAATCTCAACGGTAGAGGAGGCCAGGTCACAGAATAAGTATATACCAGAAGTGTAACTTCATAGGGCTTTCGTGTCCTCAAATTTCCCAAAATGTACACGTCATGCACACGCCATCGTGCTTGCTTGTAAGATGGCGACGTTTGATAGCGTCAGCACGAACAACTTTTCTATCAGTGTTTTGCATTTTCTCGCGGCCTTTTCTGCCATTTTAGTAGTAATTTGTTTAACTAATTGACATACATTGCAAGGCCAATGGTTTTTTTTCATTTCCGCAAATGTCAAGGCATGGTCAAAGGGCATGAAAGCAATGACGTAATAACAAATGACGAATATCACGCCATGCACACGCCATCACAACTTGACAGTAAGATGGCGACCGCGGGACGAGCTTTTTACAGAAGATAGACATCTGTTCATACTTAATCTGTGGCCAGGTGGCCAAGCTGCCGATGTGTCCATTTTCGGTCGTTGTCAGTTCAACAGAGTGGATATTGGTTTAAAAATTGGTTTAAAAATTGCCCGAGATGTTAAAGTATCGTTATATATGAAAAGATCGGTGTTTGTGCTACATGCTGGCGAATTTTCTTGGAGAATAAAGCAATTTAAGAGGGAGAATATTCGTATTGGCATGTTTGTCTCGACGGATCCGGGGCTGCGAATAATTAGCCTTTAACTCCTATTAAGTATTCGGCGTCGACCGCAGGCATCAAGCAAAAACTTTCGATGAATTCATAGCTCAACAAAGTAGGGATAAAGGAGAACACAAACAACAAGTTAGGCAAGTAAATTTTATTTAAAATATATATTTTCATCACATATTTTACCATAATACAATCTTTATATAGTATACTATAAATACAACTCTACCCAAGATTGGGCCGCCTGTGGTCTAGGAGCTATAGTAGATCGTAGATTTCTAGTAGTATATACAATTTGCAATTGCAAATACTCGGGCCAGTTATCAGTATGCAAGGATTTAAAAACATACTTTGAGTTCGTGAAGAGGCAACCAGCTCAGTTTCAAAATGTCACTTTTACAATGTAGATGCTTTGAAATAGCAATTGTCAGTGTAAACACTAATACCAATTTGGCTAACGCTTGTTTATACCCAATTTACAACTTTGGATAACTCACATGCCTAGTTACTATTGTTCTAGTTTGCGAAAACATTGAATAGAACAATGGTAACTAAGCATTAGAATGATCTACATGAGTGAATAGCTCTTATACATAATTCTAATGCTTAGTTACCTTTGTTCTATTCAATGTTTTCGCAAACTAGAACAATAGTAACTAGGCATGTGAGTTATCCGAAGTTGTGAATTAGCAACGATGTAAACAGCGTTAGCCAAATTTGTCTATTCATTGGAATACATTCTAAAAAACACCAACCAGAAACAAATTTTTTTTGGAAATAAGAATAATTCCAATCTTCATTTATGTCTGCAATATAATTTCAGGTCCACCTAATCTTGAACCAGTTTTCAGCAGTTTTGTTGAAGATCTGTCTGTGGGATCCGTCTAGATCTGTTTTGCAGATTTTTTCTTCGCGTAAGTACTAAATGTTCATATAAAATGTACACACTTAATACTGTATGTAATTTGAATGTTTGACAACTGTTCATGTAACTGTATTCTGTTGGAGCATTAGATTGGTTCAGGTTTCACAATCTGACTGCTTTCCACCTGATTGCCTGCTAGGACTAGGATAACAGGGTGTGTCAAGATACAATATAATTGTGTTTTTGATGAAAATGCAGCGAAATGTATGCAATAGCTATTTAAAGCAAACGGAAGCTAACAACTCTCAAAGTATTCAAGAAATATAACAAAGTTTATATTAAGTTCCAATTAAAGAAAATATTTTCTTGGCCCGTCAATAGAATGGTTGGACGGCTGCCTGCCTAAATGCCTGCTCAGCAATAAGCCACCATCATCAAACGAAAATTATGATCCAGATGGGCATTTCATTGCAATCAATCACTGACATTGACTCTGTGAACACATTTGAACCAATCAGCCTGATATCAATCAGCAGATGAAATTGTGTCAAAATGATCTACTTTCTCTTATATTCAGAGGACCAATTTCCTTGATACAGTAAATGAAACATTCAGATTCTAATACAATTGTTAAATTTTGTATAGGACAAAATCCTCCATCAATATCACAATCTTCTGTGAAAGCAAGCATACCCATCATGAGCGATTACACCCAGCTAAACACTGAAACACTCAGAAAGCTTGTGTCTACTGCAGTACAAGAGTCAGCAACTGTTGGTACGTTTTCCTTAACATAAAACTTACATTGTTTATTCATTGTTAAACTTGAGCTTACCATAACTTACTACTTTACATTGTACCTGTATGTCTTTTCAGGAACTCGTATTAAATGGACTGACATTAGTTGCAAGCCTCAGGAGAAATCCAAACAACAAGTCTGCAGCCGGTCCAAAAATGAAATCTGCAGAGTTATGTTTGGTTTTGTCAGCATACCGAGATTGGTATGAATCAACTGTACACCCAGGTGCTGGACCATCACATGTACCACAGCAAGATTCTGGTAATTCAGATGAAGATCCTTTCCTCTCTGCAGCGGCTGAATGTAACTTGTCCACAGAGGAGATGGAATTAATGGAAAACATCATGAAGGACGATGATGAAAATGTATGTAACAATTGCATTGTGTACCGCAGATGTGCTCTTTGCAAAGTACGGTACAGTTGCGGTACATTTGCCCGAATTATTTTATAGTTTTCCCAGCATTTACTCGAATTTCCTTGGTTTCCTAAATCGGGGTGAAGACTGCCCCCTGTCTCGTACATCTATGGCTCTTTGTTAGGACAATGACTGTACGAGCTCTGGGATATTGTAGTTAGTTTACTTTGCAAACAAACTTCCCTTGCATGATACTTGTTTGTTAATTTTGTACTGTTGTAGTCCGGTAAGGTGTTATTTAAATCGTTTAAAGGTTTGAAATGTTGACATTTTACACCTTTAGAAAGGTACAGTAAAGGAATGCTTTAAAAGACTTTTTATTACAAGACGTTCGAACCATAAGCCAATTATTTGCGCTGTTGAGTATCAGTACTGTGGTGTTTTCACAAAACAAAGCAATTTCTATTAGTCCCCATGCAAACGTATATAACAACCGTCATTATAGTTATACCGGGTGGGGCAAAAAAAGTACGACCGTTTGATTTAGTATAACTTAAAAACTAAAAGAGCTTTTGCATTCAGCGATGTCTAACTTAAATTTTGATATGTGCGATGTGCATTTTCATGCAATATTGACCGAGATAGCTGCGTTTAAACTTGAGTAAACAGTTTTGGAAGTGTCGAGAATTAGCTAAAAATGGCCAATTAAATAATTTAATAACCATTAGCATTTTACGCAAGTTTCGTTTCAATGAAGTGAAGTTGAAGTTAGAAGGCCAAATGTTAGAATAAAAGAGCATATCTATTCAAGAAACATTTCTAACTTCAACTTCACTTCATTTAAATAATACTTACGGTAAAATGGTAACGGTTATCAAATTAGTTTAATAGGCCGTTTTTAGCTAATTCTCGACAGTTCCAAAATATTTTAGTCAAGTTTAAACGCAGCTATCTCAGTCAATATAGCATGAAAATGCACGTGGCATATATCAAAATTTAAGTCAGACATCGCTGAATGCAAAGAAACGTGTTTAAGTGTAATATCGTAGACTTTAATTCAGCGTCGGCCACGGACATATAGAACAAATTGAGGGCTGCTTCGCGTGTGCCTAAGCCCTAAAAGATATAAACAAAATCTCAAATCATTTTATCGTGGAGAGCTCTCGAGATTTGTGCCCCCGGAGTAATGAACAAGATGTGCAGTAATGACATTACCGGTACTTTGCAACCATATGCAGTAAAGTCCTGGCTGTTTGCCGAAAGTTATCGTGGAGAGCTCTCGAGATTTGTGCCCCCGGAGTCATGAACAAGATGTGCAGTAATGACACTACCGGTACTTTGCAACCATATGTTCATGACTATACATTGGGATAGAAAGGCTTGATAAGAGGTAATTTGTGCGCGAATGTATGTGGTGAAAAGATCTAGGCCACGCAAATCTTACCAAATTTGATCCCAATTTTCTGGTTAGAGTAACTTCATGAAACCCCAACATTTTGTATACATCTCACCGGTCTGAACGTTTTCCTGGAATGCGCCCTTAATATTGTAAACAATTGACGTGAAATACCATTGGTTATGGCGGTGGTAGTGACTGATGGTGTATTCAAGATGTACACGGGTATTCTTCCAACTTATTTTTTTTATCAGTTTCTATAGTTTCATTCCACCATTCACTACATTGTTGAGTGATGACGGTACAATTGAGTTGGAATCTTTCCAAGCTGGTGCTTTTGGTAACTGCTTTTGGTTCACTCTCTCGATACATCTGGCTGGGAATGAAAGCAGACAGAATTTTCTTCGTTTGGGCTCTGCACTACATGCCGTGATTATCGCGCAGCATTTTGTTGATAAGGTACTGTTGTTTATAACGGTGAAATGATAGGGTAATGTATAGTAACTAACTGTATATGTATAATAATTAAGAGGCGATTTTTTTCTATGTCGCGTATTTGCGATGAAAAGTGTTCAAAACCTAATATCTCTTGGCGTACCTCCCAAAATTACTTTGTTTTAGCTCTATTTTCTAGTTTATACAGCTAGCTACCTTTTTAAATTCATCTGGCGGTTGAGAAACATAAAATAATTATAATAAAAAATTCAAAAATAGAATACAACTATTACAGATGCGATTAAATTGATCGGCCATATTTACAGCAATATTGGCAAAGCCTACGGAACTTCAAACGTCGGCATTATTTTACAGACAATATTATATTTATATATGTAATATATAACATTATATACTCATTAGTTTTGAGCGCTTGTTACGTAACATAGAAAAAATCTCCTCTTAAACAAGGACTCCATCAAAGATACGCACTCATGTAATTTAAGTCAGCTGTCCAAACTGTTCATGTTTGATTGTGACATGACTCATTATGTGTAGTCAGGGCGTCTTTAAGAATTATTATAGACGCCCTGCTGTAATTTAATCCAGAGGGTGGTAAAGGGGGGTACCAAATCCTAATTCCCAGCCAAATTTTGGCTGAAATCCCAGTTCCCAGCCAAATTTTGCCCCAAATCTTAGTTACGAAATTTGAAATTCCATTCCCAGTCAGGCTATATGCAAACTGATAATGAATTAAAACCACTGATTATGTCATTTGCATAACGTATCGCCACCTGCACTGAAAAAAATAATGGCGATTTTCAGGGGTTGTTCATATGAGTCGGGATGGCTTGGTGAACCTGGTTGGCTCCCAAGTGCTGAGATCTCGTCTCATGTACAACTTCCCTTGTCTCATATATTGTTTTCAAATGTTTTTGAGATTTTATTCACATGGGAACCGGACTCTTTCCGTTGACCGAAGCGAGATTTTGGCTTCCCGGGCAAACCGGGCTGGAAATCATGTTACAGCGCATCATTTATTCCGCCTAGAAACAATCTAAAAAGTGTGAACAGGTAAGGAATTAACGAAACTAAACCTTCTGCAGAAGCAGTCGCCAACTACAAAAAAGGCGATTTTGCGAAACAAACACAAATTTCACGTTGCCACCAAAATCACGCGGGAATTTTTTTGCTTGTGGTTGCTGGGCAAATAAAAAACTGAGCTGGCAAAGCGAGCCACCTCATTTTCCCGCGCCAGCCCGTTTAACCGAGCCAACCCATAAGAAAAGTTGGAATTTGTGGAGGAGGTAGTGCAATTTTTGTGCAAATACTATTTTTCTTATCTCATTGGACAATACATTTCTTAAGACATACTGGTGAATACTACAAAAGATATTACGGGAACCACTGAGTATTTTCCTAAAATACGCAACAACAGCAACTCCAAATATAGAAAGCATTTTTAGTGCAAAGTTTCTTTGAAACTTTGCAGTATTGTGATGAGTGGCGAAAATTCACATCAGTCAGTCAGACATTCAGTCATAGTGTAAACTTCCGGGGGGTATTTGTGATTTATATTCTTCGTAAGTTCGTGGACTTTTAGCGATTTTTTTCTTTTTTGAAGCTTTGAAGTGTAAAGGCACAACTACAATTATTTATTCGATCGTCTTGATGTTATTTCCGAATTTACACGCTTTATCCAAAGACGTTGTGAAAGTGAATCTTCCCCCGGAATTCAAACATTTTCAGTATTTCAGCATTTTAACACCTTTGTAATCTGATATTTATTATATCGTAACTAATTATATATTCAGTACTTTTGGTCGATTATAACTTCTGTTTTAAAACCCGTGTGATTTTCACTAATACACCCTTTTATAGAGCTTTAAAAACAGTACAGACTGACCAACTTTCAAAGAAAAACAATAAAAATTGACAAAGTTACGGCGAAAGTTGAAATGCAGCGTACGGGTCAAACCGGATGTCAAAACTAGCCCACCTACAGTATCTTTGTGCGTCTGTATATATAACTATGATGTATGATGCATTCTATATACTTTCTAGTTTTGCTTAGCCTTTATTTTAGACTTTTAGTAGTCTGTGTACAACCCAGAGGAGGTCGGAGTATCGGACCAGTGAGCTCTATATATATATATCTGGAGTGAGAACTTATGTCCAAAAAGTGAAGCCAAAGATGGCGGAAATTGACGTCCAGTGCCAATCCCTTTCTATTGTTTTCGACCGCGCGGTTTGCACAAGCCGGCAAGGAGTGTGCCGAAATTTCGTGTTTTTACTCCGATGTAAACAATAACATCATGATTTTATGAACTAATAACTTGATTAGCGATGCGATCTGTTAGTATAAACTGGAATTAGCTAGAAAAATGGTATGAAAACTGTTTATGACCTTCATGAGTTTGGACGTCAATTGCCGCCATCTTTGGCTTCACTTGGCCTATTGGCCGAACATTAGAAGTTCTTACTCCAGATATATATGGAGCTCACTGGGTCGGACCTAACCAAATTGAGTTCACTGGGTCGGACCATTGAAGTAAATATAACTGGAATGCTAAGTCAGGGGGGGAAGTTGAAGCCGTGCTTGAAGCTTTCTTTGTAGGTAGACCCAGTCCTTTTTAAAAAATGTTTTCAAAATATGCACATATTTTAATCAGAAAAATCTTGCCCCAAAATACTAGTTATACCACCGAATTTAATTTATATCAGTAGTATGATAAACGCATTTAATATTCGCAAATCAAACGAAGCACAAATTAGCAAAAAATTACGAAAAAACAAGACCATAAGCATGAACGCTCAGAAAAACCGCGCGTTTTAGGTTGCTTTTTCTGAGTTATTGAAAGTTTAAAGTAAAACTAAGACGTGAAACCTCAGGAATTATTTAAATCCATGTAAAATACATCTGTATGCGAAGTTTCAAGAAGATTGAACGTTTTAGGGTCGAAAAAAATGCATTTAAAAATTGACAAAAATATTGTTTAAAAACATAACATATTTTATTGCTACAGTCGGTCGCTCACGTCAGAGTCAAAAGTTTCTTAGGAGGTTTTTAAAAAGCTATATTTTAAAGGAGGAAAAATGTAAAACTGAAGTATGTTTCGCTTCTAAGAAAGGGTATGCCTTATAACTGTGTTGTTTGTGGAAGTAGGAGTAATAAAAGTAAGGAAAACGAGGAACACATAGAGCATATAGCCTACCACAGGTAAGTCTATACATGCATGCATAATGTATTACATAAGAAATCAATAAAAAATCAAGAAATAATGTTTTATTTACCAACATAGCTACACAGTATATACATAGTCTGACAATTTACATTTACAATATAATAATATAAACTTTAAGGTTCCCCTTGAAGAATAAGGAGCTGTTGGAAAAATGGGAGAAAGTGATCAAGAGAGTAAGAAATGATGGAAATGGATGGAGGGCAACACAGCATAGTTTCATTTGCAGCAAGCACTTTGAAAAGGATGACTACATTCAACTCCCAACAGCTGACACAGTTTCATGCAGGCTTAAAAGAAATGCCATACCCTCATTGTTCAAGATTGAACCATTTTCATGTCACATCTTGGATGAAGCAACAAGACTGCTACAAACGGAATGCAACAACATACCGGCATACACAGGACGGAAACGAGCCAGGCAGCGCGACACTCCACAACCAGCAAAAGTGCATATAAACAAAAACTATGAAAAAGTCTTCAGAATGGGAAGCAACGATACAGAAATATCTAATAAGCAATTGAAATAAAAAATAAGAAACTTACAGCAACAACTGCGTCGATGCAAATCAAAAATCGCCAACATGTCAGATGTGATCAACAACTTAAAGCAGAACTTGATTGTCAAAACCGAAATTGCCGACAGATTACATACTTCATTTGATAAATTACAACTATCCATTTTCCACAATGCCAAAAACAACACCACTATCTCCCCATGTGGCAGACGATACACCGACGACATCAAAGAATTCTCTCTAACATTATACTTTTATTCACCAAAGGCATATGAATATGTGAGGTCGATCATACCACTGCCAAATCCATCTTTGATTCGAAAATGGTCAAGCTCAGTGGACTGTGAGCCAGGTTTCCTGCAGGAGGCATTCAAATCGTTGCAAAGTGAGGCAGAAAAAACACCATCGAAGAAAGACTGCTGTCTCATTATTGATGCCATGTCGATAAGGAAACAAACATTGTGGGACCCAAAGAAAGAACAATACTCAGGTTTTGTTAATAGCCCAGTATCACCTGAAGATCCCGAAACCCTTGCATCTGAAGCTTTAGTTTTCATGTTGGTTGGAACGCGAACCCGGTGGAAGTGTCCAATTGGTTATTTTCTGGCTGATAAAATGACTGCCAAAACCCAAGGACAGCTGGTTAGGATAGCCTTGGAAAAGGCAGCTGATGTGGGATTAAGGGTATGGTCAATAACTGCCGACGGTACATCTGTCAATGTCAGCATGTTTACTCAATTTGGTTGCATATTTGGTACAACGTATGACTCCATGGTAACCATGTTCAAGCATCCATCGCGGAATTACAATGTCTATGTAATATTGGATCCATGTCATATGCTAAAACTCGCAAGAAATGCACTGGCAAGCTTAGGTTCATTTTATGACCGAGACGCTGACGAAATTCAATGGAAGTTCTTTCATCATCTGCATAATCTTCAAGAAGACGAAGGATTGAATTTGGGGAACAAATTCTCGGCACAGCACCTACAATATAAAAAACATAAGATGAATGTACGATTAGCTGCACAGACCCTAAGCGCATCAGTGGCAAATGCAATCGAATTTCTGGACATTTCGATGAAGCGAACGCAATTTAAAAATAGCGAGCCTACAGTAATATTTACAAGAATTATTGACAGAGCATTTGACATTCTTAATTCTAGATGTCCTCGGGCTAAGGGATATAAGCAGCCTCTGAGACCCAAATCAAAAGACACATGGGAAGATTATCTCAAATCAACAGCAGAATATCTACTGTCACTTGTTGGGAAACAAGGAAAGAATAAAAAGCAAGAGCTTCTTTCTACTCACAGGAGAAAAACATTATTGGTTTTGTTGCTACCATAAGATCCACCATCAACATGGCAAATGAAATGTTTTAACTCAAAGAAAATCCTTTTGAATATCTTTTAACGTATAAGTTCTCCCAAGACCACATTGAATTGTTGTTTTCATGTATACGATCTAAGGGTGGTTGGAACAATAACCCAAACAGTGTGCAGTTAAAATATGCTCTTAGAAAAATGCAGTGAAAGCCTCGAAAAATTCTAATTGCATAGATTTTTCAGAAAGATTTTCCTCGGGAATAATTCCAATTTTCCATATGAGAAAACACAGATCCCCACTTATTGAAGAAGAAAAGCCGGAAAATGATTCCGGTTTCACCCTAACAGAGCAGCTGCTAGTTGAACAGTTATCGGAAAGAGGACATTCAGAATTTATGGAAAACATTCTGTTCTACATTAATGGATTCATAGTAACCAAGTTGATAAAATTAATTGCCTGCACAGCTTGTAGAAGTTGTCTCATTTCAAGTCCTTCATCCCCATCAGTCGACCATGATTACAGCGGTACAAAAACCACACAACATTCTGATACTCCAGCAGCCTCAGCTTTCACCCTATTCGTAAACAGAGGCGGTTTAACCATTCCCTCGCAATCAGTATTCGCCGTTGTCAAGTATGCTGAACATATTTTTAAAGCGTTTGTTGTCAAGGATGGGAAACACATCAACTCAAGCGAAAAACTACGCAGGAAAGTGATCATGGAAGTCTGCCATCATTTTGTCATCAATGAGTCATGTCATTTAAATGTCTTTGGCGATCATGATCCCGGGTTGAACGAAGTTGGCTTCGATGAAGACCAGAAGATGAAGTTGAACAAGTAGACTGCCGACAAGTACTTCACGCTCCGGCTCTTCACGTACGGCAAGCGTTATTGTCAATCTGTTATTCAAAATGGAAAACAAAGTGACAGATTTCAGTTAACTAAATCAATTTTGTTTAAAAACCAATGAAATATAATAAAATACTGATATATTTGTACTTATCTTTGACTTTGTGTGCTTTGCTGTTTTATATGGCGTTGTTAACATTTAACTGACCATGTCTTGACGGTTGCCGGTAGCCAGTTTGTCTGAAATATAGTATTGATCGTTGTCGTGTTCACACTTTTTCGACTCCGTCCCACTTCTTATAAGCAGAAGACTTTTCCTAGCTCATTAGAAATACATAAAGCATCCCAAAAACGAAAGAAAAAGGCAACAAATTGTGCAATTTTTACATCGAACACAGCTCGAGCACGCTGCCTTCAGTTTCCGGGGGGAGTGATAATTCTTTTGGCGCGAGCTGGCTTCAACCACTCATAGGGCTTAAGTATAGGAGTTAGCATTCCAGATATATTTAGTTCACTGGTTGCGCCTGGCAGAAAATGTCCGATATCTGATGAATGTATGTCGATAAGTGAAGAATCGAATATATCCGCGTAAATCAACCCGTTTTTCATGTGTTTAAGCATTTTCCTCGTTTATTTACTCAGGACGTATTTTAATACTCATAAAATGATAAAATGTAGTCTGTCCATTTGCTATATAGTATATAAACCTTGATTATTATTAAATGAATGGTGCTTATTAATTGTTTAATTGTTTGTTTGTCGTTTATGACTTACTTTGCTAAAAAAAACTTTCTTTTAACAGAATCAGTAAATTCAGATGATGAATTTAATGCATCATTTCAAAAACTTGATGTTCAAGATGGTAAATTAATAAATTATTATCTATATTTCTATTTTCGTATCATTATGCTTTATAATTTTTATTCTTCACTTGCAACCAATCCCCAAAGACAATTGAATTTGGGACCAACATTGCTGCCATTCTATAGAAGATTATCAGATTCTTTTGTTGAAACGGGGACCAACATGGCCGATTGCAAGTCAAGAATACAATATATTACATGTCTGTTTGACAGTTCAAAGATATTTTGTCATATGTATTTATTAATTATGTCAATCCTTCAACTGTGCTCCCATGCACATGTCAGTTCATTAAAGGTAATGTCTCTCCTCAGCCGACATAATTAAGTGACATAGCATACATTAATTCCATAGTTCCTCAATTTAGAAACTTGGTCATTTAGAAGTGCCAATAATGGTGTTATTACAACTGTGACTCCTGTAGTTGCCATACCCGGAATCCAGTAGCAAACAGATTAACCTCTTCGTGTTGGAATAACGGTTAATATATCTTTATTGTCATTGATACACTCCCACTTCTCTTTGCATACCCCTGAAGGTGTCATGATGAAACACATTTTGAAGAATGTCCAAAAAGGGTCTCCAGAAAGCTGAACACATGCTCCCTCACTTGTTGGCTCTTGTAATGCTATAACAGCACCAGACGGCGTAACCATATTTGATCTATGATCCTGAAGATAATATTAGTTATATATTATTAGTGACATATTATTAGTTAGGCCTGCTCTGGGATCTTAACTCGCCTTAACTCGCCGCGAGATAATGCGAGTTAAGGCGAGTTTAGGCGATTTAAGAAAAAACACAACTTTTAGGTAATTCGTTTTAAGGAGTTTTAGGGCGATTTAAGAAAAAATACATGGTAATTAAATATGCAAGTATAGTACTTTAAGCAAAATACAGTAATAACACATAATTAATAGTGCATAGTAAATGTATTTTGAAAGAGCACCACTCCCCCCTCACACCCCCAGGGGGTCTGGTTAGACTGTCATGTAAACAAGACCCAATTGAAACTTATTATTAATTAGCTTGTTATTTTGCCCGTATTACTAATTTTAAGGTTATACCACCAAATTGCTGGAATTAATACAATGAAGAACATAAACCAGTATATAATAACATGTATTTTTAAATTGAATTGCATACTAATACCTATTACTAAGTTCAGTCCTGGAACCACAATCAATTGGAAATCTAAAAAATCAGGGTTGTGGCTGGAATGTAGGAACGAGAAGATTTAGTGCATCCCATGGGGTTGCTATCCTATATTTTTAGAATTTCCAAATGCATGAATGCCTTGTCAATATCTTGGAAATTCCAAGGGTATAGAATATTAATAAACTGTGACCATGCATGTTCCAATGGGCAATACATTGTAGTTATTCAAACGAATTTACATATGTGTTAAACTTACCAAATAAGCTTGAATTTACGTTGCAAATATAGTTTTTCATTTCCATGTGTTCATTTAATAACTAAAACTCAACATTGATTGGTATTTATTTCAATTCCCCTCGATATATAAAGTGCAGTATTTATAAAAATTCACCAATGTTAAAATTTAGTTTATATAAAGTTTCCCGGCCTTGAATAATAAATTTCCGCTGGATAGCCTGAGAGAAGGCTCCCTCCCCGCAGTGGCTAACATGAAGTATTTAACTGAATTAATGAAATGCCAGGTTTTGCTATAATTTATCGACCCAAGATCGTACGCTAAAAATGTTAAACCTCGGTTATTATTAAAACGATCATGGATCTTTATATAAGACGATATGAACCGGACAATGCTGAATATAAAAGTTGACCAGGATCATGCTGTGGTTTATCAATTTATGTAAGTTTGAACACTGTTGATATAAAATATTAAATGTTGTGCACTACAGGCACTGCAATTCAGGCACTGCAATAAGGCCGTCGGAATTATTAAAAGTATCAGTTTACCGTCACTTAAAATTTCGAAAGTTGACAAGCCCTCTACCCTGTAATTTATATGTCCCGCACTATTTTCAATAAAGGAAAACGAAACAATTTATGAATTGTTCTGGAAGTTCATGGCATATTAATTATACTTAGCGAAATAGATAAAATGTTGAAAACAGACTGATTCTTGCCATCCTGACTTTTTTCTGTTTGAATATAAGGGTTCCTATGTCATATTATATACCTATAAGCTTGATAGTATGTAACTTATGCACCAGTCATGGAAAGCCTCGCACCCCCCTATCCGGGACATGCCGGGAAATAGCGGGGATTTATTTGCAGATTAGCCTATCTGTTATGCCTGGGTACTCAGGGCATTAGACAGCGTACGTTAGATATGTGTCATGATGGCCAGGGATTATGGGCTGGGAATCAGCGGGAATGTGTCTGTTCGAGATGTATTATTAAGCCTTGTTCATCGACATTTACCCTATACTCTATAGACATTGTTTTACTAAAAATAGCTTTTACAGGATACTGTATTGACTTTGTGTAAATTGCAAGATACAGCTAACAGACAAAATGCAAAATATTTACCTACTTTGGCAAAGTTTTGACAAACTTTGGATTGCATGTTTGGCCTCCAATGATCAAAATTGGGGAAATTTTAGAATAATTTGTTGAATTTTAAAAGCAATTATTATGGTAGCCTTCATTTTTGGTGCCCGGGTAGCAGGGGACTTTAGTCATGTTTAGACTAGTAAGAAGGCCATGTATAGGTGGGGGATTAGAATGATTTAGGACACAACCTTTATCTAATGTCCACTGTTCCCTGGGTAGGGGGGTGCGTGGCTTTCCAATTACTAGTGCATTACTGTGTTTCGGCTTTTATCAATAAGCATGTAACCTCTCTTCAGCAAGCCCCCTCGGATAAGCACCCTCCTAATCTTATCTGAAATAAACAACCAGAACCCCCCTCTCCTGGGGAAAGGGTGTTTAGACTGTATATAGTATTTACTATTTTCAGCATTTTAATTTGGTTGGCGAGTTTAGGCGATTTAGTGCGAGTTTAAGCGATTTAAGAGAATCGTTGCCAATTTTTATCCGCGATTTAAGGCGAGTTAGGGCGATTTAAGGCGATTTAAGGCGAGTTAAGGCGAGTTAAGATCCCAGAGCAGGCCTTTAGTTACACAAATATTAGTTACATATTATTAAGATCATATCCCTCTCACCAATGCCCACTAGTACTCAGACAGTCAACACATTTTGTCACAAGATCTGTAATATTAACAATCAATTGCAACCCGTATTCAATACAACTAAT
Organism: Trachythela sp. YZ-2020; assembly: GCA_016169945.1. Lineage (NCBI taxonomy): Eukaryota > Metazoa > Cnidaria > Anthozoa > Malacalcyonacea > Clavulariidae > Trachythela > Trachythela sp. YZ-2020. The sequence goes on along the minus strand of JADLSH010000126.1, from coordinate 1,948,798 downwards.
TCGAATTAAATCTATTCCAGAATATACTGTGCACAAAAGCCTGTAAATATGTTGTAAAATAGGAAAATTATTTTATTAAAGCCAGACATTTATTGTTTAATATTTTGAACTGTATGAAGTGATTAACAAACCACACAGTTTCCCTCTTGCAGTCACTGGACATGTTACTAATAAACTGTCGCCTCTGGCTTATAAAATAAAATTATCAAAACAATACAATACAACATGAGCAAGTGTTTCGTCAAATACAGTATCCAGACACTGACAGTGTCTGTTCTGTCAGGAAACAGACTGTCTTGGAGTTTGGACTGGCCATTTGTGTCAGAACAAGGCCAGCCACTGTGTTGGCACAAAATGGCCATGAAAGTTGTCAAAATCAATAAATCATATACTAAATAACTTACCTGCTTGATAAAGTAACATTCTGTCTAAAAGGATACTTCAGTCCCATCATTTTTGTTTATATACCAGCAGTGAAATTTTGCTTGTGAACCATCACATACAAGCTCAACATCGCAAGGTTTATTTCCTCTGCTATATAAAGGATTGTATTGATTCGTGCCGCTCAGAACTTGAAAATTCGCTCTTGTGTCGATAATGATGCCCAATTCCGCTTTCGTAAAATAATTCTCTTGTAGCAATGCAACCTTCTCTAGGACACAAGATCTTTCCCAAAATAACTGCTTTGTGGACAGGTATTTCAATTTCTCATTTACACCATGAATATTCATGTCGGCCATGTTAACATCAATTTCTGCCAGGCTCGATTTTCTTCGCGTCCTCCCCAAGCACCCCCGCGCGCTCGCTCAACAACTGATCACTATTTATTTTTTCTCTCTTTCGAGCCTGGGTACGAGGCTGGACAATGGGAAGCTTTCCAGGCATATTGGACATTGGACATGCTGTAGCTCTTAACTTGTGCCAAACCCAAAACATCATCTGTCTTATCTGCACCAAAGTCCTGTGCTGCATCAGCACCTGACGTAGATGCACCAGAGGTATCATGTGCACATTCTTCTTCAACATCTATAACATTACATCTTGTCGATCTTGAGCAGAGTGACCACTCAGTTCTGCACTTCTGCAAATCTGCATAGAGAAATCGGCAAGATTTATAACGCTTGAATAATTGTTTGTTAAATCTTGTGTGTTTCTCAAGGGCCTTTGTCAACAATTCTTCGGATCCAATGGAGGAAGCGATCGTCAAAGGAAGTGTTGCACCTCTCTTTAGTGAAAGTCTCCCATCTTTCAGTATTAGTACGCCAATGTTTACCTTCACTTCCTTGGGTTGTTTCTCTTCAAGTTTAGCCTTGTTTGATTTTATGTCACACTTCTTGAAAAACTTGGATCGCTCTCCTTCTTTTCGGGCACGATAGGACTGGAATGATTTCACACCTGTGCTTCTAGTTGTGTTTTCAGTCACAGTACTATTAGCAGGAGTACCAGAAGAAGTGCTATTAGTATTTCAAACAGAAGATTCTTGTTTATTGGAAACTTCTTTTCCACACTGATGGCAAAATTTTGCATTTGGTACGCATGGAATACCACAGCCAGAACAAAACATTTCCTATATATCTATTTGCATAAAACCACGCACCCAGGTAACCCAGCACTCAGCAGAAACACATTTTTCGACTTTTCTTTGTAACCAAACCTGATTCAAGATGGCGGCCATCAGTTGCTAAGCAACATACCCACTGATCTGAAAAGTACACTGGACACCGCAAATTCGTTGCAAAGTACATGTACATCTCATAGATAGTACATCTGATGTGTCTGAGAGGGTCTGAATGGGGTTAACTGACAACTGACAAATGGCCTTAAAAATAACCGACTACTGACAAGTAATGAGTACTGACAAATAAACTTAACTGACAACTGACAAATCGAGGTAAAACAACAAGTGGGATTGGGTTTTCCCCACTTTCATCGCAGCATAACTGTCTAACTAAATGTTGTTTGTCTTGTTTTTTAAGTATTTTATGACGTGTTTGAGCATAAGCGTACGGCAGAGCGTACGGACAAAAAAAATTCGGGTGGGGGGAGGGGCGGCGGACACTACTTCGCCCGACGAAAACAGAAATTGCCCGACATTATTAAATGTTTAACAAAAATAGAAGAAACAACACGCTCTTTATAGTTGTATTTCATAGGGTAAATTATGAAATTCACAAACCAGTTTGTCAACTGAGCATTTACGGGTTTAAAAGCCTCTGTGGAGAGAGAGTTTGGAACATTTTAGTGAAAAATTAGTTGAAATCGACTGCAAACATTGCTAAACAAACGAAATCCTCCATTACTAAGGATCAAATATACAGGAAAATTATCTCTATTATTTTAAAGCGTTTTCCAACTTTTAAAATACCAGATTACTACTGTTATACAAATAACAGCAGTAATCCCTCGCCACCACAGGGATTGCGCGCTTAACTAACGCATGCGCTGTGAGAATGACCATGTGTTGCGCGCGCATGTGTTTTTCTTAATATGGAGGCAAGGCTAGGCCACTTAAACTTGCAGCAAGGCTATTTAAACTTGCAGCAAGGATATTTAAACTTGCAGCAAGGATATTTAAACTTGCAGCAAGGATATTTAAACTTGCAGCAGGGCTATTTAAACTTGCAGCAAGGATATTTAAACTTGCAGCAGGGCTATTTAAACTTGCAGCAAGGCTATTTAAACTTGCAGCAAGGCTATTTAAACTTGCAGCAGGGCTATTTAAACTTGCAGCAAGGCTATTTAAACTTGCAGCAAGGCTATTTAAACTTGCAGCAGGGCTATTTAAACTTGCAGCAAGGCTATTTAAACTTGCAGCAAGGATATTTAAACTTGCAGCAAGGATATTTAAACTTGCAGCAAGGCTATTTAAACTTGCAGCAAGGCTATTTAAACTTGCAGCAGGGCTATTTAAACTTGCAGCAGGGCTATTTAAACTTGCAGCAGGGCTATTTAAACTTGCAACAGGGCTATTTAAACTTGCAGCAAGGCTATTTAAACTTGCAGCAAGGCTATTTAAACTTGCAGCAGGGCTATTTAAACTTGCAACAGGGCTATTTAAACTTGCAGGAAGGCTATTTAAACTTGCAGCAAGGCTATTTAAACTTGCAGCAAGGCTATTTAAACTTGCAGCAAGGCTATTTAAACTTGCAGCAAGGCTATTTAAACTTGCAGTAAGGCTATTTAAACTTGCAGCAAGGCTATTTAAACTTGCAGCAAGGCTATTTAAACTTGTAGCAAGGCTATTTCAAATTGAGCATGTTCCCTATGGGCCACCGTACATCAGAGATTTCAAATAGTTATATTAAAGTATAAAATGTAATAGAAAGCATCAAAATTGTATCAATCTTGAAAACGAAAGCATCAATCTTGGGTTTCTGTTCTGTAACCAGTTTAAATTTCAATTGCATACTGTATTGCTTTCTCATTTTATAGGTGTTTGCAAACAGCCCAGTTTATTTGTATCTGTGATCTGTCTTATCCAATTTCTCTGTATATTGTTCGCTGATTGATGCAATGTTTGTTGGATTGTTGTTCAAATCACCTGAACTATGTGATAATCAAAGTGACAAAGAAAAAAAACCTACTCCAATTTTGACTTATCTCACATTCTGTACAATTAATATGAGTTTGCCAATGTATTAATAAAGGCATGATGTTAGATTTGTGTTTCTTGTTTGCTAGGTAAAAATAATAATAGTGTCTTAATAATCAATGCTAAGCTTCTGGTTTACAGTTCACTTTAACAAAGATAAACGTTTCAAACAGTATATTGAAATTGCTTTATAGAAAATGTTGTTCCTGATTTTTAAATTAAATTGTACAAGAAGTGTAAGTTAATAATTATTAGTAGATTTATTGAATTGATTGACATTAATTAAATTTGTTTACGAAGGCGCGAATTTAGAAATCTGCTCTTACGTTCTACGCTGTTAGCTAGCGACTATTTCATAGCATATTTAAACTCTTAAAATGAAGCATTTTGGTATACAGTGTTGTGCATTTGGCTGCAACAAAAGAAGGAAGAATTTAACTGAGCTTCGTAGTGATAGTGAAGGTTCTCCTGATGAAGAATCTTTAACAAAAAGGCAGTATGCACGCACTTTCCACAGGTAATAATCTTAACTTTGACAATGTTGTTATGGAGAAGTAGAAGCCAGGGCCGCCGAGAGTATTTGCGGGTCACAGGGCGTTATTTGTGAGAAAAACAATGTTTAATTAATCACCAAAGTGAAATGTAATTTCCTGTACTTTCCCAGAAAAAGGACCCTCCAATTTCAATAATAATCTCAATCTGGAAGTGGGCTTTTACATGGACCCTTACATTTTGAGGGGGTTCAGGGCAAATTCCCCCCTCTTGGCGGTACTGATCGACTACACATGTAACTTTTGTAAGAAAGTAAAAGCAATGAGAACAATCCACCGCTGATAGAAAATATTTATGCTGATAGAAAATAATGACAACCTTGACAACCATCAAATGCACCAAACTGGAGATGATCTCATTAACAAAATGAAAATGTCTCGCAATGAGGAAGTCACCAAAATAAAAAAGAAGCTCAAGGTTTCACAACAAAGAGCAAGACGGTACAAAAAGAGAAATGCATCCTTAAAGGACATAGTAAAGCAACTAAAGAAAAAGGATTTGATTTCCTCAGCATGTGAAGAAATGTTAGAAAGAAATATGAATGGCACAGCTGTTTCGTTATTCAAGAGAATGTCATCAAAGGCTGCTGGAAAAGGTTGCAGATATTCCCCACAGCTCAAATCATTTGCACTAACCCTTCAATACTACTCCACCAAAGCATACAATTTTGTTCGAAAAACCTTCAACCTGGCACTTCCTCACCCTGTCCAGATAAGAAAGTGGTACTCGAAGATTCATGCTGAACCACGTTTTACAGAGCCTTCATTTTCAGCACTTTCACAAAGAGTAAAATGTAATGGGAAAAATGTTCTAGCTAGCCTTATGATAGATGAAATGGCCATTAGAAAGCACGTGTCATTGGATAGAACCAAATTCCGTGGTTATGTGGACTTGGGTGCTGAAGCAGATATTGATGATAGTGCTCCTTTGGCTAAAGATGCTCTAGTTTTCATGGTCGTTGGAATAAATCAAACATGGAAAGTCCCCGTTGGATACTTTTTTTGTTGACGGTCTGAGTGGAAAGGAAAGAGCAAACTTAGTTCAATTATGTATCAACAAGTTGCATGATGTGGGTGTTGACATTGTATCTCTAACATGTGATGGTCCCTCATGCCACTTTTCAATGCTGAAAGAGCTTGGTGCTAAGTTAACCTTCCCTAATTTCAAGCCTTATTTTTGTCATCCCTCGGACAAGAAGAAAAAAGTTCATATTATTTTAGATGTATGCCACATGCTAAAGCTTGTGAGAAACACATTGGGTGACAAGGGGGAACTACTAGATGAGGAAGGAAAGTTGATTTCTTGGAGATACATTATTGAGCTGCAAAAACTGCAAGAGCAAGAGGGTTTGAGACTGGGAAACAAGTTGCGGCCTTCACATATAAAATGGTGGCAACAAAAAATGAAAGTTGATCTTGCTGCACAAACTTTCAGTTCAAGTGCTGCCGATGCGATCGATTACTGCCGGGACACTCTCAAACTGAAACAGTTCAATGGATCAAAAGCAGCTGTTAGGTTCGTTCGCACGTTCGATCAATTATTTGATATTCTCAACTCTCTAAATCCGTGTGCCAAGGGTTACAAAGTTGCACTACGTAAAACCAACAAATTCAGTTGGAATCCATTTCTTAATGAAGCACGTGACTATATAAAAGGTCTCAAGAATACCTCTGGTGAATTCATGTACAAAACTCGTCGTAAGACTGGTTTTATCGGTGTCATTGTTGCAATTGATTCCATTAAAAACCTATTCCATGAATTGGTCGAAAAGGAAGATGCACAGTTGAAATATATTTTAACATACAAATTCAGCCAAGATCCCTTGGAGCTTTTCTTTGCAACAGTTCGATCTTGTGGTGGTTTTAATAACAATCCAACATGTGAGCAATTTACTGCCTCATATAAGAGATTACTTTTGAGAAGTAGTATACAGAATCAAAATGGAAACTGCACCAAACAGGATGATACTGATGTGTTGGAGGTCATAGGAGATAACTATAAAACAAAAAACAAAACAGAAATAACCTTTGACGATGTAGCATTAATCAGAAAATATGATTTACAAGGGACCAATGAAATCTTGAAGAATCTCGACTGTGATGCTTGCCCAAAGTGGTCAGATCTTTCTGAGTTTAAAATGGCAACAATTTCATACATAGCTGGCTATGTTTCCAAAATGGTGAAGAAAAGGATAAAATGCTCTGTTTGCCACGAGGCATTGGGCTCAAAACAACACAAAAGACAAACTACATTCTTACAATTAAAGGATGGGGCGGTTTATTCAAGCCAACAGAGAGTGTAATAAAACTATAAAAGTCTGCAACGAGACGGAAAGGTGCTTTCAAAGATTACTTGCCAAGACAGGTGGTGCTTTACCTCGAAGTGAAAGAATTGATGATGTCATTGCCTTACTGTACTCAATATTATAGATGTGAAAGGTATATTCAAGGACCTAGATTATCATATGTTGGACACAATGGTGAATGACAATCATACTTTCAAGCTAATCAAAGAAGTATCTAAATGCTACAGCAAAGTACGTTTGCATCACCTTGGTAAAATTACGACAGAAAGGGCTGTAAAAAACAAACTGCGAAAGAAGCTCAGTAAACTGGTTTTGTTTGAGCACCAGTGACCAAATGGCAAGATAATTTTACATTTTAATCATGAACAATGTTAGATTTAATATAGAAACATTTTAAAGTTAAAACTTACCGACATTTCCATAGATTTTTAAACCATTTTCGATCCATTATTGTCCGCGATATTTGTTGACACACACAGTATGACAAGAGAATACACCACTGGAGAATACTCTTCGTACAAGCATATCCACTGAATTCATGTAACAAAGATGATAATTTGTGTGCCAAAAGTTTGCTGTTAAGCTATTTAACATTTTCTAGAAGAACTGTTTCGAAAAGGTGACCAGAAGTACCTTAAATTTTCTTAAACGTGTTTTTCAAAACGCTGTTCGCCATGTAAATTTATAATGGTGTCCTGAAATGTTTGGACACCGGAAGTAATTTTTGCTCAATTAATGAGACTTCACTTATTACGTCTACGGAAGCTCGATCCAGTCAATGTATCAGATCAATAGAACCAGGTCTCTAAATAACATCACATTGCCGTCTGAAACCCTATAGTCTAGTGGTAAAACAACTTTGGCCTCTTTCGGTTGTTTTTGTCTGAAAGTCCAGTTTGGCCGTACGCTAATGCCGTAACGTTGTCAATTTTTATTGTTTTTCTTTGAAAGTTGGTCAGTAGGTACTGTTTTTAAAGCTCTATAAATCCCCCCGGGGGGGGGGATCGCCAAGCGAAGATTAAACAAACTGGGGTTACAAAGTATTGATTATTGTGTAAGTAAAATATTAACCCAGCTTTCTAGTATCTGTAATCTATAGCATTGAATAACAAAATATAGTTGCTTCTAGAGTTTTATTCATAGCAGAAACATGTGCCATGAATAAGTATTCACAATGGCAACATGGTCCATTTTACTTGTTGTATACATGTTGTAGACACAAAGCCATGAACATTGTCATGTGCTTGTAGTTTATACTAGGTATAAATAATACAGTATTATTAAGTATCTGATTAATGTATAAAGTCCACATTCCACAAGAGGCATAAACAAAGTATAAACAAGCTGAAACTGCCTGTATTAAGCTGCAGTATTTATATGTAACACAAGAATAATAAATACTAGAGACTTTAACAATGCAAATATAAATGTTTTCAAGCAAACTATTAATGAAATATCTTGGCCAAACATGTTTTCTGATAACTCAAATCCAGAACTAAGTTTTTCCGAATTCACAGAAACATTCTTAAGTGCGTATAATACAAGTTTCCCAAGAAGAAAAAAAGTCAGTAAAAACGCTGTTGATAAAATCAAAAGTCCTTGATGACAAAAAGTGTTTTGAAATCAGTGAGAACAAAAAACAAGCTATATAAGGCTTACTTACTAAATAATGGTAAGAAAAATCAAAATTCATCCAAAAAAAATAAAAATAAGCTGAACCACGTAATCAAAGCAGCAAAGAAATTGCATTATGAAGAACAATTAATAAAATATAAACATGATGCTAAAATGATTTGGAAAACATTAAATAATATTCTGAACAAAAAAACAAAGAAAACAAATTTACCAAAGCAGTTGGCCGATAATACATCATCTAGCATTATAGATGATCCAATAAAAATTGAAAACAAATTGAATGACTATTTTGTAAATATAGGACCTAATCTAGCTAAGAAAATTATTGACAACAATACAACATTTGATAAATACCTTACAGGCAGTATCCTTAACAGCTTATTTCTGGATACAGTTACAGAACATGAAGTAAGAAATGAAATAGAAAAACTAAACACAACTAAAAGTCCTGGATATGATGGTCTTAGTGCAAAAATAATAAAACTTGTGACACATGAAATCTCTAAACCAATTACACAAATATTTAATCAAACATTTTTAACTGGCAATATTCCCCAAGAACTCAAAATTGCGTTAGTAATATCAATTTTTAAGTCAAACGAAGATAACAGATTTGAAAACTACAGACCAATTTCAGTTATAACTTGTTTTGCAAAAGTACTTGAGAAAATTATGTATAAACGTCTTATCAGTTTTGTTGAAAAAATTATATTCTTTCGGAGCACCAGTATGGGTTTCATAAGAATAGATCAACTGAACTCGCTATAATTGAATTTATTGATAAAATAACAAAATCAATAGACAAAGGACAATATACAATTGGTATTTCCTTGACTTGTCAAAAGCGTTTGATACTATTAATCATAGTATTCTGCTTAAGAAATTGGAATACTATGGAATTAGAGGTGTTACACTTAAATGGTTTGAGAACTATCTTTCCAATAGAAAACAAACTGTAAAATATAATGACACTAAGTCTGAAGCAATGACAATAACTAGTGGTGTCCCTCAAAGCTCAATATTGGGGCCACTTTTATTTTTATTATACATAAATGATATCCAAAATTGCAGCACACTAGTTTCCAAAATATTGTTTGCAGATGACACAAATATTTTCCACAGTCATTCTTGCTTAAAAGAATTAAATTTAATCATGCAAGATGAAATAAATAAAATAGCTGATTGGATTAGCAGCAATAAATTATCACTGAATGCATCTAAAACAAAATTTATTCTATTTAGATCATCAAATAAAAAGATTAAACACAATGTAACAATTTCTATAAATGGACAACCAATTAAGCAAGTTAAAAATACAACTTTCCTTGGTGTTATTATTGATTAACACCTAACTTGGAATGATCATATTGATTTAATTGTGAAAAAAGTTATAAAATCTACGGGAATAATATCCACAATTCGACATTTCACAAATTTTAATACTCTCAATCTAGTCTATTATGCTTTAGTTTATTATATGGAAATCTAATATGGGGAAATACATATAAGAAACGATTACAAAAATAAATACACATCCAAAAGAAGATAATTCGATTAATGATGTTCAAATCGTATTCTGAGCACTCTGAACCACTATTTAATAAATCAAACATTCTGAATATTAAAAAAATTAATGATTTTCTAACTAGTTTATTCATGTTTCGATATCACTACCTGGAAAATTTACCAAAATACTTTAGCAATTATTATGTGACTAACAACAAAATACATGAACACAACACAAGGAACGCATCTAAACATCATAAATCATACTCAAGAACTAATTTTGTCAAACATTCACTTTACAATAAAGGTGTAAATATCTGGAATGAGTTAAAGTCTGAATTAAAAAATATTAAATCTTATAACATATTCAAGAAAAAATCAAAAAATTATTTCTTGCTGCTGCATTCGGAAACATAAATTTTATATATCTCTCATCATCTCTTGTAAATTATATATGTCTAATTTGTATATATCTTTGTCATTATTTGAAATATTGTAAAAATATCTCAAACTCATCTTCTTTTTTTTCTATTTGATAACATTAAATTATCTTAAGGTGGCTCGATACAGTTTTGTATTATTTCGTATAAAATGAAAAATTAAGGATATAGAAAATAAATGTTGGGCAATTATTAACTGTAGGAGGAAAAATAATACATAAAACCATACTTGAAGGGTTCTAAAATTTTAAAAAGTATCATAACTACCGTTCCTATGGCAACCGTGACGTTTCAAAATGGCCGATATTATGACTTTAAAGTAATTTAACTCGCGAAAAATTGCGATAAAACATTTTTTATTTGATAAAACGTTTCCACTTACCAAAAGGAAGTGCTTCGCAAATTTAAAAAAAATTCTGTAATGAGGAAAATTTTTAATTTAATAAAATGTGTTTTTTTGCAATTAAAAATTTTCCTCATTACAGAATTTTTTTTAAATTTGCGAAACACTTCCTTTTGGTAAGTGGAAACGTTTTATCAAATAAAAAATGGGGGTCACCGCAATTTTTCGCGAGTTAAATTACTTTAAAGTCATAATATCGGCCATTTTGAAACGTCACGGTTGCCATAGCAACGGTAGTTATGATACTTTTTAAAAATTTTTAGAACCCTTCAAGTATGGTTTTATGTATTTCAGATACATTTTTCCTCCTACAGTTAATAATTGCCCAAAATATATTTTCTATATTCTTAATTTTTCATTTTATGCGAAATAATACAAAATCGAGCCACCTTAAGTTCTGATCATCGATGTAATTAATTGTAAATAATTAACCTAGGGGTCTTAATCAAAAGCCTTTCGTGGTTTCTAGTAGACCTCTAGCCCTATAATTCTGTAACCTTTATTTTATTTCAAACTATGTATGTATGTATGTATGGGCAAACTTTAATAAATAAATAAATAAATTGACTGAAATATTATGTAAATTTCGTCTCTTATTATTATACGCGTACCCGCCGATTTTATAGCATGTGCGTATAGACGCACAATCCACTGCAGTCTACAACAGCTATAATGCTATAATTATCTAGTTTTGTTTTCTCTCGAACGTACTTCGGGATGTAAGATTCCGCACCAAAATTTCGTGCGAGGAAGAAGCTTGTGTTGTTCACAGCGCTCAATAAATCTTCAATAGAACGCTTCGGTACACCGTCTATTCGCTTCTTTAGATCAGCTTCAATATCTTTAAGATATTGTCGATCGTCTTTCTCTAAAGCAGCCTTTACGGTTTCGTAAATACTAACAGACATAGCTAGTATTAATAGTTAAGAGTTCAAGTACTGTAGCGATCAGAAAGGGCCAGAAACGTCATAGAACTTTCCGTGCACGGTATGATCGATCAAAAAAATCCAGCCAATGGCAATTCAGGATTTTTTTGAATTAGCCAATCGGATAGCCTGTATTCGAGCCCCTGATCGCTTTAGCGATCAGAACTCCCCACAGATCGCGCAAAAATCGAGATAGCCAATCAGATGGCTGGAATCTGACCCAGAGCGTGCAAAACTCATGCGTAAGACCGCTTTTCTGCGCGTTCATGTTCGAAGGCCTTGCTACTGGATGATATTTTAGAACTGGACTGTTAAACTTTCAATACAATACACTGCGCGAAGTTTGATAACTGGACTGCTATTTTAATTTAACAATTTTCTGGCCAATTTTACCTTAGTCGTGTGATCGCTCTGATCACCCCTAGATCCGCCCCTGCTTGCCACAATTTTGCTCACTACACACTGTCACACTTGAATTTTTCCCTGCTGCATAAATGTTTCCTTGTCGAAATCTGCCATATATTACCCAGTCTGGTCTCATTATCTCCCCAGGAAAAGCCTAATCAATATAATGTTCAGAATTCTTCCTTTCATGAGTAATGCCGTCTGTCGTTTCATACAGTGAGTTCAAATAGGCTGCATTGCATACATACCATGTCTGTGACTGTGTGTCAAATTTAACCTCTAGGTGATATTTGGCATCAGTTAACAGTGGACTTAACTTTTAAATACTGCTTTTATCCTCTAAGTAATGTCCCGAATATTCCTCAAAATATCTAATGACTAAATGTATTAAACCAAGTACATTTAAAGTACTTGTCTGCAGTAAATGACTCGAGCAGTCGAGCTGAGCAAGTGACATTTTCATGTCAAGCTTCGGCGAGCGATATTTTAATATAATTCATCCCAAACGGTCCATGTGGACCAACAAAAAGTTCCTTTGGGCTGGAGTAGGTGCACCTGGATCAGCACATTATTCTACCCTTCTTCAATCGTCACCAATTATTAATGAAATTGAATCTGGGAAATGTGCTTTCAAATGAAGTGCTTAAAGGCCCTGTCACACTATTGCGTATCGTACTAGCGTATGCCTGCGTATGAAAAATATCACTCATACGTACGCCGTTATACGTATACCTAGGGGTACGTTGGGCATTGGTTGTATACGTTTAAAGCACGGTCGCATACGGTGGCATACGCTGGCATACGGCGAGGCAGAAACGTTTTTTTAAGCATGCTCAAAAATTTTGTGCGTATTCGGACGTATGGTTTATACGGTAAGCATACTCTAGGCATACGTTGAATACGGTAGAGGGACGCTAGATGTACGGTACTAATAGGTCGAGTACGCTAGTCACACGCGGGCATGAAGGCGTACCGTACAGCTAGTGTGTTGATAGCGCATGAGTAACGTACGTCTAACGTATGTGTGACGTATGTGCAACTTCCATAGATATCTTGGCGAGTAGGTAACCCCCCCCCTTCACCGAGCAAAGGGATGCCGACAATGACGTCATACCGCCAATGACGTAATGACCGGAAATACCCGCCCACATTCGGAATTAATGATGTACGTTCATGAATTAATTACCCGCCCACATTCGGAATTAATGATGTACGTTCATGAATTAATTACCCGCCCACATGAATTATTAAGTATGCACGTTCAATGTATGCACGTAATGACATGTTTAGTTATATTTAGTGTGCGTTTCAAATGTACTATATATGCCCATAAAAAACGAAAATTGATACCCCCACATGAAATACTTTGATAATCACGCATTTATCAAGCCAATAGTGCTTTCCCACTGCCTAAGTTTTATGAAACATCGAGCTGGTTGAGAGGCGTACAATACACAAAAAACGGCTCTTTTAAGAGCTACCAAATATACTAAAATAATTAAACGAAACATTCGTTTCATGTCTACATATTTATAGTATGCACTGATCACATTTCGCTTAGGGTCAATACCCCCAACACATGGACAGATAAAACATTTATAATACGCATTGATCGCATTTCGCTGAATATCAATACCTTTCGTATGAAATTCTTCGATAATCACACATCTATCAAGCCAATAGTCGTTTTTTACTGCTCGAGTTTTAGTATAACGCACTTAGCTGTGAGATTTTGACAGCTAATTGGCGTTTATCCATGTTGTCTTGAAGCTATATGTACAGTAACTATGCTGGGAAGACTTCTGATCTTATTCACACTAATGAGAACACAGCACTAAGGCTATATATGCACAGGCTGTTGCTCGCGAAGTTGAGTATCAATACCTTTCGCATGAAATTCTTCGATAATCACTCATTTATCAAACCAACAGTCATTTTCCAGTGCCTAAGTTTTATTACTAGCTTACTAGCTTAGGTGTGAGATACAAAGGATTTGAATAATTTTTGACAGCTAATTGGAATATAAAATAATGATTTCCGACTTAGCAGCATGAGTCTAAGTAAAACATTTTGATCTATGCACACATATTTTGTTAGTCAGAAACTAATCCTCAAAATATACACCTAGTTAGCAACGATAAGACCTTTTTATTATGACATTACAAAATCGTCTCTCTCTCCCCTTTTGCGATAAAAAATGTGGACAGTTTGTGAGGCACTTATTGCTATAGCGATGTTTACTATAGATGCTTACTGATGTTTACTTTGGCATGCTGTGTTCGATGAGGCGTGCGCGCATAAATTTAGGTTGATCTATGTACACATATTTTGTTAGTCATTGACAATACTCAGTTCACGAATCCTTTATTAAGGGTGATATTGCCGCATTGTACAAGTTTTTCTAGCTGTATCAATCCTTTTGCATAGCACACACATCCTTCTTGAATTCCATCGCCTTCGTATTTTTCTCATGCGTCTTCGCATTAAGGCCCTTCGCACAAATATACAGTTTTTACACATATTGTCCGGGTTTTACACTATTTTCCAGCTTAGATCACTTGACGTTTCGTATATTTCTGTATATTTCGGGGTTCCCTAGGAGTTCCCTCGGGGTTCTCTCGGGGTTTAGCGAGTCCCGTAGAAGTGCTCATTTACGGGACCTTTTTGCGGGACATATTTAGCAAGTCCTGTAGAAGTACTCCTTTACGGACCTTGTTGCGGGACATATTTAGCGGGTCCCGACGTCCCTTGCGTCCCGTTTGAACGATTTGCTAGCCATCTTTTTGCGGACATAATTTCAGGAACGCAGGGAAATTTTTCAACTGGCGGTTCTCATCGAAACCGTAATGATTTTTAGAGTAAAATATCGCTACCGGTACACCGTTTTGGTTGACTGCATGCATAAATTAAAACAAGCGGTCAACATTTTAAACCGTGATGTGTAGACCAAAATGTGTAGGTCTTGCCATGGAACAGTCTTACGGGATGTCGGGACGCGTTAAAATGCGTCCCGTAGCGACGTCCCGGGGTCCCGTTTCACAAAATGTATAGGTCTCGCCATGGAACAATCCTACGGGACGTCGGGACGCGTTAAAATGCGTCCCGTAGCGACGTCCCGGGGTCCCGTTTGACAAAATGTGTTGGTCTTACCATGGAACAGTGTTACGGGACGTCTGGACGCGTTAAAATGCGTCCCGTAGCGACGTCCCGGGGTCCCGTTTGACAAAATGTATAGGTATCACCATGGAACAGTCTTACGGGACGTCGGGACGCGTTAAAATGCGTCCCGTAGCGACGTCCCGGGGTCCCGTTTGACAAAATGTGTTGGTCATACCATGGAACAGTCTTACGGGACGTCGGGACGCGTTAAAATGCGTCCCGTAGCGACGTCCCGGGGTCCCGTTTGACAAAATGTGTAGGTATTGCCATGTAACAGTCTTACGGGACGTCGGGACGCGTTAAAATGCGTCCCGTAGCGACGTCCCGGGGTCCCGTTTGACAAAATGTATAGGTATCGCCATGGTACAGTCTTACGGGACGTAAGGACACTTCTACAGGCTTTTTCAAGGACGTGTTTGTTCGACATAATCATTAAAAACTGTGTACTCTGAAAAGAGAAGTCATTTCGCTCCATGCCACGAACGCGTAAAGACTGTCCTCTGTGCGGAAAGAAAAACCTTTGCAAACTATCCAATCATTTGGCAGACATTCACCGGTTATCAAGTGAAGAAAGACGTGTTTATCTGAATAACGTCAAGTCATCTTGCGCAGATGAAGAAGACCACGACATTATGCCCAGAGCAAAAAGAGCTAGAATGGATAGTTTCGATGAAGGGGCATCTACCTCATCTGAATATCAAAACGGCGATATTTTCGATAGTGATGATGATAACGAGGAAGAATATAACAGCGAAGAAAAAGAGAGCAGCAGCGAAGAAAATGAGAACAGCGAGGAAAATGACAATGCTAGCCGTCTTTTTGCGGACATAATTTCAGGAACGCAGGGAAATTTTTCAAGTGGAGGTTCTCATCGAAACCGTAATGATTTTTAGAGTAAAATATCGCTACCGGTACACCGTTTTGGTTGACTGCATGTATAAATTAACACAACACGGATTAACACTTTAAACAAATTTATTCTTTTAAGTATAACAATTTTACAGAAATAAACAGTGATTACTGTCCAGCTTAGAACGTTTAACTTTGTAAACATTTCCTCTGTTAGCAAAAGTTTACGTTTCTGTCCCTTACGTGCTATGGGCTTCACAGAAATGTGTAAGACATGGTTTGTTGAGATCACAGCCGAACAAGGCTGCTCTAAACATCTGCTGGCTTACACGTTTCAGGAAAAAAGTAAGTGATCAAACAATTTGACTGAGGCAATTGCTTTATTTTAACACATTTATTATTAATGATAATGTAATTCATTTTTCAATTGATAATGTACGCCAGTATCATCACCATCATCACCACCATCATCATCACCATCATCATCATCACTGTCATGGAAATGCTGTCTGTCTTCTAGCAGACGCTTGAAAAGATATTTTCTCTTTTCTACTGCGGAATATAAAGCTTCGTCCCGGTCGAGGAAATCTACGTCTATCAAATTATCTCTTGTCTGCATAATCTTCTGGTGAGTTGGATCTTTTTTCATGTGTGACATCCATAGCAGCCGGTCTGCATAAACATCTTCTAGTTCTTTGGTCAGTTTTGGGAGAATTGCTGAAAACGATCGCCTTTTAGCTTCAACCTCACTAAAACCTTCATTTTCAATACACTTAACGTTTTCTTGAAATTCATAAAAAAGGTGCAGTTTTGCTTCATGTATCAACGTTTGCCAGTGGTCATAGTCCTCTCCATCTTCGCTGGTTTGGTGATCCCCGTCTTCGCTCTCCTCTTTGTTGTCATTTTCCTCGCTGTTCTCATTTTCTTCGCTGCTGCTCTCTTTTTCTTCGCTGTTATATTCTTCCTCGTTATCATCATCACTATCGAAAATATCGCCGTTTTGATATTCAGAAGAGGTAGATGCCCCTTCATCGAAATTATCCATTCTAGCTCTTTTTGCTCTGGGCATAATGTCGTGGTCTTCTTCATCTGCGCAAGATGACTTGACGTTATTCAGATAAACACGTCTTTCTTCACTTGATAACCGGTGAATGTCTGCCAAATGATTGGATAGTTTTCAAAGGTTTTTCTTTCCGCACAGAGGACAGTCTTTACGCGTTCGTGGCATGGAGCGAAATGACTTCTCTTTTCAGAGTACACAGTTTTTAATGATTATGTCGAACAAACACGTCCTTGAAAAAGCCTGTAGAAGTGTCCTTACGTCCCGTAAGACTGTACCATGGCGATACCTATACATTTTGTCAAACGGGACCCCGGGACGTCGCTGACGCATTTAACGCGTCCCGACGTCCCGTAAGACTGTTACATGGCAATACCTACACATTTTGTCAAACGGGACCCCGGGACGTCGCTACGGGACGCATTTTAACGCGTCCCGACGTCCCGTAAGACTGTTCCATGGTAAGACCTATACATTTTGTGAAACGGGACCCCGGGACGTCGCTACGGGACGCATTTTAACGCGTCCCGACGTCCCGTAAGACTGTTCCATGGCAAGACCTACACATTTTGGTCTACACATCACGGTTTAAAATGTTAACCGCGTTGTTTTAATTTATGCATGCAGTCAACCAAAACGGTGTACCGGTAGCGATATTTTACTCTAAAAATCATTACGGTTTCGATGAGAACCTCCAGTTGAAAAATTTCCCTGCGTTCCTGAAATTATGTCCGCAAAAAGATGGCTAGCAAATCGTTCAAACGGGACGCAAGGGACGTCGGGACCCGCTAAATATGTCCCGCAACAAGGTCCGTAAAGGAGTACTTCTACAGGACTTGCTAAATATGTCCCGCAAAAAGGTCCCGTAAATGAGCACTTCTACGGGACTCGCTAAACCCCGAGAGAACCCCGAGGGAACTCCTAGGGAACCCCGAAATATACAGAAATATACGAAACGTCAAGTGGTCTAAGCTGGAAAATAGTGTAAAACCCGGACAATATGTGTAAAAACTGTATATTTGTGCGAAGGGCCTTAATGCGAAGACGCATGAGAAAAATACGAAGGCGATGGAATTCAAGAAGGATGTGTGTGCTATGCAAAAGGATTGATACAGCTAGAAAAACTTGTACAATGCGGCAATATCACCCTTAATAAAGGATTCGTGAACTGAGTATTGTCAATGACTAACAAAATATGTGTACATAGATCAACCTAAATTTATGCGCGCACGCCTCATCGAACACAGCATGCCAAAGTAAACATCAGTAAGCATCTATAGTAAACATCGCTATAGCAATAAGTGCCTCACAAACTGTCCACATTTTTTATCGCAAAAGGGGAGAGAGAGACGATTTTGTAATGTCATAATAAAAAGGTCTTATCGTTGCTAACTAGGTGTATATTTTGAGGATTAGTTTCTGACTAACAAAATATGTGTGCATAGATCAAAATGTTTTACTTAGACTCATGCTGCTAAGTCGGAAATCATTATTTTATATTCCAATTAGCTGTCAAAAATTATTCAAATCCTTTGTATCTCACAGCTAAGCTAGTAAGCTAGTAATAAAACTTAGGCACTGGAAAATGACTATTGGTTTGATAAATGAGTGATTATCGAAGAATTTCATGCGAAAGGTATTGATACTCAACTTCGCGAGCAACAGCCTGTGCATATATAGCCTTAGTGCTGTGTTCTCATTAGTGTGAATAAGATCAGAAGTCTTCCCAGCATAGTTACTGTACATATAGCTTCAAGACAACATGGATAAACGCCAATTAGCTGTCAAAATCTCACAGCTAAGTGCGTTATACTAAAACTCGAGCAGTAAAAAACGACTATTGGCTTGATAGATGTGTGATTATCGAAGAATTTCATACGAAAGGTATTGATATTCAGCGAAATGCGATCAATGCGTATTATAAATGTTTGATCTGTCCATGTGTTGGGGGTATTGACTCCAAGCGAAATGTGATCAGTGCATACTATAAATATGTAGACATGAAACGAATGTTTCGTTTAATTATTTTAGTATATTTGGTAGCTCTTAAAAGAGCCGTTTTTTGTGTATTGTACGCCTCTCAACCAGCTCGATGTTTCATAAAACTTAGGCAGTGGGAAAGCACTATTGGCTTGATAAATGCGTGATTATCAAAGTATTTCATGTGGGGGTATCAATTTTCGTTTTTTATAGGCATATATAGTACATTTGAAACGCACACTAAATATAACTAAACATGTCATTACGTCATCTTGATTAAAACCGGATACACGTAGTTGAACGTGCATACTTAATAATTCATGTGGGCGGGTAATTAATTCATGAACGTACATCATTAATTCCGAATGTGGGCGGGTATTTCCGGTCATTACGTCATTGGCGGTATGACGTCATTATCGGCATCCCTTTGCTCGGTGAATGGGGGGGGATTACCTACTTTGGCGTATGGCAGACGATTGAGTAACGTATTTGCCGTACAATTTGCGTATGAGTGACGTCTGGCCATCGTATCCCCAGCGTATTGCCCGCGTGTTGAGAAAGTGTATATATAGGCTCTCATTTTTAGCTGTTCTTCATATCTTCTTGGATCTCCGGGTATGAACGATGGAGTTAGCTGTTCTCCAACATCAGAATGATCTCATAGATTTGGCAATTCATCACATCCAACATAACAGAAGAAAGAAGAGAAGAAGAAAAAGACGTGGAATCTGGATGAGATCATGGATCGGCAGGCGAAGGCAGTTTGGCATGTATGACCAGCTTCTGGTGGAGCTCCGAAACGAGGACCAACAATGCTTCAAGAACTTCATGCGGATGGCCCCCGAGATGTTCGATGAGCTGCTGGCCAGAGTCAGTCCCAGGATCACCAAACAACATACCTGGTATAGGCAGCCCCTGGAGCCCGGCCTGAAGCTCGCACTGACTTTGCGTCATCTTGCCTCTGGGAGCACGTATTCAGCCATGAAGTACGGATGGAGGGTCCCCCACAACACCCAGTCACTCATCGTCAGAGAGGTCTGCCAAGCCATCATCGACGAATACATGTCCGATGTTATGACCTGTCCAACCGCCCCAGAGAGATGGCGTGCCATATCTGACAAGTTCCTCAAGAGATGGAACTTCCCCCATACATGTGGTGCACTAGATGGGAAGCACATTGCCTGCAAGTGTCCTCCAAAAAGTGGATCCCAATACTTCAACTACAAGGGATTCTACTCTGTTGTACTCATGGGCCTTGTAGATGCAGATTACAAGTTCATCTGGGCAGATATCGGTGGTAAAGGGTCATGATCAGACGCACAGATCTACAATAATTCTGAAATCAAGGAATTGGCTGAAGGCGGCACCATAGGAGTCCCCGCCCCTGATGCTCTACCCAATGACTACCAGAATGTCCCTTACTTCTTCATCGGCGACGATGCCTTCGCCCTCCGAGAGACCATGATGAAGCCATACAGCCGCCGCGGTCTGAACAACGAAGAGAGGATATTTAACTACAGGCTTTCCCGCGCCAGAAGGGTGGTTGAAAATGCCTTCGGCATCCTGGCGAACCGATTCCAGGTTCTGCTAACTACCATGCAGCATCACCCCTCCACTGTCAAGCTCATCGTGAAAGCTTGCATTGTCCTGCACAATCTCATGAGGTTACGGTACCCTGAACTACAGAACCAGCATGTAGACCGTGCTGAGAACATGAACAGTGACTTCATCCCTGGAGCATGGAGACAGGACAGGAATTTACACGACACACATACAGTTGCTGGAGGGAACACCTCCACCAACAAAGGAAAGAAACAGAGGAACCTTCTTAAACACTGGGTCAACTCAGATGCAGGTGCTGTTGCATGCAAAACAGAATGATTTAGAGCACCTTGATTATGAATCAAACTACACTACAACGAATTGATGTATTTATATTCCGCTACTTTAACACAACACTATGCTTTGTATATTTCACATCATGTGTTATTTATCAGTACCACTGACACCTAGAATAATAAACTGCACTTGATAGTAGACTGTACACTATACACTATACATAATGGTATAGTTTAAAATTAAATGTAAAGTGCAGTGTAATATTCTAGGGGCCTTGCATCAGGGGTACTTATAAATTAAGTATATATAGATTTATATAATATTAAAAAAGTACAAGAAACAAAACAAGGAAATTCATTTTTAACTTTTGTAACATAGTCATTACAACAACAGTCACTAAAGAGTCAATATTTCTTTTACGTTTGTGGTCGTTGGTTGAGTACCTCATCCTGCGAACCGATATCATCAGTAGATCCCGTGATATATTGAAATCCTGAGAGGGTGGATCTAGTGCAAATGTTCGGGAGGTTGTGCTCGAAGGCTGAGCCTGCAACATGCTGCGTTGGCCCCGGCTTTTCCCTCAGTACCTGTGCAGCAGAACCCAAGGAGTCACAAACTGGGGCTGGGGTGGGAGTGCACTGTTGCTGCTGCTGTTGAGTTTGCTGAGGAGGTTGCTGAGCAAGTTGTTGAGGAGGAGCCATCATCTGCTCATCACTCCACAGGAGTCCTGTGGTGATGTTGATGCTGGACGATTGGCTTGTGAAACTGGTCCATGTACTCCATGGACTGTGACACCCACACTGATGATGCAGGAGGCTCGTTTATTGACATGTAGGAAGGTGTCTGATAATGCTCGGAGAAGGGTGGTGCTGAGGAGGTGAATGAGCAGAAGGGAGGTGCTGAAAAGGGGCGCTGGGGGTGCGGTGGTTGAGAGTGGCTGGCCTGCTGGGTTTGTTTGATGTGTGGAGCTTCCATGGCACTTGGAATATCATAATCGCTATCCTCATCCATCAGTTCTGACAGTAACCTGTTGATGGAGGACCTTGCCTTCTTGTACTTGGGCTTGGACATGGTCAGCAGGCTGTCTTTAACGTAGTTGGCAAAGGCAGTTCGGGCTGTGATGGGATGTTGCTGGGCTTTGGAGAGCTCCTTGAGGATGGTGCCAGACTCAGAAAGTCTCTGCTGTAGGGAATCAAGGACGTCACTGTCTGGGTCCCGAGGTCGCTTGCGTGAGGATGAAGGGGTAGATGAGGGTATAGGAGTGATTTCATCCAGGTCAATCTGCATGTCAGCGCAGGCGCTCTCGGCTGCATCAAGGTCTCCTCTGTACCGTTGGATGGTTGCTGTCACCTGCAAAGACAAAAAATAACATCACAAGTACATGATTGCAAAAATGATTTATATATATATACATCATGAAATTAATGAGTTCCATAAAAGATCGAATAGTTGTCAACTTACACTCTGCATGGGCTCTGGACGGTGGCGAGTGACCGTCTTCAGAAAAGCAAACTTTGAGAGGATCCACTGCTCTCTCTCAGTCAGGTTTTGTGTACTATCACCGCTCTTTTTCTTATCAAGGCGTGTGTGGGTGTCACGCAATGACCTGAACCAAGCCTTGAGGGTGTCAGCTATCTTGTCCATTTGCTGGGCTTGCTCTTCCCAGATCTTGTCCTTCTTGTCCTTCCGCCTGTAATCTGTCATCTTAACATTCCAAAGCACAGGGTTGTCCATGATGAACTCCAGCATCAACTCTTCCTCTGCGATGATGAGGTTGCAGGGGTTTTTCTTGGCCCTTTCCTTCTTCTTCTTCCCCTTGTTATCGGCCAGGCGGGAGGCGGTGGAGAAATCAATAGATGCATATGATGACACCGATGATTCACGGGAGACTTCGCGAGGTAGAGCTGGGGACCTTGATTGCTCAGGAACATGTAGTTCATCATTAGGAGGTGTCTCAGGAGCATCAGCAGGTGTGTCAAGTACATCATCTGGTGGTTGAAGTATATCTGCAGGTATATGAACAGGTGGATCATCAGCTTTGGATGAGGATGATGCTGGAATCTTCTTCCCTTTTCCTCGGCCATGAGTAGACGATGTCCTCTTCTTGTTTGGCATGTTGATAGTTGGACGTTTTCTGCCATAATGCTGCAATGTTGAACGACCGCCGCTTTTATAGGCTTGAAGTTTGCAACATGATAGTGGTACGCTAGACATGCGCATTTCAAACGCTGCTCGTAAGCTATTCATATGCTGGGCATACGCCAGCGATGCGCTACTCATGCGATACTCATAGGTTCAATAAGGTAAGTATATGCAGAAATCTGTATTTTTAAGGGCTTTTTTGTGCGTATGACAATACATGAAATAATTTTCATACGCAACTCATACGTTTCTATCATACGCAATAGTGTGACAGGGCCATAATTTACCTGGATATGTAGGATGAAATTCCATTAGCAATTGTTGGAGACAGTGCATTACCTGCACGTTCTGGGCTCTTGACAGTCTCTCCGGACAGTAGACACCACAAAGAATCAAAGGGAGAAGTACTTCAACATAAAACTGAGATCTGCACGAGTTGTTTCCGAGCATGCTTACGGTATGTTGAAAGGACGGTGGCGTATTATATATAAGAAGATTGAGTGGCGCAAGCGTAATGCTACATCGGTTATCATGGCTTGCATTGCATTGCATTGCACAACTTATGCATCAAGTTGCATGATCCATGTCTTCCTCGTTGGCAACTCTTGAAAGGTGAAAAAGCTCCAATTAATCCGAAAACCAACACAGCGAACCACAGACAAACAACTTTCGAAAGTATTCGATTAAGAGTTACAAAATGGTTATGGTCCTTGAGATCTTGATAAAATATATAGATATATCTTCTATCCCTATCAGAATGCTATTGGGTACAATAAAGTACTTTTATGCTTTCCATCCCATATCAGACATAACATATCAGACATAACGTATCGAAGCTTGAGCGTCGCATTGATTGAGCTCTGTTTACTGGGCTGCATGTTAGACAAATCTGACACATGATAGGGTTAATTTGGCTTGGGGGTTAACAATCCCCCAGCCGCTTTATTTTAAATCTTAATAACAGAAATTAATTAATTATATATATATTGCACATGAAAGATGTGCTCAAACAGTTTTGCCAAGTAAAGGTGAGGGCAAGATTACGCCATCACTACATACAAACTAAAAAAAACGCCTACAATATGGATGCAATACTGGGGAGGAGGCGGGTGGAAAGTTGGCGAAACTTTAGAAAATTGTATAAATACCACAATATAATGATGTTCGCTTCACAGTAGTTCGTGCGTGAATGAATTTAACCTTGCAATGGGTGTGTTTATCACCCTTTCAGTTATCTTTGTTGTATCTGCCCGTCTCCCCAAGATATTTAAGGCATTTCCTTATCCTAGCCGCAATGCCTAAATACACAGTATTATCACTATCATAATATCTACTTATCCAAATCTCAGTATGGAGCGGAAAGCATAAAAATTCTATTAGCAAGCCAATATTTTATTTAAAATTAATACTTTACGTGGAGTCAGTTGTATTTGTTGACATTAATAATTATTTTTAACCCTTTAAATGGCATTGCACCCCAATGCCCCTTACTTTGTTATTTTACTCTGTCTAACGCCAGACAATTTTATTCGTCAAGGGGAGAGTACGGGCCCTAAATTGGTTAAATTTGTGTTAAGGTGCAGAAATTCCTTTTTTATTCAAGGGGTTTATTAAGTGATTTGTTAAAGAAACTCCGACAATTGACCTCCTAAAATCTCCAAGAGTGAGGTATCCTCACATAAAACCAATGCAAAAATCCATGCATGGCTGAACATGCTTTTGACTTCAGCATAGACGATGAGAGATGCCAGAAAATATCAACACTCCCCATTTCTTCTGTGGTTGAAGTGTAGATATATTCTGGAATTCATTAGACGAAGTCTTAGCACTGCATGAAGCAACGCTACCTTTAGAAGAACTTTCTCCAGATAAATCTGACATATTACGAGATGTATTATGACCAATGCTAATTTCAAAGCTGTTATCTAAACTGTTATCACCCGTACTTGCACCATCGTCATCATCATCACTTTTCGGTTTGTCTTCCCACTACTACGGTCATTATTATCCAGATCACCTACCTTGCTTGATACAGACGTCATATCATCAACTGCTTCACAGAAATGGGGATTTAGTACATCATACCAACTCGGTGTAGTTGTGTTCTTTCTTCCAAGTCCTGTGCCAGATTTTATTTTAGTATCTATTACTCTACGCCACTCTCTTTTAAACCATTTACATTTTTCACGTAATTGATCAACAGTAAATCTATAGTAAAGCTTCTTCTAATTCCTCTTGAATCGCTACGAACAGTTCCTCATTTGCGTGCTTTTTTAACGCGAAATTTTCCAGCTGATATAGTCAAGAAACTCGTCTAACTTTCCCGTCGTTTGGACGGAGAATTTAGACGGAAAACTTGAGACGGGAAACCCGTCGTTTACCGAATTCATATCAAGACGAGATTCTCGTCTGAGACGAGTTTCCCGTCTTCGACGGAAATCCGTCTTCTAATATGAATTCGGCTACTCAGTGGCAAAATCGCTTCAGAAAAGGTCAGAAATATCACTACAGAAGTTCCTCAAAATTGAATATATACTGAGCGAAGAATACAACCAAATCAATAATCAATTATTACAATAATCAATGGCAACGGTCTATATTTCAAACTTTATATACACTTCAGTTAAGCGGTCGATTAAAAACCATAGAGTTCAGTATCTTGAAATCTTGTAAGAAATATATTCATAACAAAATTTTATATATTTGTAAGATATTTAGCAATTACACGAGGCTAAACATAATTAACAAGACCATGATCAAGGAGGAAGATTGCGTTTTCTTCTAATCTCCCTCTAAATTATCTTACATCTAATAACTATTGCAAACACAAAATATCCTCAAAACAAACTATCTTCAACCACGCGCATAATAAAACTTCGTTGTAATGTTGCGTCAGCAAAGGCTAGAACTGCCATATTTATGGCTTTATTTCTTTGACTAACGCATGATAAAAGCACCCCCTTTATTTATAGATAGCTTAGTGGATAATAAGTAGTAACATCTGTAGCAATTAGGTCATGCCCACGGATGCTACGAATTATATGTAGCCCAATCAGACACGGTATTCGCGAGGACGGCACTATTTCTTATTTATTGGACGTTTTAGTCAGAATAATTTCTTCTATCTCATTTTTAATCTGTTTGTTTCAGAAGCTTAACGGATAACAATATTGAAGAAATTCAACCTGGAGCTTTTAATGATTTGGGAAACTTGACCAAATTGTAAGTACGAAGAAATAATATATATAATGTAAGTACTCAAACAATAGAGAAAATTTACTTTCTGCAAATGCGACATGCAAATGCCAGATATGTTCAATTAAATCCACATCTCATAAGGAGTTTCAAAGTTGTTATCACCCGGAGTACGGGTTCTTAATACAAAATATTTGTCCATAATACAACAGTAATAATCTTTATCCTATAATCTTTTCTTTTAGGGATCTGTCAAACCACGAACTTCAAAATATTTCTGGCAATTCATTTCAAGGTCTCGTTTCCTTACGTTACCTGTAAGTACCTCGTTTCCTTTATAGTCTGACATTACTTCCTCGTTTTTTTTTCTATCATCCCAGTACAAACTTTCCTTGTGCGAGAGAAACAGAAGTAGTAATATATGTAGTTTTCAACCTCCTTTTTTGGGGGAGAGCAAGGGAGAGCATCATTAAATATTTAAACGTCATTAGCATATGATGGGTGAACATTATCTTTAGCATAATATTGGCGTGAGTACATTAATTATACAACTGTCGGATTTTCCTATGTTCAGCATATCTTGTGTGCAGAAATATGGCTTTACTGTCTTAAACATTTCGATTTATAAACTCATTATTAGTAATAAATATATTCTCGTATCTAGTGAAGTGTTATACGACGTAATAACAAACAGCTCTTTTAGACAATCAATATATAGCGACCCTTGGCCTAGTAAACTATTATTACCAAAATAACGACGCTTAACCTAATAGGTTTACAAAGATACCGAGTCAGCATATCTCGGATACACTTGTTAATAACTAACCCAATTTCTATGAGTATGAGTATTACTGTATGACTATATGACTATATGGCGGTTGACAGTTGTGTAAAACTACCTGAAAAATACAATGAGAACTTCGACGTTGCGAGCGAAGGCCCTTCGTCTGGAAGTTACTAACTTCTAACTTCCAGAATGCTACTAACTTCCAGACGAAGGGCCTTCGCTCGAAACGTCGAAGTCCTCACTGTATTTTTCAGGTAGTTTTACACAACAGTCAACCGCCGTATTTGCTATACTAGGGACTTTAAGATTGGCGAGTACGGACGCCGGACAACGCGTTTTTTCGCGCGGTCATACGTTTGGAAGACTTGGCCGACTACGACAAAAAGCGCGCGAACTTCGAGGATTTTTAGCGATTAAGATTTCGACTACGAAGAGTGACTACGTTCTTTTGTTTTGTTTATATTTGTCGAAATTTACAACTTAATCCCCGAGCCGGCGCGAAGCGCCGTGCGAGGGTACTAATTCCGCTCGGATATTTACACCCGGGTATGTGACAACATAGCGGAATGCAAAGTTGTCCGCCATTATGCAATGGACGGTTTTGTACGTTATGCGCATGCGCGAGTTCAGGCCGAGAGAAAAGTAGAAAACTGTTTTGTACTCAGGAGTCACGATATATTGACATAAAGAGACAAACAAAGTCTCTAAAACGAGATAAATTAAAATTATGCAGAGGAACAAGGGGAAAAAACAGTCAAAAGACCGAAGAAAGACAAGATTTTCGAGTTTTAAAGCGTTTTAAACGAGTAAGTGTCTATTTTGTATACTTGCTTTTGCCGTATGCCAATGCAGTATATTATAGTTTGTGATTTGAAAATGCGTAGGTCATCCTGTGTGGTCAATACAACATTGATTAATCTTAAAAGGTGTTTTAGTATTAATTCAAATACATCATAGAATAAGAAACAACATATTAAATCTCAAAAACAAGTATAAAAATACTGTTAAAAAACAGTTGAAGTTTTATGAAAATTTCGAAATGTTTTCTGAGACTTCTAAGGTTGAATTTTACAGTAAATCAAAGCTAAAAGAGTACGTAATAACATACCTACTTTATATAGTTGGGAAATTGATAATTTTATAGTTAAAATTAACAAATCGTATCAATATTTTACCATTTTGTACAAAATAAAAGAAATATACAGTGTTGCGTGTTACCATGGTTACAGCGATCGACTCAGTACTTCATGTTACAATAACTTTTGGGGAAGTAAATTGTGTGGTTCGAATGGGCGAGGGGATTCTGCATGCATGTATTTCTAGTTATAATATAAAGCTGTTGTAATGTCTTTCCAAGATGTTAGAACAGCTCTGGTGATAGGTCATGGCGATGGTCAGTTAAATGACGAAGAGTTTGTGCTTCTGTACGATGCATACAAAGCACAAAATCCTGTTTATCCTTACTGGGAATTTGGTGGATTTTGCTTGGATGAATTAGATTCCAGCGAATGTGAAGCCATGTTTAGAGTAAAAAAAGACGACATCCCTATTCTTCTGGATGCTTTAAGAGTTCCAGAAACGTTTAAGTGTCGTCAAGGAACAACTTGTGATGGCATTGAAGGGGTATGCATATTGCTAAAAAGGTATAATAGATTCAAATATGTAAATCAATATACGAGCATTTTAATATTGCTAGTTTAAATATCACTTGCATTGTCTAATATTTAATTTTCAGTGGTTAGGATTGCATTTCTCACTTGTTAATGTGTATGTTTTATTTGCACCTTGGATTTGTATTTTTGGGTATTGTATTTTTTCTTACTCTCCTTTAGATTGGCATATCCTTATCGATATGTTGATATGATGAGCACTTTTGCACGAGCTGTGCCTGAGCTATGTATGATATAAAACACAGTGCTTGACTGGATTTATGATGTCCATGGATTCCGCCTTACATCATGGAACCAAACTTTTCTATCTCCTGTGGCACTTGAAGAGTATACAAATGCAATAACACGACGAGGCAGTCCTTTAACCAATTGTTTTGGGTTTGTTGATGGCATAGTACGTCAAATATGCCGCCCTGGGAAAATGCAACGAGTGGTTTACAATGGGCATAAACGTGTGCATGCACTAAAATTTCAGGCAGTTGCTATACCGAATGGTCTTATAGCCAATTTGTATGGTCCTGTGGAGGGTCGTCGTCACGATGCTGGGATGTTGAAAGATTCTGGCTTACTTAATTCTCTTGACGTCCATGCCCATAATTCTGATGGGCAACTCCTTTGCTTGTATGGAGACCCATCATATCCACTTCGCCCACATTTAATGGCCCCATACCGTATTGGTGATGTACAAGTGCTAACAGAAGATATGAAAGCATTCAATCAAGCAATGAGCTCCGTCCGAGTATCTGTTGAATGGCTGTTTGGTGATGTTTCGAACAGTTTTAAATTCATTGATTTTAAGAAGAATTTAAAATTACGCCTTAGTGCAGTAGGCAAGTTTTATATAGTTACTGCATTGATCAGAAACATATTAACATGCTTGTATGGGAATACCACTTCCAAGTATTTTCAAATGGATCCACCAACCATCAACTCGTACTTAGGTTAGGAAAGATACTGTGTAGATTCAGAAATGTGTGCAGATTTTTACACATTTCCAGGATTGTACTGGATATAGCTTGTTGCTATCTGTTCTGATTATTCAGGCAGGTATCCCTCATGTATCTTTATCTGGTATCAGGCCGGATAGCAAAACGCTCTATTCATTACAGCCCTAAAAAGTTGCCAACACTCAGTTTCTCAATATAATTCTATTTTTTGTACTCAAGTTAACAAGGGACAATAACAAGGGCATAGCTATATTATACCTGAAATTTTAGTACATGCATACAATTATGCCCATTGGCATTGCAGATTACTCGCTGCATTTTACCAAGGTGGCATATTGTGCTATTGACAAACCCAAAACAATTCGTTAAGGGACTACCTTGTTCGTGAAAAGGTGCTCATTATATCAACATATCACATCATATATATCAATATATATTTTTATATTTTGTACTGATTACATGTAAATATCAAAAAGGTCACAAACTGAAAAATATGTTGTAAAATTTGACATGATGTAAGCAAAAATAACTAAGCATTAATTAACTTAAAAGTTTGATGAACAATATTTCAATGTGAATTTAAAACACAAATTTATCAATGAACATTAGAATTTTTCCAAATGGAGAAATACATTACTTTGAGAGTTTCTCAATGACAGTAACAAACAAATTTTGTGTGTTTTTTTGTGATTCCATCAGTTGCTGCAATTGCAGTTGTTGTAACTCAAATTGCTGCTTCTGTTGTTCAGCCTTTAGTTGCAGTTCTTGTCTTCTGAGTTTTAACTCTTCTTTCCTCAGCTCAGTTTCTTTTGCTGTTTTCTGAACTAAATATTGAATGGGATCAGCACAGCTTCTTCTTTTTCTTTTCTTTGTAGGTTTAGGCTGCTCTCCCTGATTTTCATCACCACTACCTTCTTCATCTTCCATATGTTCAACTTCACCACGTTTTGCTGACTTTCTCCAAGTTGTCATTGCAATTTCTCTGGTAGCAAGTGCTTCTTTTCTCTTTCTTTCTTCATTTTTGGAGTCAATAGATGGATTCCTTATGGCAGTTGACTGAATCATCTGAACAATTTCTTCCAACATGTCTTCATTTGGAGTTGGTGGGTCAGGGGTAATACCTGAATATTTTTCTTGCATGGACCTCTTTTTCTTGTAGTTTCCCATCAGCTTATTAAATTGATCTCTGACACTGCGTTGATCTCGGGGCATGTCTTGGAACAAATCAAAACAATTGAGATTCTCGGCTACTTGTCCAGCTTCTTTACTTCCTACTTTGTACAAGAAAGGTTCAGACACATAAATTTAACGTAGAAGTAAGGTATTTTTTTCATTGCTCCAGCGAAAAGGTCCTCTAAAACCAAGAAATAGTACAAAAAATTAAGAGCCTTAAGAGCATTTTTTCTTGCAAACATAACATTCATAAGGTTTATCTCCAGTATGTGTTCTTTTATGTCTATGAACATGTGGTTATTGATATATATGGTAAGATATTAAATTATGTATCTATTTATCACACACACAAAAACTGTTTATACTATACACATATCAACATCATATCACATAATTATGTCACATGGAATATTGTAAATTGCATATTCCAGCAAAATGAGAGCTCCTAATATAAAAATTGTACTAACGTTGTACTATTAATTTCACCTTGTCCATGAGGTTTTTCGCTAAAACATTTCAAAGAGAACAAATTGGTTTGTGGATCTACATTACATCTTTTTATATTTCAAGTGTCCTCTTCACTTGATTCCAGCTATCTCGTGGAATCATATTTTTAGCTCAAGTTTATACCTTTTATAATAATATAGCGTCAGTTTCCCAAAAAAATCACATAACATAATCCAGCATAACACCTTTCGCTTATTATAATTACACATAAAAAGTTCATATACAAACGGAAAGTTTTGAAAAGAAAACCTACCTGTTTTTCTCCAGGTTCGTGGTCATATTTTCAAGCGGCCAAGCTTTCGGACCTTTCGCTGTATTTCGCTGTTCAAATTTATTTAAACATAACAAATATCAATCTCAAACACCAGTACATAATATTTTAAACATTTTGTTTGAATAAAGCACGGTTTATGTTGAAATATTGTCAAAAATAGACCAAAATGTACTTACGTTCTCGTGACAACGTGAAAAAGGTCGAAACCCGTCGTCGTGAGTGCCTACACAACGAATAACGCGAGTATAGATGGTCATGCGCATGCGCAAAATACTCGATCCAGACCTCCTCCATCCAGATTCGTAGTCCGGTGTCCGTACTCGCCAATCTTAAAGTCTTTACTCTACCCACACTGGCACCGCACGTTCGATATATGACTATATGACGACATGACTATGTGACTATGTGACTATGTGACTATATGACTATATGACTATATCACTATATGACTATGACTATATGACTATATGACTATATGACTATATGACTATATGTGGATTGAATTGAACATATCTTCCGGGTGATAACAACTTTTAAACTCCTGATGAGATGTGGATTGAATTGAGCATTACGAATCAATTCATTTGACGTTTGATGATAGTAGGTAAACATATCTTATCTTTGTGAAGTTTGTGGAAAGTCATCCTCAACATCAACTAATTGTGCACGTCATACAAAAGAATATTTCATGATGTAAGTAAGTGGGAGGATGGGGGGTGCTAATCATCCCTACTTGCAGCAGAGAACTGAGCTCAATTTCGAGAGACGCAGCTCGACTTAATCGAGTCGAAGATTTATTAAAAACGCCACTGGCAGCCACTGTATGACTCATGTCTGGTAAGGAAGCACAGCTACGATGAAAGGGTTAGTTTGGGGGCTAATCCAATCCCACCCTGTCAACATTCCCTTTGGGAGGAAATCCGAGTATCCGGAGAAAACCCACGACTTTCGGTGGAGCGATGACTGACTCTTTTCACATAAGTGTCATGAGTCCCAGGCGAGAATCGAACCCACGATCTCAGAGGTGAAAGGCGCTTGCTCTGACGACTGCGCCCCGATGTGGGTATGAATGGACGAAAACTGAATACCATCTTTGACAAATCTACTACAGTTCTGCAACACATTTACGTGTATCGTAACAGGATGTACACAACGTGGCAAGACTGTATGGGTGAAGACTCTGTTGGTGAATGCTTAGAAAACTATAAGTCCACCTCCTAAGCGTATCATTTGGTGTTATGACCAATGGCAGCCATCCTATTTTGATATGATGAGAACAATGCTTGGAATAGTATTCAATAAAGGAATACCTGAAGATATGGACAAAGCGGATTATATAGATGTTTCTCAACGGAATTTGATCGTACTGGACGATCTTATAGCGCTATCTGGCAACGACAAGCGTACAGCTGACCTCTTTACATAAAGCAGTAATCACAGAAACTTGTCTGTCATCAACATTGAACAAAATATATTTATTCAGGGCAAAGAAACCAAAATATATTCCTATGAGAGCTGAGAATATTGCAAGATTATCACCTGAAGACAGCAAGAACATGAGAACTTTTTAAAGATTCAAAAACCACATCAATAATACGCTCTTAGAAACAGACCTTATTAGCGTTGTAAAATAAATTTTAACCAATAAATATGTTTGAAAAAGAATTCTGTGTGTGCTGACTAACAATGTACATTGTACAATATTTCCCCGTCCAATAATTACATATTTTGTCCTTATGCAAATCCGACAGTTAATTTCCCGTAATTATCTAACAACGCACAGCTAAACGGTTTATATGCAAAGTTTGTGTATGCTTGTAAAACTTGTTGAAATCTCGCTTGTATACACTATTAGGTCGCTATATTGGCCGTCTCAGAAAGAAACACTTCACTAGATACGAGAGTGTATAATAATCGAAAATTATACGACAACAACACCCACAAAATATGTTAAACTAAGAAAATTGCATTGTTAATGAGATATTAAAGGACTGGTTCGACCCTTGCACCCCCCCCCCTCCCCACTCTCATATGTTAATGGTTTATAAATCCATGCGATATTTTTAAACACAAAATATGCTGAACACAGGAAAATTCACCTTGTCTGGATCCCTGACGTCATTAATGAAGATTGAGAGGTCTCAAAGGAATAGGACCTATAGTTTTATAATTAATAAATGTTTATTTTAATTACGTAATGCGCACACATCATATGCTAATACTGTTTGAGTATTTAATTATTCTCCCCCTTGCTCACCCTTCCCCAAAATAGGGGAGGTGAAGACAATATATTACTACTAACAGTGTAGCGGGAGAAAACTTATCGCTTTGGCTATATTTTTTACGTGAGTCTGTAGATACTACATCGAGAATTTAATTCGGCAACTTGAGATCCTTCAAGGGGGGAGGGATGATATCTGCGTGGCTGGATCAATTAAAAACGAGGAGGTAAAATCAAGAAATTGTATGATATTTTGTCTAATATTCTAGAAAATGTCCCTCCTCATTGGACTACTCGAATCGATAACTACTCACATTGTTGCGTGTAATCATTTTAGACATAATTAATCTGCAAAATCGCTTCAAGACACGTCATAAAAAACGTTTCAGTCTGAATATTTTCTTCTTTTTTATTTTCATCCCTTTGTTGTAGAGTCTTAACGAATAATAAAATTAAAAAGATTGGAGCCTTTAATGATTTGGGAAATTTGATCAAGTTGTAAGTATGGATATTATCTGTCTAATAATGCATAAAATAACAGTTTTAACAATTATTCAATAGATTTTAAGAAAAAAATACTCCGCGAAGAGAAATGACATGGAAACTTTTAAAGATATGTTAGATTCAATTCATATATATTCTCAGTTTGCTACAGTCCCGAATAGGGTTTTCTCATATGGTATACTCGCCCATAACACAATGGCAACAATGTCATTACGTCACCTGTAAGTACCTAGTTTTCTTTATAGTTTAATATTATTTCTTAAAATCTTTTTTCCTACACAACTCTCGTAGACTCTTGCTCCTTGTGGGAGAAAGTCGAATTAGCCGGAGAAAACGTATCGCGTCCACTATATATTTTACGTAACTATAGAGGCCAGAGCTATCGAACAGTTCACCAAGGATCTCAGACGTGCAAGGCGCCTACTCTAACTGCAGTGCATCCAAGGTCGTCGTGAGCGTGGGGATCATCCCTGCATCAATTGTCATTGGGAAAGTTTTGACATTTTGACATATTTTCCCATTGCACTGCACCATAATCGAAATTTACTATCTAAATCACTAAATCACTAAAGTTACTGAATCATTCCTTTCCGGGGAATTCCCAAATTCTATTTTTCTCCAGCCTGTATTAGAAAATGAAATCAGACTTATTGTCAAAGCCTTTCCATCTGGAAAAGCTGCAGGTTATGATAACATTTCAATGTCTGTCATTAAATTATCTATTGACTTAATTTCAAGACCTTTAACACACATCTTGAACTTGTCTCTGTCGAGAGGGATCGTTCCGGATAAAATGAAAATAGCTAAAGTTATTCCTTTGTATAAGGCTGAGGACAAATCCATTTTTAGTAACTATAGACCTGTTTCCATTTTACCTGCATTTTCAAAAATTTTAGAGAAAGTATTTTATAATAGGTTATTAAAATATTTAAACAAACATAACATTTTATGTGCTAACCAATATGGTTTTAGAAAGGGCCACTCAACGTTGTTGGCTCTTGTTGATTTGTACGATAAAATTTCTGAGGCAATCGATAAAAAAGAATTCGCTGTTGGAATTTTCCTGGACTTATCTAAAGCTTTCGATACGGTGGACCATAGCATTCTGTTTGCAAAACTGGAATGGTATGGTGTTCGTGGCATAGCGCTGAACTGGATCAAAAGCTATTTTTCTGACCGGAAGCAATTTGTTCAGGTTGATGACTCGTCTTCTACCATGAAGTCTATAACATGTGGAGTACCACAGGGATCAATCCTAGGTCCGTTGTTGTTTTTGATATATATTAATGATATATGCAATGTTTCAAGTTTGGCAAAATTAATTTTATTTGCTGATGACACAAATTTATTCTTTTCCCATGCAAATCCGGTGCACTTGATTAATGTTATCAACCAAGAGCTGGAAAAAATTTCGATTTGGCTTCGAGTGAACAAATTATCTTTAAATGTAGGTAAAACAAAATTTATGATTTTCAGTCCTAGGCAAAAAAGGCTGCAATCGGACTTCAGGGTGGTATTAAATGATAGAGAAATTAGTCAAGTTGAAGAAGTTGTTTTCCTGGTGGTTGTTTTAGATGAACACCTTTCCTGGAAATCTCACATTAACCATGTGTCAAATAAGATTTCCAAATCAATAGGAATCATGCGTAAATCTAGTTTCTTTCTTTTAAAGCATTCCTTGTTAACATTGTACTACTCAATGGTGTACCCATACTTACAATATTGTAATATTGTTTGGGCGTCCACATATTCGTCTAATTTATCTCGTTTGGTGATTCTTCAAAAACGTGTTGTTAGAATTATAAATAATAGTAGATTTGACTCCCCTACAGGTTTGATCTTTAAGAATTTTCAGCTATTAAAATTTAATGATATCCATAAATTACAAACAGGACAGTTTATGTTTTCGTATGAACATAACCTGTTGCCAGGGCATTTCGGAAGTATGTTTTACATTAATAAGCAAGTACATAATTATGACACTAGGAGAGCCAATGAATTTCACATTATAACACCTAGAACAAATATACGACAATTTTCAATAAAGTATCAAGGTCCATTCCTTTACAACAGTTTGGATAAGTACATTGTAAATAGTAAATCGCTTTCTTGTCTTGCAAAGAAATTAAAAACTCA
This sequence comes from Trachythela sp. YZ-2020, assembly GCA_016169945.1. Lineage (NCBI taxonomy): Eukaryota > Metazoa > Cnidaria > Anthozoa > Malacalcyonacea > Clavulariidae > Trachythela > Trachythela sp. YZ-2020. Next base: position 1,912,591 of record JADLSH010000126.1, on the reverse strand, counting down.
CTTTTGCTCACTGTATATCAATTAATTAACATATCTGTATTCATAACTTTGATAATACATATTATTTTTTTCGTAATTAAAAATTAGAAATAAGAGGAGGTTTGATATTAAATAAGCCTAATGGTTTCAAATCAAACCTCGTCACATGATACTATTTGTAAATTATACTTTATTATAACTTATCTTATATACTATTGTAATTTACTCTATAATTTAATGCTGTATATAACAATTTGGTGACAATTAAATTCATTCATTCATGTATGGTCATTTTAGAAGTAATTCCTTTGCAGGAATTGAGATCAGTACCAACGTTCCCAAAATTTAATATGTTCTAAGCAAAGAATACCACCAAACCTTCCTAATTTCCCCACACCTCACAAAAGTGATTGCTAGAGTGATAATGGGAAAGTTAAAAAACAAAAAAATTATCTGGAAATCTATACTAAGCAAATTATGTGTAACACATTGTTATATATTTCCGTGATATTTAATAACTATTTGACGTGGCTAAGCGTGATTAGTAAGACTATCCAGGCCGAAGGTTCTGTTATCTCGCCCTAAATTGTGGAATGCCCGTTCATTTTGAAATCTTACAATTATTAATCTCTTGTAAACACAAATATTACATTTCATTACGTTTTAGTCAAAATAATTTCTACTCTCTCAATTCTAATCCGTTTGTCTTAGAGACTTAACGAATAATGGTATTGAAGACATTGAGTCAGGAGCCTTTAACGATTTGAAAAATTTGACGCAGTTGTAAGTATGGGTGAAATTATATTTATAGTACAAACATGTTGAATAAAAATAAAGAGAAAATATACTTTGCCAATAGAAGACATAGAAGCGACATGTAGACCTAAGATATGTTAAATACAATTCATATTTTTAGTTTACAAGATGTTAGTATTCGGATAACGGTTTTATTTTGTCCGTTATACAACAATGACAAGTTTATCTTTTAATCTTTTTTTAGAGATCTATCAAACCAAAAACTTCAAAATATTCCTGAGAAAGTATTTCAAGGACTCGTGTCCTTACGTAACCTGTAAGTACCGCGTTTTCTATATAGTTTGATATTACTTCCTAATCTATTTTCTGAACCAACCCTCTTGGAATCTTACTCAGCATAAACTATCCTTGTGGGAGAGAACCAGAGTAACCAAAGAAAACCTGTCGCATTCATTATACTATAGAAACGACAGCGAGTATTTAACTTAGGGTCTCAGACGTACAAAGCGCTTTCTCTGACTACAGTGCGTCAAAGGACAAAGGTGGTCGCGAGCTGGGTTTGGATTGAATACCTGCACCAAATTCAATTCATCATAGTCATGGACTACAGTCATCCTAATTATGGATTATAGTCATTATAGTAATGGACAATGGTCAACATAGCTATGGTCTATAGTCATCATATTCATGGACTATAGTCATCCTAGTCATGGACTATAGTCATAATAGTGATGGGCTATAGTCATCTAGTCATGGAAAAGTCTCTTGGAAAATTCACAGAAAACTATCAATCTACCTCCCCAACGTATCATCTGGTGATATGGACAGTTTTTTGCGTCCTTTATACCCATCCATATCAAAAATTACTACCACTCTGCGTAGACACTCCCTATTTTAATGTGGCGAACTTCCTTGTTGGGCGGATAGTTAGAAAATGATAAAGTCAGCAAAATTTCTCATCTTTGGGCTGTCTGTTAATCTGCTCGTTTGGCCAAATCTGGACAAGTACCTTTTGTTGTTTGATATTACATCCTAATCTATTTTCCATTCAACTCATTATCAGCATAGCTTTCTTTCTTTCTTTCTGGGAAAGTAACTGTAAAAAGACCCTATCGCTTTGACCAATATTTTACGGGACTATAGAAGCCACAGTGAGAATTTAACCAAGGATATTAGACGTGCATATCGCTTCCTCAGACTACGGTACATCCAAGGATATCCCGAGCGTGGGGATAAATTCCTGCACCAACTCTTTAAAGGGGAAAAATTATCAAGAAAACATTTTGACATTTCGACTAAAATTGTGGAAAATACACACTCATTGCATAACCTGAATCGACAACTACTCTTTTTGTTCTTGGAATTGTTGCGTATAATAATTATTTTTACATAACTACCTGAATTCATTTTGGAAGACTGATTTGCGTCTAAAACGGGAAACTCGTCTGACGGGTTTCGGTCTAATATGAATTTAGGACGGAAAGGTTCAGACGAATAAAGGGGAAAATCCCGAGGCTTCGATGAGAGAGCACTAAGGCGATATTCCCATATTTTCAAAATGGCTTCCAACTTCGTAATGGCTGCTAGTCAAATAATTACTTTGAGTAAAATAAAACGAAAAGCTGCAGATCAGTTTGTAAATCAATACCTTAGATCGAGAAGTAGTTGCTACAAAAAACTAAGAAGGTCAATCATCGAAGACGAGGGGGAATTTCAAAAGTTGGCAAACAGTCGCTGTTGTTTTCCGAAGAGAGAAATCCCAATAGGTACAATAGAAGACAGAAGATTAACAGGGAATCATGGATATCAAAATTGGACAAGCAATCAGTTTGAAAATATATTTGCTGATAATCGCGAAACGTTTGAATATACGATCTCTATGAACAACTTATGAAAGAAACCACTAACTAAAGTACCATTTTCATTAGAAAGTCAGCTGGATTAACTTATATAGATTAATTATAAACATATATTACAAGCAGGTGATCTTGTTGGTGTTGCACCATCTACTGCTTGTAATATTTCCAATAGTTTAACCGCCTAATAGTCGTTGCTCTCTATATGCTGAGTATGTTGGGAAGCTAAGCAGAAAAGGATTGGGAAGCATTAACTAACTGCATTTCTAAAGATTTGGTGGGTTTCTATGTAGGACCTGGGATGGTTTCCATGTATATATAAGTTAAAATCAGAACTTAATTCAAAAGATACTGAATACCAAACAAACACTGGTCGGGACAAACACAAGTTTCCTTTCGACTGGATTATCCAGAGAGTAGACACCACAAAGAATCAAAGCATAAAGTGTTTAATATAAACTGGATCCGCTTTGAGCTGTCACATGCTGGTTAATTACGATGCAATATAAGAAGATGGAGCTCCCTGCAAGTATGCTGCATCGGTTATTATGGCTTGCATTGCATTGCTTCGCACAACTTATGCATGCATCATGTGGCATGATCCATGTCTTTCGACGAGAATTTCAGTTTTTGGCTGCAGCAGTCGGCATTGTTTTTCGAAGAGAGACATGACAGGTACAATAGAGGAACAGAGAATATCAAATGGAATACAATCAGTCAAAAAAGAGACTACAATCAGTTTAAAAAGACTAAGGATAAATGGATTGAAACGTTTGGATATATGTTGGATTCCCTGAGTGAATACAATAGAGAAAAAAAGAACTAAGTTCAAAGTACCTGTTTCATTAGAAGTCAGTTTGGATTAACCATTTTATAGATTAGCTCACTTGGTGCTCATATATTACAGCAGGTGATCTTGTTGGTATTGCACCATCTACTGCTTGTTAATAGTCCAGTAAGTACTCTCGCCTAATAATCGTTGCTCTCAATGTAGTATGTTACTTTGCCGTAAGTAGAAAGGATTGGGAGCTAGAACTTATGCATTTCTTAAAGATTATGGGTTTCCTATACTTAGGACCTGGGATGGCTTAATATCTGATATAAGTTTTTAACTTGAAAGAACTTTATAATTTCAAAAAATATTCCAATTACCAGCATGGGACAACACAAGGACAAACCTGAGTTTCCTTTCGACTGTAGAGTAGACAAAGAACACCTGAAAGAATCAAAGGAGCTAAAATATATAAAACTGAGATCTGAGTTGTTTCCGGGCATGTGTTGAAAGGTGACGTACGTACTGCTATATAAGAAGATGGAGTTTACAAGCGTAATATAAGCATTATGGTTGCATGGCATTGCATTGCTTACTTTTACATGCATGCATCAGGTGGCATGATCCATGTCTTTCTCGTTGGCAACTCTTGGAAGGTGAAAAAGCTCCATTTAATCCGAAAAGCAACAAAGCGAACCGCAGACAAACAACTTTCGAAATTATTCGATTAAGAGTTACAAAATGGCTATGGTCCTTGAGATCTTGATAAAAGATATAGATATATATTCTATCCTTATCAGAATGCTATTGGCTACAATAAAGTACTATTAAAATGATTACTTTACGTACAATCAGTTGTATTTGTTGACATTAATTATTAATTATCTTTATTAACCCTTTAAGTGGCATTGCACCCCAATGCCCCTTACTTTGTTATTTTACTCTGTCTAGCGCCAGACTCTGTCTAGCGCCTTTTACTCGTCAAGGGGAGAGTGCTGGCCCTAAATGGCTTAAATTTGTGTTAAGATGCAGAAATTCCTTTTTTATTCCAGGGGTTTATTAAGTGATTTGTTAAAGAAACTCCGACAATTGACCTCCTAAAATCTCCAAGAGTGCGGTCTCCTCACATAAAACCAATGCAAAAATCCATGCATGGCTGAACATGCTTTTGACTTCAGCATAGATGATGAGAGATGCCAGAAAATATCAACACTCCCCATTTCTTCTGTGGTTGAGGTGTAGATAAATTCTGGAATTCATTAGACGAAGTCTTAGCACTGCATGAAGCAATATTGCCTTTAGAAGAACTTTCTCCAGATAAATCTGACACATTACCAGATGTATTGTGACCAATGCTAATTTCAAAGCTGTTATCTAAACTGTTATCACCTGTACTTGCACCATCGTCATCATCATCACTTTTTGGTTTCTCTTCGCCACTACTACGGTCATTATACGGCCGTACCTCAGAAACGTGATTACAATAATCAATGACAAAGGTCTAAATTTCAAACTTTATATACACTTCAGTTAAGCGGTCGATTAAAAACCATAGAGTTCAGTATTTTGAAATCTTGTAAGAAATATATTCATAAGAAAATTTTATATATTTGTAAGATATTTAACAATTACATGAGGCTAAACATAATTAACAAGACCATCAAGGAAGAAGATTGCGTTTATTCCCTCTAAGTTGCGGAATATAGCCGCCCATTTTTATATCTTACACCTAATAACTATTGCAAACACAAAATATCCTCAAAACATTCTTCAACCACGCGCATAGTAAAACTTCGTTGTAATGTTGCGTCAGCAAAGGCTAGAACTGCCATATTTATGGCTTTATTTCTTTAACTAGCGCATGATAAAAGCACCCCCTTTATTTATAGATAGCTCGGTGCATAATAAGTAGTACATCTGTAGGAATTAGGTCATGCCTACGGATGCTACGAATTATATGTAGGCCAATCAGACACGGTATTCGCGAGGACGGCACTATTTCTTATTTATTGGACGTTTTAGTCAGAATAATTTCTTCTATTTCATTTTTAATCTGTTTGTTTCAGAAACTTAACGGATAACAATATTGAAGAAATTGAACCTGGAGCTTTTAATGATTTGGGAAACTTGACCAAATTGTAAGTAGGAAGAAATAATATGTATAATATAAGTACTCAAATAATAGAGAAAATTTACTATGCAAATGCGACATGCAAATGCAAGATATGTTCAATTAAATCCACATCTCATAAGGAGTTTCAAAGTTGTTATCACCCGGAGTACGGGTTCTTAATACAAAATATTTGTCCATAATACAACAGTAATAATCTTTATCCTATAATCTTTTCTTTTAGGGATCTGTCAAACCATAAACTTCAAAATATTTCTGGCAATTCATTTCAAGGTCTCGTTTCCTTACGTTACCTGTAAGTACCTCGTTTTCTTTATAGTCTGATATTACTTCCTCGTTTTTTCCTATCATCCCAGTACAAACTTTCCTTGTGCGAGAGAAACAGAAGTAGTAATATATGTAGTTTTCAACCTCCTTTTTGGGAGAGCAAGGGAGAGCATCATTAAATATTTAAACATCATTAGCAGATGATGGGTGAACATTATCTTTAGCATAATATGGGGAGGAGCACATTAATTATACAACTGTCGGGTTTTCCTGTGTTCAGCATATCTTGTGTGCAGAAATATGGCTTCATTGAAATATGGCTCATTATTAGTAATAAATATATTCTCGTATCTAGTGAAGTGTACTCATTCATCTCGAGTGCTAAAAACATTATAGTGCAATAATCTAATATTCAACATTTGTTATATAAACATATCTAATTGAAAGACTGAAACAGGAGCCCCCCATTTCCCTACTCCCCCCGTTCCGCCGCCTATGGAGGGGGAAGCTGGCTAGCCTGGCTTCAAGCACTGTCACAGGGTTATCCCAACGATAGAAATTTTTAGGAACTTTGATAAAATGTAATAAATATACTAAAATTTGAAAGTATATATAATCATAATGACCAATTCAAACAACATATTAAATATTGAATGTTTAGACACTTTTCGGGTTTGTCAATTCAACATGTTCTCTCCAAAACTCAATTTTTAGAACTGCCCATTTTAGGTTTTACAGAACTACCCATTTTGCAATTAGAACTGCCCATTTTGGAAAATGGAAGGCCTTAGGATGACCCCTGCCTAATAGGTTTACAAAGATACCGAGCCAGCATATCTCGGATACACTTGTTAACTAACCCAATTTCTATGAGTATGAGTATTACTATATGACTATATGACTATATGACTATATGACTATATGACTATATGACTATATGACTATATGACTATATGACTATATGACTATATGACTATATGACTATATGACTATATGACTATATGACTATATGACTATATGACTATATGACTATATGACTATACGACTATATGGCGGTTTACTGTTGTGTAAAACTACCCGAAAAATACAATGAGAACTTCGACGTTTCGAGCGAAGGCCCTTCGTCTGGAAGTTACTAACTTCTAACTTCCAGAATGCTACTAACTTCCAGACGAAGGGCCTTCGCTCGAAACGTCGAAGTCCTCATTGTATTTTTCAGGTAGTTATACACAACAGTCATTACCGCCACATTTGCTATACTCTACCCACACAGCACCGCACGTTCAATATATGACTATGTGATTATGTGAGTATGTGAGTATGTGACTATATGACTATATCACTATATGACTATGACTATATGACTGTATCACTATATGGCGATATGACTATATGACTTTATGTGGATTGAATTGAACATATCTTCCGGGTGATAACAACTTTTAAACTCCTGATGAGATGTGGATTGAATTGAGCATTACGAATCAATTCATTTGACGTTTGATGATAGTAGGTAAACATGTCTTACCTTTGTGAAGTCATCCTCAACATCAACTAATTGTGCACGTCATACAAAAGAACCTTTCATGATGTAAGTAAGTGGGGGTGTGCTAATCATCCTTACTTGCAGCAGAGAACTGAGCTCAATTGCGAAAGACGCAGCTCGACTTAATCGAGTCGAAGACTTATTAAAAACGCCAGTGGCAGCCACTGTATGACTCATGTCTGATCAGGGAGCACAGCTACGATGGAAGGGTTAGTTTGGGGCTAATCTAAACCCACCCTGTCAACATTCCCTTTGGGAGGAAATCGGAGTACCCGGAGAAAACCCACGACTTTCGATAGAGAGTTGACTGAATTTTTTCACATAAGTGTCACGAGTCCCCAGCGAGAATCGAACCCACGATCTCAGAGGTGAAAGGCGCTTGCTCTGACGACTGCGCCCCGATGTGCGTATGGATGGACGAAAACTGAATACCATCTTTGACAAATCTACTACAGTTCTGCAACACCCCTTTACGTGTATCGTAACAGGATGTACACAAAGTAGCAAGACTGTACGGGTGATGACTCTGTTGGAGAATGCTTAGAAAACTATAAGTCCACCTCCTCAGCGTATCATTTGGTGTTATGGCCAATGGCAGCCATCCTATTTTGATATGATGAGAACAATGCCTGGAATAGTATTCAATAAAGGAATACCTGAAGATATGGACAAAGCGGATTATCTAGATGTGTCTCAACGGAATTCGATCGTACTGGATCAGCCAAGCGTATACACGAATCGCGAAATCCGGCTACGCATCCAAATGACGCGTTCTGAGTCGGGCAAAAATCGCAGTTTAAGAAAAACATGTAGCTGTGACTGGATGATTTAAAATATGCGTATTAAAGTATTAAAATGTTCAGTCGTGCATTCGTGTTTTTATTGTTGTGATATGTAATCGAATATGCACGAATGCATGACTGAACATTTGAATACTTTAATACGCATATTTTAAATCATCCAGTCACAGCTACATGTTTTTCTTTAACTGTGATTTTTGCCCGAATTTCGCGATTCGTGTATAGCTGACCGCTTTATATAAAGCAGTCATCACAGAAATTTGAACGTCATTTACATTGTCCAAAATATAGATCATCAGGGCAAAGAAATTAGAGATTTTAGTCAACCTCGTCCCCAGGGTCTTGATGGTGACCGCGGTGAACGGACAAGACCCTGGACAACTTGGCAAAAATGTCCAAGATTCTTGGACATTTATCGCATACGTAATAGCGGCAACATATCTGTTGCTGACTGGAATCAGCGCCCGCACTTACGGTTTTCTTGGTATTGTTATTTTAATGTTTTGTTATATTATTTATCTATTTCTCAAAGTTTGAACAAATTGTACGAAATCATATTTAATAAGTCGGTCGAATATACATGTCCGCCTTCGATTCTTCAAAATGCTTTGGTTTCTAAACTTTATTGATCGTATTTGTTGACATGTTAAGACGATGAACGATGTGCGATATTTATTTGGGCTTCAAACAAGACTGACAGTGTTCTGTATTCAAGTGTTGCAATTATATGATTGGAAAGAGCTACCGAATTCTAATGGTCCCAGTAATAATGCATTCCCAAGCCGGTATTTATTTTATATTTGATAAAGGTAAGATGACTTCAGTTCAGTTTTATTTTCACATGCTACTGAGCTACTCTAAATTCGCTCTAGCTGTCTCAGAGTGTTTCAGTCCTTCATAAAGATTATAATATAGAGCAAGACTCGATCAGTGGTGTGTTCTATATTTTCTGAGCAAAATTTTATTCTGTTTTCCATATGCAGCACATTGCTATTTTCATTCTCTGTTTTGATGCATGCTTTGGAGTGATATCTGTTTCTGTTATTCAAATACTGTAGTCACCACTCGCCACGTTAAATATGTTACAACAACAACTCTTGATAATTATATTTTTAAGGAATCAATGTGTAATGGAAGGTGACATGCTGATCATCACAACCTCAATGCCCACACTGTGCTAACGACCTATGTGATGTACTCTTATCATAGATTTGCCATTACCAGCTCATTCGTATACAGTCCAACCCCTCTAATATGGACAATATAGGAACACAGCAAAGTGTTTGCATTAGGTGTCCTTTTCATAGAGGGTTTTTTGAAATTTAATATATTTTACTTCTGGATATTGAAAACTGTCCATATTATAGAGAGGTGTCCATATTGGAGAGGTGCCCATAAGGATAGGCTAAGCTGTGTTCTTTCCTCCTGACTGCACATTTTGGGTACTTGAATACTAGTAACCACATTATATGTTCCAAGAGCCATCAACAATTGAAAATAGTATGTAACTATATTATATATCTATTTAGAACAATTACAAGACTTACAATATACAGAATAATACTCATTTTAACATGACAATGAAAGTAACAGGGATATGTGATGTAAATACCAAACTATATTATCATTAGAAATTTGCAATATGAATCTTAAACTATAATTTTTACCATAAATTGTAAATATTTTATTGAAGAAACAAATAAATGAAACTCAAAACATCCATAATGAAAGAGAGGCATGCAAAGTTGGGGGCACTTAGCTGGTTAGCTGACTGAATACAGAGATCAAAATCTCCCAACATTTCCCAAAATTATAAGAAAAGCAAATTATGCTGTGGTTTATCTGTCTTGTACCTTAGCTCTGAAACAAGAAGGGTGTATTCGTGAACAAATGCATATACTGCAGCATTAGCAAGCTAGGATACTTGGTCAGCTATTGACTTTTAATACTAGTTAGCTAATCAGTATTAGCCATAAATAATTGGGTTGACCAGAGTATCTGCTCAGGTTCCTGGTAATCCATTAGTCTCAATGTTCCCTACTTTGTTATTTCCCTTGGTCTGAACCCAGATAATTTTTCTTGTCAAGGGGAAATTGTTGGACAATAATGATTACTGGTTAGTGAAGTTTTGTTTGGTTTACTTGTAGAATATATCTAGGTTGGAGGCCCACATGGTACTGATGGTAGAACCTACCATGGCAAAAAAAGCTAGATATTCACACTAAACATGAGCTTGCTTTCATTCATGAGTTGCAAATTACATGTTAATAGATACTCAGTTCAAATATAAACTATGTTTTAAAAGACTAAATTCCTAAATTTTAATGTTCATGTCAGTCACTGTGTTCAAGCTTGCTTTTTCTCAGGTCCATGTTAACAACATCTGAAATAGAAATGCCACAAACAATATTAGATGAGTAGTGTTGAACTTGACAATAACTAAGGAAAACATGCTATTAAAAACTTATAATTTGTTACATCTTGACCTTCAGACCTTCAATCAAACAACAGATTGTAAATATAACATACAAGAGTATATACTATTTATATTATTTACAATCTGTTGATTGTAGATTGTACATGTAAACAAGATCAAGATGTACATTTCCTAACATCAAGATGTTGATTTTATACTTGATTATTATACGAGATATTATCTCTGCTATTATTCATCAGTCAATTCTAGCATTGCCCACGCATCCCCCCCCCCGGGCATTTGCAAACGTTCTTTGCCCAAGGGCCATGCATTAGTACTTGCAAAATATCCCCGGGGCCGGGCGTTTGTTCACCAGAAATGATTGTGGTTTCTGTAGCAGCTGCGACGAACATGTGCGCTGCCATGAATATGGATGAAAGTATTTGTGTCATATACACAAACAAAATTCATCATTGAATTAAGAATGTAAAACTTTATCTCATGATATTCTGACGCAATATATGTGTTGGTGTGCCCTGGGGCTGGGCATTTGTAATCATTTCTTTGCCCAGGGGTGGGGCATTGTTGCCCTTTTTCTGCCCAGCCCCAGGGAATTGTACACTTAGAGAAAAAAATAAGTGCAAATGTCTGGGACCGGGAGGATGGGCAATGCTATAATTGACTGATGCATGAGGCGATAACTTTTCTAAGTTGGTCTTTCAAAATGGTCTTTAATTGTGAATGTTTGCTTTCATTGCAAAATGTTGTCGATATTTTCATTGACTTTTCTCAAGCAGTGACTCAAAAATCCGGTCAATATATACGTAAATTACGATAACTAAACAGCAAATTAGAAGCCACATAACCTAAACAATCAAATTTGATGCACATGTTACAGAATTATCGATACATACCTGTGAAAATACGCGACTTGTCATGAGAAAATCAGAAAATACGAGTCAAACCTCCAACAATTATATTAAATCATCCGGTCGACGAAAAATTCCATTGTCGGAAGTCTGCAGAGCATTTCAAGATGGCAACCAATCACCGTGCTCTAGAACGTTGACCAATGAGATGGCGATCTCCTCCCAAGTTTTCCAGCGTCTTGTCCGTTCACTGCGGTCACCATCAAGACCCTGGGGACGAGGTTGGATATTAGTCCCTAAATATCGTGCTTTTTAAGTTACCAGATATAAACAAGAAATCTCTATAATTGCAAGACAAATTTATCCCGGCAGAATGCGAGAGTTTATGAGTTCTTATGAAGAAGCGACGAGTCGTTCCCGTGGGTATTCGATGTTGGATTTGAAAGCTGCAGCAGATGATCAACAACAACCCAAAACAAATGTATTGCCAGGCAAGGCTGAGGCTTTAGTCGAATTTGTGCGGAAACAGTCCTATCACCAACCACCCCTTGCAAATGCAATGTATAACACCGAGCAGCGAATGCAAGAGATTATTGAAGTACCACAGCTTACCATGGGTTGAGAAAAGCAAGCTTTAATCTGACCAACTTAAGGTTTCTTACTTTTAAAAACAAGATCGATTTTGCGGTACACCGTCCTGCAATTTTTGAAACTCCAGATATTGTTGAAGATGCTGCTCCTGAACCGAAAGATATAACACACAGTGCCTGTCACTGCTAAACTTGGCTTTCTCACATCACCACCAACGGAAGAAGAACGGCCCTAACTCAAACACAAGTTTTTCCACAATTGGGTAGGCTCTTCAGATTGGAGACCTAAAGATTTAGCAATGATGACGCCAGAGCAACGAGAAGGTTACGAACAAAGACTACTTCACGCGAGACCAAAATATATTCCTATGAGAGCTGAGGATATTGCAAGATTATCACCTGAAGACAGATAAGAATATGAGAACTCTTTAAAGATACAAAAGACACTAAACGATACGCTCTTAGAAATAGACCTTATTAGCGTTGTAAAAGAAATTTTAACCAATAAATGTGTTTGAAAATGAATTCTGTGTGTGCTGACTAACGATGTACGTTGTACAATATTTCCCCGTCCTATAATTACATATTTTGTCCTCATGTAAATCCGACAGTTAATTGCCCGTAATTAACAACGCACAACGCACCGACAACGCACAACGAAATAACAACGCACAGCTAAACCGGTTTATATGCAAAGTTTGTATATGCTTGTAAAACTTGTTGAAATCTCACTTGTTTACACTATTAGGTCGCTATATTGCCTTCTCAAAAACAAACACTTCACCAGATATGAGAGTGTATTATAATCGAAAATTATACGACAACAAAGCCCAAAAAATATGTTAAACTAAGCAAATTGCATAATTAATGAGATATCAAAGGACTGGTCCGACCCTTGCCCCCCCACTCTCATATGCTAATAAGTTTATAAATCCATGCAACATTTTTTAGCACAAAATATTCTGATCTCAAAGGAATAGGACCGAGTTTTTTAATTAATAAGTGTTTATGTTAATTACGTAATGCACCCCCCTCATATGCTAATAATGTTTGAGTATTTAATGATGATCCCCCTTGCTACCCCCCCCCCCCCAAAAAAAGGTGTTGAAAACAATATATATTACCACTAACAGTATAGCGGGAGAAAACCTATCGCTTTGGCTATATATAGTGTGTAGAAGCTACAGCGCGAATTTAACACAAGCATGCAGGATATCGTACGTGCAAGGAACTAGAGATCCTTCAGGGGGGAGGGGTGATTTCTGCATGGCTGGTTCAATTCAAAACAAGGAGGTAAAATCAAGAAATTGTATGATATTTCGTCTAATATTCTAGAAAATGTCCCTCCTCATTGGACTACTCGAATCGATAACTACTCAAATTGTTGCGTATAATCATTTTAGACATTCTGCAAAATCGCTTCAAAACACGTCATAAAAGACGTTTTAGTCTGAATATTTTCTTCTCTTTTATTTTCATCCCTTTGTTGTAGAGTCTTAACGAATAATAATATTAAAAAGATTGGGCGAGGAGCCTTTAATGATTTGGGAAATTTGATCAAGTTGTAAGTATGGATATTATCTGTCTAATAATGCATAAAATAACAGTTTTAACAATTATTCAATAGATTTTAAGAAAAAATATACTCCGCGAAGAGAAATGACATGGAAACTTAAGATATGTTAAATTCAATTCATATATATCCTCAGTTTGCTACAGTTCCGAATAGAGTTTTCTTATGTAGTATACTCGCCCATAACACAATGTCAAACCGCAAACTGTCCTTACGTCACCTGAAAGTACCTCGTTTTCTTTATAGTTTAATATTATTTCTTAAAATATTTTTTCCTACACAACTCTCGTAGACTCTTGCTCCTTGTGGGAGAAAGTCGAATTAGCCGGAGAAAACTTATCGCGTCCACTATATATTTTTACGTAACTATAGAGGCCAGAGCTATCGAACAGTTCACCCAGGATCTCAGACGTGGAAGGCGCCTACCCTAACTGCAGTGCATCCAAGGTCGTCGTGAGCGTGGGAATCATCCCTGCATCAATTGTCATTGGGAAAGTTTTTACATTTTGGCATGTTCTCCCATTGCACTGCACCATAATCGAAAATTACTATCTAAATCACAAAGTTACTGCATTTGTATGGTCATTTTAGAAGTAATTCCTTTGCAGGAATTGAGATCAGTACACAGGTTCCCAAAATTTAATATGTTCTAAGCAAAGAATACCACCAAACCTTCCTATTTCCCCACACCTCACAAAAGTGATTGCTAGAATGATAATGGGAAAATTTTTATTTCAAATCTTTTATTTATAGAGGGACGGTTAAAAAACAAAAAATTATCTGGAAATCTATACTAAGCAAATTATGTGTAACACATTGTTATATATTTCCGTGATATTTAACAACTATTTGACGTGGCTATGCGTGATTAGTAAGACTATCCAGACCGAAGGTTCTGTTATCTCGCCTTAAATTGTGGAATGCCCGTTCATTTTGAAATCTTACAATTACTAATCTCTTGTAAACATAAATATTACATTTCATTACGTTTTAGTCAAAATAATTTCTACTCTCTCAATTCTATTCCGTTTGTCTTAGAGACTTAACGAATAATGGTATTGAAGACATTGAGCAAGGAGCCTTTAACGATTTGCAAAGTTTGACCGATTTGTAAGTATTGGTTAAATTATATTTATAGTACAAACATGTTCGATAAAAAATAAAGAGAACATATACTTCGCCGATAGAAACATGCTAGCGACATGTAGACCTAAGATATGTTAAATGAATTCATCTCTTTAGTTTACTAGGTGTTTGTATTCGGATGACTGTTTTATTTTGTCCATTATACGACAATGACATTTCTATTTTTCAATCTTTTCTTTTAGGGATCTTTCAAACCAAAAACTTCAAAATATTCCTGAGAAAGTATTTCAAGGCCTCGTGTCCTTACGTAACCTGTAAGTACCGCGTTTTCTATATAGTTTGATATTACTTCCTAATCTATTTTCTGAAACAACCCTCTTGGAATCTTACTCAGCATAAACTATCCTTGTGGGAGAGAACCAGAGTAACCAAAGAAAACCGATGGCGTTCATTATACTATAGAAGCGACAGCCAGTATTTAACTTAGGGTCTCAGATGTACAAAACGCTTTCTCTGACTACAGTGCATCAAAGGACAAAGGTGGTCGCGAGCTGGGTTTGGATTGAATACCTACACCAAATTCAATTGATCATAGTCATGGACAGTCATCCTTATTATGGACTATAGTCATTATATTCATGGACAATAGTCAATATAGCTATGGTCTATAGTCATCATATTTTGGATTATAGTCATCCTAGTCATGGACTATAATCATAATAGTGATGGACTATAGTCATCATAGTCATGGACTATATGTATTACCGTCGATATAAATGTGACTCATCTTCCTTGTTTTAAATCATTCAACATTGACTCTTGAGATGTAAAGATGTCTTTTCAGTGCGATGTTTGTGGTAAAATGTTTGCAAATGCAAGTAATCGCCCTCGCTTTAAGAGCGCTGTCCATGCATATGAAAATCGTAATCTTAGACACAAATCCTTGCTGGTCAATGGACTTACAATCATGAAACACCACTTTACTTGTATCGTGGCGGGCTGTACGCAAAATGGTAAAAGTGTATTGGTGAAAACTCTCTTGGAAAATGCACAGAAAACTATCAGTCTACCTCCACAACGTATCGTCTAGTGCTATGGACAGTTTTTTGCGTCCTTTAAACCCATCCATATCAATAATTCCTACTACTCTGCGTAGAAACTCCGTTTTAATGGGGCGAACTTGCTTGTTGGGCGGACTGTTAGAAAATGATAAAGTCAGCAAAATTTCTCAGCTTTGGGCTGTCTGTTAATCTGCTCCCACGCCCAAATCGGGACAAGTACCTATTGTTGTTTGATATTACATCCTAATCTATTTTCCAGTCAACTCATTATCAGCATAGCTTTCTTTCTTTCTTTCTAGGAAAGTAACTGTAAAAAAACCTGTCGCTTTTACCAACATTTTACGGGACTATTGAAGCCACAGTGAGAATTTAACCAGGGATATCAGTATAGCTTTCTTTCTGGGAAACTAACTTTTAAATAAAACTATCGTTTGACCAACATTTTACAGGACTACAGAAGCCACAGTGAGA
Organism: Trachythela sp. YZ-2020; assembly: GCA_016169945.1. Classification (NCBI taxonomy): domain Eukaryota; kingdom Metazoa; phylum Cnidaria; class Anthozoa; order Malacalcyonacea; family Clavulariidae; genus Trachythela; species Trachythela sp. YZ-2020. The sequence goes on along the minus strand of JADLSH010000126.1, from coordinate 1,896,418 downwards.
ATTTAACCAGGGATATCAGTCGTACAAGGAGCTTCCTCAGACTACGGTGCATCCAACGACATCCCGAGAGCGTGGGGATGAATTCCTGCACCAACTCTTTAAGGGAAAAAATATCATCAAAACCTTTTGACATTTCGACTAAAATTTTGGAAAATACACACTCATTGCATAATTAACCTGAATCGACAACTACTCTTTTTGTTCTTGCAATTGTTGCGTATAATAATTACTTTTACATAACTCATTGGCAAAATCCCTTCAGAAATGGTCAGAAATATCACTACTGAAGTTCCTCAAAGTTGAATATATAATGAGCGAAGAATACAATTAATGCTCCAATTCGTTTAGTTAATATTTAAAACAATTCAGAGACAATAAAGTACACACAATGTTGTGGGAGAAGGGTTGTTTGGCGAGAAATGCTCCGATTATACTTTAAACTGAGGCCAAAGTGTCACCCCACAGACTCATTGTTTAAACTAATTAATGTCCTCAGGGGGTATTGGTCCCCATGTTGGACTCCAGTGTAATTGATGTCCTCAGGGGGTATTGGTCCCCATGTTGGACTGGTGACGTCCTCAGGGGGTATTGGTCCCCCATGTTGGACTGGTGCAATTAATGTCCTCATGGGGTATTGGTCCCCATGTTGGACTCTAGTGTAATTGTTTTCCTCAGGGGGTATTGGTCCCCATGTTGGACTGGTGACGTCCTCAGGGGGTATTGGTCTCCATGTTGGACTGGTGACGTCGTCAGGGGGTATTGGTCCCCATGTTGGACTGGTGCAATTAATGTCCTCAGGGGGTATTGGTCCCCATGTTGGACTGGTGACGTCCTCAGGGGGTATTGGTCCCCATGTTGGACTGGTGCAATTAATGTCCTCAGGGGGTAGTGGTCCCCATGTTGGACATGCAATTGAAGGTAACCAGACTTTGCACAACTTTACTTTTTATCCGAACGCTTGTTTCATTAACTTAACTTTATAATGCCTATGGGCATGTATAAACTTGCTTTAATGCTCCAATTCGTTTAGTTAATATTTAAAACAATTCAGAGACAATAAAGTACACACAATGTTGTGGGAGAAGGGTTGTTTGGGGAGAAATGCTCCGATTATGCTTTAAACTGAGGCCAAAGTGTCACCCCACAGACTCATTGTTTAAACTAATTAATGTCCTCAGGGGGTATTGGTCCCCATGTTGGACTCTAGTGTAATTGATGTCCTCAGGGGGTATTGGTCCCCATGTTGGACTGGTGACGTCCTCAGGGGGTATTGGTCCCCATGTTGGACTGGTGCAATTAATGTCCTCAGGGGGTATTGGTCCCCATGTTCGACTGGTGACGTCCTCAGGGGGTATTGGTCCCCATGTTGGACTGGTGCAATTAATGTCCTCAGGGGGTAGTGGTCCCCATGTTGGTCATGATCTACTTTAATCTAATATTTTAACTGTATAGTACATCGATTTGTAAGTCTATGGGGTTGAGGGTGACCTTTGGGAGCACTCCATCCCCACAAATGTGCAGCATGCGCATTCCCCATAGACGAAACACCCTCCCCCTGAAAGTTGGACCAGAAATTTTATTGAGATAGAATTTCAAATCTTGGCCAGTGTGGCTGCAACATTCAATAGTGTTGATGAAGGAGTTTGTATATATCGTTCATAACAATCCGAAGACCAGCGGACCCAAAGTTTTAAAGAGCCAGGAAGGTAATTTTGCTGCGGCTGCTGTAGTTGCAGCACCAATTCTGTAGCTATGACCCGCAAAGTTTGAGGCGTTGAACCCGGCTTGACTGAGCAATTTCCTTGTTTTGAGTGTTAGGGCCTGTTTTGTGAGTGGTTTACCCGCAACATTTACAAACAGAGGCCCTGATTTTGGCTGCCTTATGGCTAAATATTGTTTCATGGCCAACACTGGACAAAGGGATGTGTTTGCTCCTCCATTACTTATTACATGTCCTACTCTGAAGGGGTCAGTTTTGGATTCTTTTATCCGTATGAACATGGCAGTAGTTGGTTGTAGTTCGTTGGAAAAAACAACATCTTCTGGCATTTGGTGGGAATCAGAATTGAATTTTGAGTTGAATTTAACTCTCCAAGCCGCAAAAAAAACAAAAACCTATTCGGCCCCATGCCTTAAATTAAAATCTTCTACTTTAGCTACAAAAATAGGTGTTAGTGGTCTAACTACATTACTATCGTAATGCACGCGAAAGCGTGGCACAGATGTTGTCTCGAGTGCTATTTGCTCGTGTGCTATTTGCTCGCGATATCGACAATCGTCTCGGCTTCTGCGGCGGTATTGTTCGATGAAGACGTTGAAGCATGTTGTTGCAGTCTCGCGATCAATGTGTTTCAACGGCCGTGGTCAGACGCTAGTCCTTTGTCTATAAAAGTATTGTTGTCGAAGCTCGTTGAATTGCATTCTCCGCGCGTTGTCGTCGAACAGGAGGCATAGCTCCGCAGAAGTATGTCCAGGAGTTGCGATATATTATAATATCTGCTCGCACGCCCAAATCGGGACAAGTACCTATTGTTGTTTGATATTACATCCTAATCTATTTTCCAGTCAACTCATTATCAGCATAGCTTTCTTTCTTTCTTTCTGGGAAAGTAACTGTAAAAAAACCTGTCGCTTTTACCAACATTTTACGGGACTATTGAAGCCACAGTGAGAATTTAACCAGGGATATCAGTATAGCTTTCTTTCTGGGAAACTAACTTTTAAATATAACTATCGTTTGACCAACATTTTACAGGACTACAGAAGCCACAGTGAGAATTTAACCAGGGATATCAGTCGTACAAGGAGCTTCCTCAGACTACGGTGCATCCAAGGACATCCCGAGCGTGGGGATGAATTCCTGCACCAACTCTTTAAGGGAAAAAAATATCATCAAAACCTTTCGACATTTCGACTAAAATTTTGGAAAATATACACTCATTGCATAACCTGAATCGACAACTACTCTTTTTGTTCTTGCAATTGTTGCGTATAATAATTACTTTTACATAACTCATTGGAAAAATCCCTTCAGAAATGGTCAGAAATATCACTACTGAAGTTCCTCAAAATTGAATATATAATGAGCGAAGAATACAACCAAACCTTTTCCTTCTTCCGTACCTCGGAAACGTGATTACAATAATCAATGGCAAAGGTCAACATTTCAAACTTTATATTTCAAACTTTATATTTCAAACTTTATATACACTTCAGATAAGCGGTCGATTAAAAACCAAACCGAGTACAGTATCTTGAAATCTTGTAAGAAATATATTCATAACAAAATTTTATACATTTGTAAGATAAGCTAAGAAATTTAACAATTACATGAGGCTAAACATAATTAACAAGACCATCGAGAACGAAGATTAAGTTTTCTTCCAATCTCCATCTAAATTGCGGAATATAGCCGTCCATTTTGATATCTACACCTAATAACTATTGCAAATACAAAATATCCTCAAAACGTTCTTCAACCACGCAAAGTAAAACTTCGTTGTAATGTTGGATTGGGGTTCGTCAGAGGTAATTTTTCAGTAGGGAAATTAGGAAACAGTTGCGTCGGCAAAGGACAAAACTGCCATATTTCTGGCTTTATTTCTTTGACTAGCTTATGATAAAAGCACCCCCTTCATTTATAGATAGCTCAGTGTATAACATGTGGTAACATCTGTAGCAATTAGGTCATGGCTACGGATGCTAGGAATGATATGTAGGCAAACAGACATTCAGACACGCATTCGCGATGACGGCACTATTTCTTATTTCTTGGACGTTTTAGTCAGAATAATAATAGTTTTAATCTGTTTGTTTCAGAAACTTAACGTATAATATTATTGGAGAAATTGAGCCTGGAGCTTTTAATGATTTGGGAAACTTGACAAAATTGTAAGTACGATGAAATAATATGTATTATATGAGTATTCAAAATAATAGAGAGAGAAAGCTCCGCGAATAGATGCGAGATGCAAATGCAAGATATGTTCAATTCAATCCACATCTCATCAGGAGTTTTAAAGTGTTATCACCAAGAGTACGGGTTCTTAATACAAAATATTTGTCAATAATACAACAGTAATAATCTTTATCCTATAATCTTTTCTTTTAGGGATCTGTCAAACCATAAACTTCAAAATATTCCTGGCAATTCATTTCAAGGTCTCGTTTCCTTACGTTACCTGTAAGTACCTCGTTTTCTTAATAGTTTGATATTACTTCCTCGTGTATTTTTCCATCATCCCAGTATAAACTTTCCTTGTGCGAGAGAAAGAGAAGTACTAACATATGTAGTTTTCACCCTCCTTTGGGGGGTGAGGGGGGGGGGTGGAAGGGAGAGCATCATTAAATATTTAAACATCATTAGCGTATGATGTGTGAACATTATCTTTAGCATAATATGGGGATGCGAACAATAATTATACTACTGTCGGATTTTGCTGTGTTCAGCATATCTTGTATGCAGAAATATGGCTTTACTGTCGTAAACATTTCGATTTATAAACTCATTATTAGTAATAAATATATTATTTTATCTAGTGAAGTGTTTATACGACGTAATAACAAACAGCTTTTTTAGAGAACCAATATATAGCGACCCTTGACCTAGTAAACTATTATTACCAAAAGAACGACGCTAAACCTAATAGATTTACAAAAATACCGAGCCCGCATATCTCGCATATACTTGTTAACTAACCCAATTTCTATAAATATGAATATGACTATTTATTTTATTTTATTTTTTTTTTATTTTTTATTTTTTATTTTAATTGGTTTGTCACAAATTAACTCATTTACAATACCATAACTAAAACAACGATTAGGTTAACGAACGTACATAATTGTGACAGGAGAAAGGAACAGGACTTTCGTCCCAATTGATACCTGACCCCTAATGATACGGAACAACACACATGCATTAAATTATTAAAACCTATTTACAACCTATGTCGAGCCCGGAGGCATGTACGTAGACAGTTTGGATGTGTATAACGTTTGAAGGTTATTCTTGAATGCAGGAAGGGAATTTGAAGCTTTGATTGTAGAAGGTAGAGCGTTCCATAGTTTAACTGATCTAATAAAGAATGAATTTCTAAAGTAATTTTGTTTATGTTTGACTAAGAGATTATAGTTGTTGTCATCATAATTGCGTGATCTATAGCCAGGTTCGAAAGTACTTAAAAAATTGTTCACATCAGTAGCGATTAGACCAGTTCTAGATTTAAAAAGAAAAGTTAAATCTGAGATGTTTCTTCTGAACTCAAGTGGGAGAAGGTTAGTTGCAACGAGTCTTTCTGCATATGTCAGCTGCTGTGGATAGTTGAGGATAAATTTTGTTGCCCTTCGCTGGATATTCTCGATTAGTGCCCGATGCTTTACCGTATAAGGTGACCATAGGTTACTAGCATATTCTAATTTGGGCCTTACGAGAGCGCAGTACAACATTTTCCTGATTCGTACATCAGTCAACTCCTTAGACAGTCTCTTTATCATTCCTAGTGTTTTGTTGGCTTTGGCCACAGTCAGTTCTATATGTTTTGACCAGGATAAATCATGTGATATGGTCACACCAAGGTCTTTAACAGTCGAGACACATTCTAGTTCTTTACCTTCCAAATTGTAATGTACGTCACTTTCTGTTTTCTTTTTCGATATTCGAAGAACTTGGCATTTGATTTCGTTAAATTTCATTGCCCAGTCAAGACTCCATTTATGCAATCTCTCTAGGTCGTTTTGTAGATCGTTTCTTGAATCTGGAAGATCAATAGACTTGTATAGCTTGGAGTCATCAGCAAAAAGAGCGATTGTTGATTGGGACTGGATGTAGTTAGGGGCGTCGTTGACATAAATAAGAAACAACAGAGGACCCAGTATGGATCCTTGGGGAACACCAGATGTAATAGGAAGCCAGTCAGAGAAAACACCATCGAGGGCAACTCTTTGATGTCTGTTCGTGAGATAGCTGCGAAACCACGAGAGTAGAGATCCAGATATACCATAACCGTTTAGTTTAAGCAGTAATAAGTTGTGCGGAACTTTATCAAAAGCTTTTGATAAGTCTAGATAGATCACGTCAACTTCTCTACCCGATGCGACAGATTCTAAAATGTTATGGTAAACCTCTAGTAGTTGCGTTGTGGTTGATCGTCCTCGTAAAAAGCCGTGTTGAAGATGGTATATCAAGGGTGAGAGGTGATCGTAGCTGTGGTTAAAAATGCAACGTTCTAACACTTTAGACAGGACACATAGTAGGGAAATTGGTCGATAGTTGGATTTTACCGTTGAATCATCTTTCTTAAACACAGGGGTAATATTAGCGAATTTCCATTCGGTTGGCACCACACCAAGAGAAAGGGATAGATTGAATAGTCTGCACAGGGAGGGAGCGATCTCATAAGCGACCTCTTTCAACATTCTACATGGGATACCATCTGGTCCGCTAGCCTTGTTAGGATCTAGATTACGAAGTACTCTCGCAACTTCCTCTTGAGTCAGCTCGATTTCAGCGAGCTGATTATTAATTGGTGGTGATGAAGTTGGAGTCAATAGACTATATGAATATGACTATATGACTATATGACTATATGACTATATGACTATATGACTATATGACTATATGACTATATGACTATATGACTATATGACTATATGACTATATGACTATATGACTATATGACTCTATGACTATATGACTATATGACTCTATGACTATATGACTATATGACTATATGACTATATGACTATATGACTATATGACTATATGACTATATGACTATATGACTATATGACTATATGACTATATGACTATATGACTATATGACTATATGACTATATGACTATATGACTATATGACTATATGACTATATGACTATATGACTATATGACTATATGACTATATGAGTATATGACTATATGACTATATGACTATATGACTATATGACTATATGACTTATATGACTATATGACTATGACTATATGACTATGGCTATAGTTCATGACTATAATCCATGACCATAATCGGACTATAGTCCATGATTATGACTATGACCATAGACAATGGCTATAGCCAATGACTATGACTCACTATGACTATCAGCCAAGCTCTACGATTGAATCCTAAGATTGAATCATTGAATCCTAAGATTGAATCATTGAATCCTAATATTGAATCATTGTATCCTAAGAGTGAATTATATGAATCCTAAGATTGAATCGTTGAATCCTAAGATTGAATCATGGAATTCTAAGATTGAATCATTGATCCTAAGAATGAGTAATTGAATCCTAACATTGATTCATTGAATCCAAAGAGTGAATCATTGAATCCTAAGATTGAGTCAGTGAATATTTGAACGTAACCAATCAGATAAATAGTGAGATACATTACGAATCAATTCATTTGACGCTTGATGATAGTAGGTAAACATGTCTTATCTTGGTGAAGTTAAAGGAAAGTCATTCTCAACATCAACTAATCGTGCACGTCACAAAAGAACCTTTCATGATGGGCGTATAAATGGACGATAACTGAATACCATCCTTGACAAATCTACTACAATTCTGGAACAGCCCTTTACGTGTATCGTAGCAGGATGTACACAAAGTGGCAAGACTATGGGTGAAGACCCTGTTGGAGAATGCTAAGAAAACTATAAGTCCACCTCCTCAGCGTATCATTTGGTGTTATGCCCAATGTCAGCTACCCTATTTTGATATGATGAGAACACTGCCTGGAATAGAATTCAATAAAGGAATAGCTGAAGATAGCGACAAGCAGATTATCTAGATGTGTCTCAACGGAATTTGATCGTACTGGACGATCTTATGGCGCAATCTGGCAAGGACAAGCGTATAGCTGACCTCTTTACATAAAGCAGTCATCACAGAAATTTGTCCGTCATCTACATTGTCCAACATATATTTCATCAGGGCAAAGAAATGAGAAATATTATTCTCAACCCCTATTATATCGTGCTTTCTAAGTTACCAGAAATAAACAAGAAATCTCTATGATTGCAAGACAAATTTATTCCGGCAGAGTGCGAGAGTTTATGAGTAGTTATGAAGGAGCCACGGGTCGTTCTCATGGGTATTTTATGTTGGATTTGAAAGCTACAACAGATTATCAACAACGACTCAAAACAAATCTGTTGCCAGGCAAGGCTGAGGCTTTAGTCAAATATGTGCGGAAGCAATCCTATCACCAACCACCCCTTGCAAATGCAATCTATAACAACGAGCAGCGAATGCAAGAGATCATTGAAGCACCACAGCTTACCGCGGTTGACAAAAGGAAGCTTTATTCTGACCAACTTAATCGGTTTCTTACTTTAAGGAACAAGATAGATTTTCCGGTACACCGTCCAGTAATTGTTCAAACTCCAGATATTGTTGAAGATGCTGCTCCTGAACCTAAAGGGATAACACCATAGGTGCCTGTCACTGCTAAACCTACCTTTCTCACACCACCACCAGCACCAACAGAAGAAGAACGGCCCTAACTCAAACACAGGTTTTTGCCCAATTGGGTAGACACTTCATATTGGAGACCAAAGATTTAGCAATGACGACGCCAGAGCAACGAGAAGGTTACGAAAACAGACTACTTCACGTGAGACCAAAATACATTCCTATGAAGGCTGAGAATATTGCAAGATTATCACCTGAAGACAGACAAGAATATGAGAAATCTTTAAAGACACAAAAGACACCTAAACGATACGCTCTTAGGAGCAGACCTTATTAACGTTGTAAAATAAATTTTAATCAATAAATGTGTTGAAATGAATTCTGTGTGTGCTGACTAACATTTTGTACATTGTACAATATTTCCCCGTCCTATAATTACATATTTTGTCCTTATGCATGCAAACCTGACAGTTAATTTCCCGTAATTACCTAACAATGCACAGCTAAACCGGTTATATGCAAAGTTTGTATATGCTTGTAAAACTTGTTGAAATCTCGCTTGTATACAATTTACTATAGATATAATCGCGTGGAACTTTGTAACTTATTAAGTCGCTATATTGGCCGTCTCAGAAAGAAACACTTCACTAGATACGAGAGTGTATTATAATCGAAAATTATACGACAACAACAGCCACAAAATATGTTAAAATCAGCAAATTGCATAATTAATGAGATATCAAAGGAGTGGCCGACCCTTGCTTCCTCCCATCTGACCCTCCCCCCCCTCCCCTCATATGCATATGCAAAGTCCATATTTTTAAACACAAAATATGCTTAACTCAGAAAATTTAACCTTATCTCGATCCCTGACGTGATTAGTGAAGATTGAGAAGTCTCAAAGGAATAGGACCGAGTTGTATAATTAGTAAATGTTTATGTTAATTACGTAATGCGCCTAATCATATGCTAATGATGTTTCAATATTTAATGATGCTCCCCTATGCCCCCCCCAAGAAAAAAGGGGTTGAAGACAGTATATATTACTACTAACAGTGTAGCGGGAGAAAACCTATCGCTTTGGCTATATTTTTCCGTGAGTCTGTAGAAGCTAAGCGAGAATTAAGTCATGTATACTGGATATCAGACGTGCATGGAACTTGAGATCGTTCAGGGGGGAGGGGTGATGTCTGCATGGCTGGATCAATTCAAAACGAGAAGGTAAAATAAAGAAATTGTATGATATTTCGTCTAATATTCTAGAAAATGTCCCTCCTCATTGGACTACTCGAATCGATAACTACTCAAATTGTTGCGTATAATCATTTTAGACATAATTCATCTGCAAAATCGCTTCAAAAGACCTCATAAAAGACGCTTTAGTCTGAATATTTTCTCCTTTATTTTCATCCCTTTGTTGTAGAGTCTTAACGAATAATAATATTAAAAAGATTGGGCGAGGAGCCTTTAATGATTTGGGAAATTTGATCAAGTTGTAAGTATGGATATTATCTGTCTAATAATGCATAAAATAACAGTTTTAACAAATATTCAATAGATTTTAAGAAAAGATATACTCCGCGAAGAGAAATGACATGAAAACTTAAGATATGTTAAATTCAATTCATATATATCTTCATTTTGTTACAGTTCCGAATAAGGTTTATTTATATAGTATACTCGCCCTTACGTCACCTGTAAGTACCTCGTTTTCTATATAGTTTAATAGTACTTCTTAAAATCTTTTTTCCTAAACAACTCTGGTAGACTCTTGCTCCTTGTTGGGGAAAGTTGGAGAATTCGGAGAAATTATCGAGTCGACTATATATATATTTTACGTAACTATAGAAGCCAGAACGATCGAACATTTGACCGAGGATCTCAGACGTGCAAGGCGGTGCATCCAAGGTCGTCGTGAGCGTGGGGATCATCCCTGCATCAACTGTCATTGGGAAAGTTTTGACATTTTGACATATACTCCTATTGCACTATACCATAATCGAAAATTACTATCTATATCACTAAAGTTACTGTGTATGGTCATTTTAGAAGTGAATCCTTAGCAGGAATTGAGATCAGCACCAAGATTCCCAAAATTTAATATGTTCTAAGCAAAGAATACCAACAAACCTTCCTATTTCCTCACACCTCACAAATGTGATTGCTAGAATGATAATGGGCAAAAAATTTTTATTTCAAATCTTATATTTATACAGAGCCGTTTAAAAAACAAAAAATTCTCTTGAAATCTACTAAGCAAATTATGTGTAACACATTGTTATATATTTGCATGATATTTAACAACTATTTGACGTGGCTATGCGTAATTAGTAAGACCATCCAGGCCGAAGGTTCTGTTATCTCGCCCTAAATTGTGGAATACTCGATCATTTTGAAATCTTACATTTATTAATCTCTTGTAAACATAAACAATTTCCTGAAAACGTTATTTATTGAAGATGCTGCTGTGAAAACTTCGTGGGTAATTTGAATCGCGGTTTGGAAAAATTGAACCAGTTGCATCTCAAAGGTTAAAATCTGCAATATTTTGGCTTCTCATACTTACGTCGTTCCTACTAATGCCACAGATTATTTGTAGACCAACAGCCAATCAAACAGCGTATTGCCGAGAAATCCATTAAACTAATCTATTTTTAGTCTGTATATTTAATTTCATTACGTTTTAGAGAAAATAATTTCTACTCTTTCAATTCTATTCCGTTTGTCTTAGAGACTTAACGAATAATGGTATTGAAGACATTGAGCAAGGAGCCTTTAACGATTTGCAAAGTTTGACCGATTTGTAAGTATTGGTTAAATTATATTTATAGTACAAACATGTTCGATAAAAAATAAAGAGAACATATACTTCGCCGATAGAAACATGCTAGCGACATGTAGACCTAAGATATGTTAAATGAATTCATCTCTTTAGTTTACTAGGTGTTTGTATTCGGATGACTGTTTTATTTTGTCCATTATACGACAATGACATTTTTATTTTTCAATCTTTTCTTTTAGGGATCTTTCAAACCAAAAACTTCAAAATATTCCTGAGAAAGTATTTCAAGGCCTCGTGTCCTTAAGTAACCTGTAAGTACCGCGTTTTCTATATAGTTTGATATTACTTCTTAATCTATTTTCTGAAACAACCGTCTTGGACTCTTATACTGCATAAACTATCCTTGTGGGAGAGAACCAGAGTAGCCAAAGAAAACCTATCACGTTGATTATACTTCACGGGCATATAGAAGCGACAGCGAGTATTTAACGTTGGGTCTCAGATGTACAAAACGCTTTCTCTGACTACAGTGCATCAAAGTAGAAAGGTGGTCTTGAGCTAGAGTGGGGGTGAATACTTGCGCCAAATTCAATGGAGAAATTAGGATCAAAAACATGTTTTTACTATTTGGCTTAATATACTCTCAGTGGATTATCTGCATGAATCGATATCTACTGTTTAGGTTCCTGAAATTTCTTGTTTTCAGTCTTTTTAGACACAATAATCTTGTAAAATAGCTTCAGAAAAAAAAGCCGGAACTAACACTCTTTCGAGGAACTGCTAGGGGCATTAGGGCCGCTAGGGGCTCACGTGACTAACCAAGATGGCGACTATAGTGTTTGAATTTATTTGTTTATTTTGTATTTTAATAAATAAAAACTCATTTATAAAAGCATGGCATGGTGTCAGGAGAAACCAAAACGAAAGCGAAGTAATTTGTGGACAGTTTTGACGTTATAAAGCAGACAGAAAAGAAAAATTTGTAGAAATACGACTAAATTTTGTATAAGAGTGTATACATATTTGTTATAACAAAACAACATGGCAAGGTTTCTTATTCCTCCCCTGGAAGTTCTGGAGTTAAACGACGCATCTTACGCCGAAAATTTGCATGAATGTAAATCGGCTTGGAGAAATTACACTCTTCAAAGAAATTTAGATAAAGAAGGAGAAGAAAGACGGGTAGCACCAATGTTGTCAGTAATAGGAAAGGAGGTAAATAAGGTTTTTCACATATTTGTTTGGTCTAATGAAGGCGACTGTAAGAAAATTGATGTAGCCCTAAAGCAACTTGAAGATTCTTGTATTCGATGGCAGAATGTTACTGATGAACTTTTCCGTTTATTTACGCGTGAGCAAACAGCAACAGAAACCATAGGTACATGACAGACCATCAACAAATTTCACTGCAGCGTACAGCTGTGATATAGAATCGCGTACACTAGATTAGTTGCTTCGTGTCCGCCTCATTACTGGTATTCGAGATGCAAAGGTACGTGAAAGGCGTTTTCGAGACAATAACCTTACCCTTGAGAAAGCAGTAGATATAGCAAGGGATCCTGAGAGCACAGCCACCTAAATGAAAGAGATAGATTTGGAAGCTGGAGTGCATGCCGTTCGAGAAAAACAATACAAAGGTAACTCAAAGGAAGACGAGCAACAACACAAAGATAGCCGCCATTGGACTCAAATAAACGATTGTAAATAAAGTGGTCGTGATCACGACAGGTATGCAGGAAATGTGATGTAAAAATTATTTTGTTCTTAAGGAGACTCCCTACAGTAATACTCGAGAGAATCGCGAGACGAGAGTCAAAAACGCGTGGTAAGTACGTGGAATTTCCCACGCAAATTCGTCCGGTTTAAAAAAATAAATTTTACTTTGCTGAAAGATGTTATATATCCCAGTAATTGTAGTTGTAATTTAATGTTTCTATATTAATTGGTACTGCAGTAATTGGCTTACGCTGTTGCGGATTTCCGGTCATAAATTAAGTGTTTGTGTATTGTTATGTATTACTGTAAATAGAGCGAATTTGATAAATAAATTAATAGGTAAATATTCTTTTTCGCTTTCGTGATTCAATAAACCGCGATATGGTGTTGATATAGGTCTTTGAATCTCGTTTTTCAGTACTCCGAAAAATTTCATTGCAACAGCTACTAATGCATGCATGTATTGAAACGGGATTGTTATATGTCGTTTGATGTACGTATCCACCGTTTTCAATTGAGAGTAAGTGCTTATTTCCAAATGAGGTATAGGCCAAACGGGGGATTTTTACATTAACTTAGCGTTACAGTACCAGTGATGCTTAGCATTAAGGAGCAAAATAATACAACAGAGCACATTGGTCCATTTTAAAGCTTAATAGCGTTATATAGCTTAATAGCTTCTGCTATATTATTTTCGCCCGTCGTACAGCAGATCACATTTGGTATCAAGGGGAGATTCGTTAATACTGCCATAACAAAGAGTCGAAGGAAGATGCTGGATTAGATGTCTACTAATAATCAATAGATTAATATGATACACTATATGATTTATTATAAAATTATAAAATATTCTAACAATACTACATTTTCAATGCGTTAAAGTTGATAAAACAGTTCTTGTAACGCTGTGTGTTAAAAGACACATTAAACTTGCGATTGTTCCTCAAGTTAATATCATTATAATTGTATGGAGGAAGTAGGCTGTGTAATTTATTATCATTGTTAGTAACAATATCTTTGAACAGTTTTTCTGTCAGTTCTTGTCTTCTGCCATTCAGAGTTTGAAGATCTGCAGTGGATAAGGCGTCGTTGTATGATACCCAAGGGAAGATGATTCTCATGGCTCTTTTTTGTATCATCTCTAAGTCATGTGATAAATACTTTGTCAGGCTGTCGTGAAACACCGGACACGCGTACTCGGTAATAGGTCTAATACAGGTGGTGTAAAACTGGACAAGTTCTCTTGTATCCAAATGGGATATTTTCAGCTGTCTCTTTCAGCTGTCTCTTTCTTGCCTTCTTAATAATTTCAGACACATGTTAATTTCGTTCCACTTGAGATCGTGTGAGATAGTTAAACCGAGTATCTTCGCGCAGTTTACTACCTCCAAGGGAATATCATTAATTTTGATTGGCTCAAAATATGTACTCGATTTACTAAAACCTACCCGCAATTCTTTGCATTTACTTTGATTCAGTTGGAATTTATTGGCCAATGCTTGTTCGGTCAAGTCATCAACGGAATCTTGAATTGAGCTTGCACTTCCTTTCTCGACAGTTTCAGCCATACTCGTATCGTCCACATATTTCCACATTTCAGAAGCAGCAGGTACTGATTCCCACTCTGAGAATCTGTGAGCCACATAATGATATGTTGGGGTATGTCATAGGTTGCCAACTTGCTAAGGAGTAGATAATGATCAATCAGGTTAAAGGCTTTCTTGTAGTCGAACAACACAATTCTAGTCGTTGCACCGTTTCCATCTGTCGAACCATTCCACGAATGAAGCATGCTTACGAGGGTTGTGTAGTACTTGATTTAGGGACTGTACCGTATTGGTTAGAATCGATTCTCTGAAGCACGGCAGGTTTAACAAAAATACTAACGACATAGTCTTCGGCGATTTTAGATATAATTGGTGTTAGAGATATTGGGCGCAAATGTGTATTCACGTCTCTTATTGGTTTCTCTTTTTGGATTGGAATAATATTCGCCTGCTTCCATGACTGGGGAACATGAGCTTCATTAAAGGTAGTGTTCAAAATATCTGATATAGGAGAAGCCAGAATATCTGCGTTTTCCTTAAGCACCCAACTAGGGATGCCATCGGGTCCACCAGCCTTACTTGGATTTAACGTTGCCAGTTTCTTAAAAACAGAAAATTCGGTAATTCGAAAATCAAGTGATTCCCCGTTAATTGCGATTTGCGGATTGGTTGAAGGTAAAGGATTGAAATTGTTCATAGGTGTAAGAAACGCCTAGTTAATTAGGTTAGCGAGATTGTAAGGGCTCAAAGATGCTGAATCAGGAATGTTCTCGATGTTACTCAACTTTGCAATCGTGTCCTCACGTCCTGACACCTGCTCTGACATGCCACACAAGCGTTTTACTTCTCTCCGCCATGTTGCTGGCGCACAGGATCTTAAATGCTTAACCTTTTCCTCGTAGAATTTGGCACGCAATGATTTTCTTTCGCGGTTCACCTGGTTTCTTAGACTTCTAAACGTCATTAGGTCGCCATTTGCTAAGGCTTTCTGACGACGGCGAATTAGACTACGGAACGCCTGGGTCATCCAGGGCGGTTCATTAGATACCTTAACTTTTGATTTAATAGGCAACGGAGCATCTATGCCAGTCTTAACGATCAATTCCAGCATTTCAACCTTATTTTCACATGAGTTTTGTTCATTAGTTAATGTATTTACATCCACTTCCTCCAGATATTTCCTTAGAGCGAAACGTTTGGTAGGTCTTAGGTCCCGTGATTTTATACGAATTGCTGGTTTGGGGAACAGTGAACGTGCAAGAGGCTGAATCTCTATGCTGGCATGGTCGGAGAGGCCAAAAGATGGCAGTTTGATTGGATCCCCGTAAAAACTGTCCATATTCGTCAGGATTAGATCGAGGGTGTTTCGACCACGAGTAGGGAATTTGATTATTTGCTTTAATTTAAAACCATTTCGAAGTCTAGAAGTATTTAGCTTATTAAAATCTCCGAGTAAGATTATACCACAGTTAGGAAATTCCGCTTCAATTATAGTTAGGCATTCGTACAAATAATTTATCATGGACAAGTTATCTGCTCCTGGCGGATGGTATACAGTACATAGAATAATGTTCGACATTCCTCTTGGGAGACGAGGCGGGCTATGTACCAACCAGATTGCTTCAAAATTTATATCAGACAGATTTTCCAAAACCTTATATCTAATTGTTCGCCGTACGTAAACACATATACCTCCGTGCTGGCCTTCGACTCGGTCTCGCCTTACTATGTTAAAATCAGGAATACAAATAACATTGTCATGGATATGTCCTTGAAGCCAAGTTTCTACAATACAAGCTAGGTCTATCGTTGCACTACTTATAACATTACGGACCTCGTCAATTTTTGGCGCGAGCGACATCACATTGGACAGCATATTTGAGGGTACAAACAAATTTGGTGAGCCCGCTCTCTGAGTCTGCCTATTTAATGGCACAGGGATACAGCATGTCAGACGATTGTTGTTACTTGTTTGACTAGTTCCAGATACTCTTGCCAACCTGGCGGGCGATGATGATTCGCTCTCCTTCGAAAAAACTTATACTCGTTTACTGGACGATAGGTAATTCACACAGGGATGCTACGGTTAAAATCTTCGCTTGGATTGACGAAATTTTTTCGTGTTTGTTGTCTGGTCAGCTCACTAGCTTGTTCACCCAATTGAAATTTCGTTGGATACTTTTCAATATCAACAATCTTGACAGGTTGATCAACAGGTGTGAAGTCCCAGTAGAGTTATCAATATCGTGTCCTTTTAAGGTTGAGTCAACCTGCAGGTCTTGGGCAGAATTATTTGACTGAGTATGTAATTGGTTATGCACTTTAGCTACGCCTACACTGTTAAAGTTTTTGTTTTAATTTATTAAACTATCTGATGATGATTGTTTGGTAGCCTCGTTAACTTGATCACCCAATTGAGACTTTGTTAAATAGCTTTCACTATCAACCTCTTTGACGTATTGATCAGCAGAGCATTAGTTTGACATTTCATGGGTCATATGTGGCATTTGATTATGATACAATTAAGCAAACATTGAACAAACACACCTGTTACGACGACTTGCAATATTAGGTATTGATACACCTATATAATTTTGAATATGTTGTAATATACTTGCCAAAGCACACAAATAGTTCTTGCTATAGCACTCAGGAGCTGTTGAGATGATATTACAATATAAAATATATTTCAGGTATGTTTATGCAATAGACAGCATCCCGGCAACATAAATTGTAATTTGTAGCCTCTTTATGTAGCCCTACACGAAATGTATAATTTAACCCTAACCCCGACCCTAACCCTATATATATTCACAGACATAACTCGTGTGGGGCTACATAAAGAACCAGCGTAGCCTTGTAACCCCTATCATAGACAGGTTATAGGAAGCGGAGTAGCTCAGTTCCAGCTTATAGATGTTGAAATATAGAATATCAGTGTAGATTTATGCTTAGTTGGTGTCCACATTGCTGCAAGTATATTTACACCAAAGCAGTGTAGATAGACCTTCAGAGGTGTTAGGTTATGCTCATAGTGTAGAATTACGCCGGGTTCGTGTCCATATTGTTGCAATCTGATTTACGCCAAAGCTGTGTAGACAGACCTTCAGAGATGTTAGGTTATGTTCATAGTGTAGATTTACGCTGAGTCGGTTGCCATATCGCTGCAAGCACATTTACACCAAAGCAATGTAGAAAGACCTTCAGAGGTGTTAGGTTATGCAGATAGTGTAGATTTACGCTGAGTGGGTGTCCATATTGGTGCAAGCACATTTACACCAAAGTAGTGTAGAAAGACCTTCGGAGATGTTAGGTTATGCTCATAGTGTAGATTTATGCTGAGTGGGTTTCCACATTGCTGCAAGATGTATTTACGCCAAAGTAGTGTAGAATGACTTTCAGAGGTGTTAGGTTATGCTCATAGTGTAGATTCACACCAACTAGGGGTCCATATTGCTGCAATCTAATTAACGCCAAAGCGGTGTAGAATGACCTTCAGAGGTGTTAGTTTACGTTCATAGTGTACATTTACGCTGAGTTGGTGTCCACACCGCTGCATCTATGTAACACTGAAAAAGGGTGAATGTACACTCAAATTCAGCATAAGTAAATACCATATCGGTGTCCGTGCTTGCGACTTATGGATTAACAAAGTAGGGGAAAGACAGGGGCGCACAGATATAATCTGACATTAACATACGACACTTTTGCCAGCAGAAGGCCCTTTTTCTGATCGGTAAAATTGTCTGGCATTACTTAATAGCTTTACGGAACCTTCTTGATTATTTTCTTTAGTCTCACACCGGATCGATCATATTACTCGTCAAAGGGAGACTCTTGGCCATGAACCATTAAAATGATACACTTGCATACACGAGTAAAACAAGTTGCATTAATTTGGATTGTCATGGGTTATTGTTTTAAAAGTCAATAGTGAATGGATTTCAATATGATGCAGGGAAATATTGAACAACAGAACAACAAGGACTTGCAATATCAAGTAATACACTTAGAAAAGGACACAAGCAGCTCTTGATATAACCCTCGGCGTCTGTTAATTACGCGATGCTTCCTTGTTCTCCTACCTTGCATTGCTACGCCAATTTGTCAATTGTCAGTTCTATTTTCCGTGACAATTTCTGATATATCCCATCTAAACAGACTGAACTTTCAGTTAAATGACCCAAGCTGTTGATATAAAACCATTTTCATAAAACTCAATTCAAATACAACATATTTTTGCGGGCGAAGGGGTTCTGGGGTGTGAAGATTCATATTATGCATGACAACCATCTTCCCCACTCCCGTCACACTCTAAGCTGCGCTTATTCTGAACTGAATTGCTCTGTACTTTGTTGCAGAGCCTTGCCAATGCTAGGCAGTCCCTGACGAACCTGAACCAACAAACAATTGGACAGTCTTATACCGCGATTTACTGCCGTGAACGAGCTCCGGAAGTTGTCAATATTTACAGCCGTAAACTAGCTCTAGAAGTTGTCAATATTTATACAGCCGTATTAAAACTCTGCAAGTTGTTAATAATTACAGCCGTAAATTCTGTAAGTTAATAACACTCTGGAAGTTGTCAATATTTACAGCCTTAAACTCTTAAACAGCCGAAAACTAGATCTGGAACTTTTGGATTTTAGTGCAAAGTTTTACTTTGCAACTATTGTGATTATAGGGCAAAAATTGACATAAATTACTCAGATAGGCAGGCATAGATAGATGAATAGAGTGATAGATGTATAGAGTTACAGTTGATGTTCTCTATTAGGTCAGAGTCAGTAGAAGGCGAGGGACTGGTCTGGAAACTGTAGTGTTAATCCAATTACAACTCGGTCGATAGTAAAATCCGGGTCACGTGACTAAAGTAGGTGCACATACTTGCAATGCAAATGACCGCAACTTTCAGTACACACGAACAGAACGAAGATTTTATCGAAGGGGATTTGTTAGATTTTGTCGTTGATTTATTTGGTGATGGCAATAACGAAGACGTAGAAAAGAAAAAAATGTCGCAATCGAAGAGGTAAGAAATCAATCGCTTTAACTGTTTAACATGAACATGTTCGTGTTACCACTGTCCTGTTAATACTCCTGTCAACTCACAACTGATTCATGAAATCAGAATGAAATTAATCAATAAAACAATAAATTTGCGACAAATCCAACTAATAATCGATGTTTAGAAAAGGCATAAACCTAGTAATAATAAAGCTACTATTAAAGACCTTTGAACTGACGTATATTTAAATAATCTTAGTATAAATCTACATTTATACGGATTTACAGGCAGAAGTGGCTTATATTTTCATTCGAATCGGGTCTAGTCGCATTATGAATGCATAAGTTATATAAAATAGAATTTATTTTAGTAGCAGCATCTCGAAGTTATTGCCTATTGGTGAAAAGCAAACACCCCAATATATAAAGACTAAAAATTCTGTAAATAAGTGTAAATATTGCTGAACAAAAACATTTATCCAAGTAAATATCCAACCATAATAGTCATTGGCCTGTTTGCCAGTTTGTTAGGTTTTGAAATTGTGCAGATGTTGATAGTGTATATGAAAAAATATGGTTTTGAATATTCTAAATGTTTTTTGTATAATTGTGTTTTAGTTAACATATGAAGCAAAGTACTCCTGTGCTATTTGCCCCAAGAAATACAAAACAAACACTTGGCTGGTAAAACATATAGAATCTAAACACCAAGAAAATGGTCCGCACACGGAGATCCAACCCAAAGTAAAGCTAGAAGAAGAGATTATCTTCAAGCTGTTGATTAAAAGCCAAAAATATATTTTAAAAGATGAATGCTACTCAAATTTCATTCGCAGTGCTGTTGGAAATTACATTTTTGTTGATAATACTAAACTACTTACCAATGAAATACAGAAACTGTACAGTTCACTTTGCTCAAACTCAGATGCGGAAAAATTTTATTCACAATTTTACCAGTTAATTGTCATGGATGCAAAAAAGTATTTTAATTCCTTGGATTTTCCTATGTGCACGCTCTTGGCAACACGACTTGCAGACAAAATACTGGCCCAATATAATATGCCAGCAGAAAATGAAACAAGTACTGTTATCAAACCTGTAACTGAACGGGATATGCATGCACTCGAGTATTTATCAGGATATGTCATCCATTCGTTGGTGAGAAACATCCACAAATTCACAAACTGGAGATCAAAGGACTCACAAGATTTATTGACTTTGCTCTATGCTGCAAAGAGTGATGATGTTTCATCTCAAAAACTGATAAGCTGTCTGACAAGGGGTGGTCTATGGGCTGTCACAGCCAGGGACGTAGCCAGAACTTTCAAAGGGGGGGAGCCCTGTGGGGATTAAAGGTAGTTGTGGCTATATGTGGGGCATAATTCCTGGTTTTGCAGTAAGTATTAGCACTAAATATTACCAAAGGGGGGGAGCCGCGGCTCCCTCGGCTCCCCCCCTGGCTACGTCCCTGGTCACAGCTGAATGTCTCCAGGTATTCAAACTTGTGGAAGAAGAGTTCCGTAAAGAAACCAGTGCAGTCCATGTAACAAAGATAGATAGTAACAAAATTTCTGAGGCCCTTCTTCAACGAATTGATATGGTCAGTGCAGATGCCACTAGCATCTTGAAAGAAACTAGATTTTGTCTGCTTGACAAAGTTATCAAACTTTTCTTGCGAGTTAGAACATTTTCATATGTAAAGGATAAAACCAAACTACAAGCTTGTAAAAATAAAGCCCTGCGCAAAGACATAAAGAAAAAGTTTGAGAACAACCGTGCAACTCGTTAAATATAACAGGAAATAATAACTTGAACAAGATACTTCACCTGACAAGTGAATATGTTCTGGGTCTAAAATTATACTGTATGTCTGCTAAACAAAATGTTAACCTGAAGTATTCATAATTAATTATAATTGAGTTTTATGATACTGAATAAAGGGGTGAAGAGGGACATCCAAGCTCATTTCTCCCTTGCGAAAAAAGTCCATAGGCGGCCTATAGGTGCTTATACGGTATGTTTCAATTCTCTTTAGAGGTCTATAGGCACTTATAGAGCTCTCTAGCCTTATAGACCTCCTTATAGGTCACCTATAGAAAATGTTCCAATTACCTATAAAAACCTGATTTGTGCCAAATAGATTGAATTGGGATAATTGTTCAGTTCACCTTATTTTGCACAAGTCTCAATTGTGCGGTGTTCCAATTCTCCCCCTTCTATACATTTTTTATGTTACTCATGTTTGCAAGGGAAATATGAATATCCAAATCATGAAATATCACATACAGTCAAGTGGTACTGTACTATAAAAACTACTGCATATTAGCATGAAATGATTTGGAAACACAAATGTACATTGTACACATAGTTACAGTATCATGCTTTTTGGACTGATTTATTTCTTGCCTTCTTTTTCAAAGGGGTTTTGTCAACATCTGTCCAAGAAACCTTTCTCTTCTTAGCATGTCTTCCTTCTGTATTACCAGTGACTGGGGCTACAGATCTCTGTGTGCGTATTATGTTATCATTATACCCAAATTGCCAAAGGCTTGGGTTATCACTGCGGCGGCCTAAGCTGCGTTGCCGTCCAAAATATTCTTCCACAACATCTTGGTTGAAGCGATTGGTAAGGACAAAGACCATCCCCTTGTTAAGTAGAAACTTAGTGACCTCGATTACCGAGTAAACTGTCATCTGCTAACCTTCGTAAGTCTGCAATGACAAAAACATCTTCTGCCGGTCAGTTGGGCTAAAATTACCTGGTCTGTCTTCAGTGCTCTTTTTCCAATCTGCCAAGTACTTCAAAAAAGTATCTTCAAGCCACTTCAGCCTTTCATCTTCAGGTGAAGTGTATCGCTTAAGAGCATCTTTACGCTTAAAATCCCCCTCTTTCCTGCTACGGACGTTTAGAGCATCAAAAAACTTGTCAAGTTGCAAACAAAATTCAGCAGTGCCATGTATATCGGGTGGGTAGTATTCTTTCAGAATTTTACCTGTGGTCTCACTTAGAACTTGAGCAGCCAGACGAACATTCATTACTGAATAGGAGGTCAACTGAGTGTGGTCACACGAGAGCTTTGGGCAAAGTTTAAGTCCATTTGTAGCATCCTCGTTGACAATTGTGCAGATATGCTGCCAGAGAAGGTACTTTCCATCATTCCACATACATCTTGTGGACTTTCCAGTGGTGGAGTGGTAGAGGCAGTTGCGAGCAGTTTTCATTAAGTGTGGTGCATCTGCAAACAACCATATATAACGGTCTGGAGCATACACATTCACTGTGCGATAAACAACTGATTTACCAGCATTGTTATCCATTGTAGCATGCATACGGTAAAACTTGCGATTAGCAGAGGCACCATCCGATGCTGTGACAATCACAGGTAGGTTACATGTCAGTTCTAGGATTGCAACTGCTTTCCAGAATACTGGCATGAGCTGGTAGGATTTGAGCCTCCCAGTTGCAAAATATGCAAGGTTGAATTTCAGGTCACTGGCAATACCTCGAACATAAAATACTAATGCATGGCTGGCTAATTCTTCAGCATCATCAAAGGCAGTGAAGTTGATATCTGGATCTCCTACGTCTAGGAATCCAACTAAATCTCCAGTGTTCTTATTAAATACTAACTTTGATTGCACCTTCATTTCATCGAAAGCTAAAACAACAAACCGCTGGATACCTTTCAGTGGTTTAGTTGTTTGGCAAAGTTCTTGTATCACAGCAGGATTGAATCCAACTATTGGTGAAATGACATTCCGATAGTCACGCAATGTCCTCCTACTAGGTAAGGTAAGCACTTTTGAATTCCTTAGTTCCTCGTATACTGAGGCAGATTTGGCAGCTAATGATATACAGAACCGTATGATCATTGGATGATATCTGATTCCATTTGGACTCTTGGTAAATGCTTCCTGCTGCTGTTGCCAGAATAATTTGATGAATGGAGTAAGTTTCTCTTTGTTACCAGTCATAATAGACCTAACATCTTGGGAAAATTCTGAGTGCAGCACCACTCCAGAGTTTTGGATAGCATTTTTCATTTTGGTTAGCTCCCCTTCAAGCTGAGTACATTTCAGGCGTTGCTGCTGTAGGGCTAATTTCAGACGATGTGGGTGAGTAGTAGAAACAGGGGCATTTGCTTTTGCTGGAACATTAAGTTTTCTGCTTTTATTTGTTTTCTGTTTTGCAATTTTCTTTTCAATGCTTGAACAACTGGGACATTTTGTTGTTTCATTATTGCTTATATGCAAGACAAGGCATTCCTTTGGTCTATGATACATCACTTTTGGCATAGGAATTGCAGATTCTTGAGTTTCCTGGTCAGTATTAGTGCGACAGGAATAGCATGGTGAATAGACCCAGATGTCTGCTCTGAGATACCATCACAAAGGCAATAATGTGCAAGTTTCTCTACAAGTTCAGACACAGTAATATTTTTCAAAGATCTTTTATTGCCATCATATACAGAGTGATTGCTGGCTAGTACGTACCCATAAACAACACAAGTGAAGTGGAAATTTTCTTCTATAATAATCTCAAACTTTGGAATTAGTAATGAAGAAACAAATTGTTTTAATACCAATTTCCCATGACTATATTCTTGTTGCCATTCAGGAAGCTTTAATTTCTTGGTTCTTTCACAAAACTCCTGAAAATTCTTATAGCAATCCTGCTTTGACAGCTTTGTGGTGTTTTGAGAATTCTGATTAACAACAGTAAGGGGACGTCTTGCTGGAACCTGCTTTGCTTGATGTGACTTTTCTGGGAGATTAAGGGTTGGAAGAGAACCTGGTATTAATGATTTTCTTCCTTTACCTACAAAAATCAATAACTTTTATCAGAAAGCAAAGGACCGCCTAATTATATACTCCTTGCAGTAAACATTATATCAAAAGGCCATTTTGACCAAAGTCTGAACTGCAATTTGAAAATAAATTAAACATTGTAAATCGAACCTAATTACAATATTATAAAAGCTATAGTCTAGGTTATTATCGTTAATATCCAATCGAAAATCTGCAGACCAAGACAAAGTTTGTTGATGAAATATCTTGATTTTATATCTCGATTTTATATGCAATATTGACTCTTGAGTGTTGACAGTTTATAAATCAATTATAAGATGTACTTTTAAAACAAAGTTATCTCTAAGCCAATTACCGGTAACTTACTTGTAAACTCGATATCCTCTTTTCGATAATGCCTTTCGCATATACTAATGTTCCAGGCCTGAATTTGCCGCTTCAAGCTTTCATCGACCACCCGATATTTCTTGATAATACTGATAACTTCTTCGCGCCAAGCAGAGTAGAATGGAGATTTTCGTTGTGAGATTCGAAATATTCCGATCACATCATATTTCTCTCGTCTGTTTGCTCCATAGTCCGGAAAAAAACAGTTTGCACCAGGCATACAGTAAAACCCAGAGAGAATTAAAACGAAATTTGTGACAAAAAATAAATGAAACGCTTCTTTGAACATGACAACATTCTTGATAATGTAACAAGTCTGAGTAGTGTGTGCACCTACTTTAGTCACTTGACTATGCCACGCGCGATCATAGAGTTGTAATTGTATTAACACTATAGTTTCCAGACTAGTCCCTCGCCTTCTACTGACTCTGATTAGGTTATATATAATTCAAGGGCTTATTTTTAATTTTTCAAACATTGAAAAATTTCTATTTTTAGCTACGGTTGCGCGTTTCATATTGTTTTTCTGTCTGCTTAATGGAAACGTTGGGAAAGGTTGGTAAATTACCCACCTAATCGGCCTTATAATATTTTCATATCGTAATGAATTTTACTTTCGCCAATGAGGATTGGGGCTATGGCACCACGCATAACACGAATTTTTGTGAGAACTGCAAATCAATGCGCATATAAAATAAACATGGCGACGTATATGAGTGTGTGCCGTAGATTGAGAACATTTATAGATTGGCATATGTTATTTAGGTTGCAGTTGTAACGATATTCTCTTTCAGTGTACGACTATGGTCTATGGCTATGCTCAATTAATCTGTGGCACGAGTTTCGCCATAAACATGTCCTAATATTGATGTTGACGATTTCAAATACACAACAAGACCTGTCAAAAATGTTGTGTGTGATTTTGTCGGCACTATTAGACTTGGTAAGTTTTCTTCGATTTATAAACATCTATTACTGACGTGTTCCTGGCGTACATTTATAGAGATTACTCTATAAATCCGTATGAAATATACAAGGCCGGCAAGAGCCAGTCACGGGCCCAGGGCAGATTGGTGAACGCATGCCGCAGGCCTCCCTCACTATCTGTCTATCTCAGTCCAGTAGCTCTCTCCTCCGCAGAGGCTTTTATATGCGCGCGAATGAAATAAGAGGGGGGAAATGCGCGGAAGCCTCTGTCCGATTTGTGAGCCAATATGGCGTCAAACCGGGGGGTTCAATTAATTGTTTAATTTCTGTGAAAGCAAATCGCGTATGTAACTATGTTCTCGAAGAAAATATATTTTAACATAGCTTCGATGTACAACGCTAGGCTATCATACTGTTGAGCTCTTTGTTAAAATAGCGTTTAAAGCCCATATACATCCCTGAGCCCTACTTTGAAAATGGCTTTTCGCGAGCAAACATTACAAAATTGTAAAAATATATGATAAAGCAACTGCAATTTAATAATACCAACGCGATGAAAGACAGAGTTATACACAGTTTAACCAACTATCAATATTACATTGATTTCGCAGCATACAAACAAGCGAAATTCGCATAGCGAAATCATGGACAGTCCCGGCCATAGGTCATGACTGGAGCGAGACTTTTCAAAAGACTTTTTCATCGTATTAGAACAATGTAATATCAAAATATATACGTTCGCCAGTAGATCTTTGTCCGAAGTATCGTTATATTAAAAAAATGAAACATAAAACCAAAGGATTATTGGAATATACCATGGATTGTTTCTTGTTACAGATATCGACAATTTGTCACAGATATCGACAGATCTCGGGCAGAGGCTTCGAGTATTTTTCTCTCTCTCCTTTCCTTCGCACGCGCATCGATTTTCAGCGCTTATCTTCACACCTTGCACATTCTAGCGCAATTGCGAATTTATTAAGCGAAATATAT
The DNA here is from genome assembly GCA_016169945.1 of Trachythela sp. YZ-2020. Lineage (NCBI taxonomy): Eukaryota > Metazoa > Cnidaria > Anthozoa > Malacalcyonacea > Clavulariidae > Trachythela > Trachythela sp. YZ-2020. The sequence continues at coordinate 1,869,838 of JADLSH010000126.1, read as the reverse complement.
TCAATTAATTTTAATATTCCTTTAAGAGCCTCTCCGGGGGAGAGAGGTCCAGTAGAGTAGCTAGAGTTTTGACTTTGGACGGGTGGCAAAACAAATATAGATTCGGAATCGGAATACGACCGCCATTGGTGCGAGAATGCTAGGGGGTTCGGGAGCATGGTCCCACGGAGAAATTTTGAATTTCTAGGGTGTCTAGAAGAGCATTTGACACATTCTGAGAGGAGTTCTGAAGAAAAATCATAACCACGAAAAACCCATTTTTATTGTTATTCCAGATAAAAAATGCACTTTCTCCCCACTTTCTGCCCAGATTTCAACTTTTCACAAACTTGGTGTTTTCCTGACATGCAGATATTGTTCTATTATGCCATTTATTTCAGAAATGCATATTAATTAAATAGGCACCCATAAAGCTTTACAGGTGACGCGATAAGAGTGCATAAGAGTGCATGAGAGTCGATGAGAGTTGGTGGTCAAACGCGAGTGAGAGTTGTACCCAGTGAACTTTAAGTAAACTGGAACGCTAACTCCTATGATCAAGTCCTATGACTCGTTGAAGCCTATGCGCGGGATTTTGAACTTTCAAAAGGACTGAGGAGAGTTTCGAGGAGCGAGAAAAATTCCGTCAAAAGTTTGTTTTTGAGCGAAAATTTGCAAGAAAAATAATTTTTTCATCAGAAGACTTCAATGGTTGGGATTTAAACGTGGTTTTCCGATTAGTTTTGACTGTTTTGCATCTATCTGCAGCAAAAATGAGGGGTATCGATTTCCTTTTTGGAAAAAATGATAAATGTTTGAACGTGCCGAAGCAAACTTTGCTCTTTAACACAGAAGAAATATGCTAGAAAGCACTTCGGCAGTCCCAAAAATGATTTTGCACTAAACTCCAGGTATTGCTTTTTAACTTGAGCTTTTAGTCCTACGAAACATCAACAAATTGACGCTATTTTTGGCTTCGCGCCTTCTTGTTCGCTATCAGTGAGCACTTTGAATATGGCGGCTAAGGCTTACTACTGCTAAGCTAGCTTATATAATCAATATTTTAACTGTCAAAAATAAGTTACTCCATGCTTGAAAATCAATTTTAAACGACATCCAATATTTTTCTACATAAATTACATTATCATATCTCCGAACTCTATCCAGAAGGCCCAAAAACTCAGAAAAACCAACAATTTTCGCGCGGTTTTTTGATAAGTTTTGTTTTGTGCACTGAATTTTTCACTGAGTTGCACAATTTATGTTTATTGTAAGTTCTTAGGGGAAAATTTCAATTGTCCTAGTGTGCTCTAAGATGAAAAATGAAGGCGAAGATGAAAGTTAAATTGACAATTGCCCCCCCCCCTGCCCCCCCCCCCTCTCGCAGGCCTTAGAAATATATTGAATACTTGCATGCACAAATCAAGCTACAAGCTGTGTTTCATTTGGTAGGCTACAGAGGTTGCTTGTTGTATTACTACTGGCAGTTTATGAAACTGGGACACATCTGTTCATGCGAATGCCATAAAAATTTTATAAAATATTGGTATTTTTATTCTTGAAGATTTAAACACTCCTTGTTTATAATAAAAACTTTTTTGATGCATTATTTTAAAAGTGTCCTGAAATGTAGTCTTGCGGTGTTGTCGCTTCATACGCAAATTTATCCGCATGGACCGCTTCATTAACTCTCTAGATAAAACATTTTGTATTAATTCTATCTATTTTCTTTAGATGTTTTTTTCTGCATCTCACTCGATTGAAATTAAGGTAGAACATAGTTAATATAGAGATAACATGGTTAGGAAACTCGTCAAATTACAAAGGTGCTAACAATTGAAGGGGATTTATGTTGAACGGTACCTGACCGTGCACAAATCTTTTGTTGTACACAAATCTTAAGAACACGGTTTGGAGATTAAGCCCAAACATTTCTATTGGTCGATTCATAAAACTACAATATATTCACTAACCGTGACCGTGCACAAATGCAAACAAAAACATGGAACAAAAGCGTAAGCCGAGTTTCCTGACCATGTTATCTCTATATTAACTATGGATAGAAGGTTTAGATGGATGGATATTTCGAGTGAAATAATATATACAATATCTTAGACCTGAACGGGAAAGGCTGCGAAAAATGCAACTCTAAGTCCTCCGACAGGAATTGAATCTACGGCCTGCGACTCCGGTGCAGCGCTCTGACCACTGAGCTACAGAGTCCAGTTGCCAAGAGTTAACCGAAGTTCATGTATATATATAGATGTGGGTACTGCGGGTTGTGATAAGGTAAACTACAAGATGTTTTTTCTGCATCTCACTCGATTGAAATTAAGGTAGAAGGTTTAGATGGATGGATATTTCGAGTCAAATAATATATGCAATATTTTAGACCTGAGCGGGAACGGCTGCGAAAAATGCAACTCTAAGTCCTCCGATGCTTGTACTGCGGGTTATGATAAGGTAAATCACTGCGAAACGCAGTGCCGCAGGTTGGATTGCTGTCGGAGGACTTAGAGTTGCATTTTTCGCAGCCGTTCCCGTTCAGGTCTAAAATATTGTATATATTTTTCACTCGAAATATCCATCCGTCTAAACCTTCTACCTTATTTTCTTTAGAGAGATCGATATTTTACTCTAATAGTTATTAAAACCATGAGCTATAAATCATGATCTACAGTCAGACACATTATACAGTATACAACGTCAGTGTATAAATAACTGACATGCAATTTGATTCGGCATTTATACGGTGAACCTCGTTATATAGTTCGCTTTTTGTTCGTTTGTCTAACTAGCTAATTCATCCTCAAGTTTTACTTCAACTCTGGAGTATACATTGAAAAGACGAATTTTGTGAAAATTTATCTATCCTCTATAAAGGCATATAAATACTTTTCTGATATAAAAATATAATTTGCGTCGCACGAGAGAGGGTTGATTTATGGCCAGCATATTGAAATATACGAGGAAATATATTTCGTTCGCTTTCTAATAAGTCCGTGGCCGTGAATAAAATAATACATAGTAAAGGGCTCATGTGCTGAAATTGACGGAATCACAGGCTGCGTGATAGCGAAAAGAACTGAATTTGTTGGAATAAAAAAATAAAACTAAACACTGTTTACAATGCTATTTATAGAAAGCGATAGACTCACTCATGTAAATGCTTCCGCTTTAAAGGAAATGTCCTTTCGAATGAAATTTTGAAAAAATCAGGGATTGAAATAATCGAATTGAAGTTTTGGAAGAAAGTCTATCTGGTACAGTTACACACTGAACAACGAATTATACAAGCGCGAATAATTCAGTCAATCAAATACATTTAAGAGTTGCAAGAAATAACAGCTGTGTTACCTCTATTAAGCTCCATTACTATAAATATTTTGCATTTGAATTCGAATTTAATGTGAAAATGACTCTGATCAGGTCTTCTGTGCTAAACGTGCATCTTGCCAAATCCACACCGTATTCGTTTATTATTATTATTATTATTATTATTATTATTATTAAGTCTTTATTGTCTATAGCTACAACAGACGTGCGGCTTTACAAAGAGTAAACAGTTACATAAAAATATATACAAGGTTCCAAAATTTGGTTCCAAAATTGATTGTATACTCTAAAATTATCTAAAATTGTTAAAAAAGACACCTATTTACAAACAACATAATATGTAAATTTTAACTTCTAAATTGTAGGCATATTGTCTAAATTGACTGTATCTACTCTGGGCTTAATTAAAATTGTTAAAAAGACACCTATTTAAAAGCGAACGTTTAAATCTTTCTGTTTTAATCTTTGGTAAAGTGAAATCGTGTCCCGTTCTCTTAATGGTCTTTGCCTTTTAGGAGGAAGCAATTCATATAAAGGGTGGTCTAGGCTACTGGTTATCTTGTTAAATAAACTCATATCTCTTTCTTTTATCACATCAATTATCCGGACGCTCTTTGTTCTGTATCCATATCGGTGCGCTCGCCTAAGGAATTTATCAATTCGATCCAGATATTTATTTTCAAGTGCTGAACCCCATACTTCAATTCCATAAAGAAATAGAGACATAATAAGTGTGTCAAACAGAATTGTCAGTTGTTTCTTAGAATAACCATAGGATCTACACACTCTCAAGATGTACATGCGGCTACTGGCTCTAGATAGCAAATTATCAACATGAAGATCCCAGCAAGACGGATCATCCTGAAGTGAAATTCCCAATAGTTTCAACCATGTCTTGCGCTTAATACCAGCAATTGTTTCTGGTATAGGTTTTGTTGATTTGCCACTTACAATCATTTCCCATGTTTTAGACAAGTTTAATGCCATTCTGTTTGCTTCCGACGATTTTTCGATATCGTTCACTTTAGCTGGTGCAGAATCATAGTTATCTTTGACCGGAGCACTAATAGTCATATAATCTGTAAACTTGACTAGCAGATTGTTATCAGGATCTTTGACTGTTAAATCGTTTATAATCAAAGAGAATAAGAATGGCCCAAGGACTGTGCCTTGTGGTAGTCCTTTGTTAATGTCCATATAACCCGTTTCTATTCCTTTAGCTATAACTCTTTGTCTTCTGTCCGTCAAGAAATTTGCAATCCAATTAATTATGTATGGGGATTAATGTTGGTTTCTTTCAATTTCTTACAAATAATGCTATGAGTAACTGAATCAAAGGCTTTTTTAAGAGCAAATGATATCACCCTTACGTGGTCAGCGTTACCATCCAACCAGTTTAACCAGTTATGATGACACATAATGAGCGCATCGGTCGCACCGGTACCTTCTCTATATGCAAATTGATCGCGTCCAATTAATTATTGAAGTTCTAATGAAATCTGTTTTTTAAACACAATTCTTTCAAACAATCTCATTATTATGTTCGTAAGAGATATAGGCCTTAGTCGGGTACATTCGGTGGAAGAAGTTTCCTTAGGAATCGGATTTAGATTGGCTAATTTCCATAGAAGAGGGACACATTGGTGTTCCAAAGACATATTACATACCTTAGTGATTACTGGAGCTAAATACTTTGCAAAGTCTTTCCATAGCCAATACGGAAGGCCATCGGGACCTGGTGATGTTCTCTTCTGTTTTTCCAATATCCTTTCGACAGTAGGTACATCAACACTTGATATTCTGGTCCCATTTGGTATAGGTACAAGTTCGGGAGATATGTAATTATCATCAGTGTTTATTGTCTGGAAATAATTGTTTATGTCATTTGGATCGATATTTAAAATAACAGCATGGTTCGCTCTTTCTACCAGTGATTTTGCTTACGGTGTTCCACCATCTCTTCGATCCAGAAGCGTTTTTCCTATTTTCATTCTTAACAGCACTAACCATATTTTCGCGGATAAGCATATTGATCTTCCTTTGTAGGTCTTCATGAATCCCTTTCCTTGCATTTTTATTACGTATTTTGCACAAGTGCTTTACTAAAGGAGACATGTATGGGTGATCTCGTAGTTTTACCTTAATCAATGGAAAATTGTTATTGAATGCAGAAGTAATAGTCTGATTCAGTAATGTAACTGCTTCATTCACATCTTCACAGCCATCAATGATATTCCACTGATGTGCTTCCAACTCTCTCTTCATGGCGAACTTTCTATGATCTCTTACATCTCTGAAATAAATGGTTTTTCTTTCTGGTTTAGCAGCAATCCGTTGGGTTATCACAACAGCCAAATAGTCAGATTTAACCACCCCATCGAAAACCTTAGGATTATTCCAAAAGTGTGGGCAATTAGTTAGAAAATGTCAAGGACTTTCCAGCCTCTTGTGGTTTTCTTACCATTTGATCCATATTATGCTGGCTTAAAATATCCTTTATTTTTAATTGGTTAACATCTCCTGCTATGATAATCCTAGCATTTGGCTCCCACTGGAGAATTTGCTCTATGCTCTCTGACAAATTATTTAATAGTTCATTTTCCAGGTATATGGGGTCAGGGGGATGATACACTGAGGCGACATAATATTTATTATTTGCTGTTTCGATTACACACCAGATGCTTTCCAAGTTGTTATGAAAGTTTAAAAGTTTACATTTCCAGTCCTTGCGACAAATTATAGCAACTCCTCCCCCATATCGGCTATCACCGCGGTCTTTCCTTACAATGAAATAGTTTTTAGGACATATTAGCCTTGATGGAGTCCTCTCATTTAGCCATGTCTCACAAACAAAACAAATATCTATCGGGCAGGAGGACCATTTTTAGTTGGCTTGATAACAATTAAATTTTACGAGACGTTCTTAATGGTTTATTTCGTTGAACTCTTACGGAACGGGCATTGGAAACCAGTGGGATTGGCAAAAGGTAATTATGATCATGGGGAAAATGGTGGTGTAGTGATTCCCATTAAATACGATGGGGAAATGGTGGGTGTAGTGGGATTCCCATTAAAGGTTTTGCCTATATGGTCAGCAGTTTACCCCATGAACTTTGCACTATCCTTGGGATCTCTGAGTCTTTTGAAAAATAGCTTTAAACATCAAAGTAAATGCATTTTTCTTTTTAATGGATTTATAAAGTTCCACAAAAATATTAATAGTTTTAAATAAGAACGAGAACGAATTCTTTAAATTATAATAACAAATATTTACCTTAAATCAAAAGGGCACCCTTGCCCCCCTTTCCCCAGTTCCGGCGTCCCTGCATAATCGGGTCTTGGACGGGGAATAGTCTATTTGGCGCGGGTCGCGGGTCATCTTAGACAGGCGCGGGTACAATTAGAAATGCTAGCTTGCAAATTGAAATTAGTCTGTCTCCACACTCAATTTTCCAATTTGTTCAAACCGGAGTGTGTGTGGGAGTACTGGGGGCCAGGGGGGGAGTAGTTTGCTTTGACTATACAGTGTATTGGCTAAAGTGGTCGCCAGCGCAGATGGTGAGTACCTGCGCGAACTCCAAAAGAGAGACTGAGATCAAGAAAAAATATTGACATTTAATTTCGGCTAATATAGACTCTCGTTGCACTATCTGAATTGAAATCTACTATATAAGCCCCTGATATTCCTTGGTATATAACTCAAATTAAACACAATTTGTTGGCAAAATCGCTTTTGAAAACTCCGATATTTAACATTAAGTGATCGTTCATTATTTATGTCTAGGTGTGTGTGTGTCATCGAAGAGAAATGGAGTAGGTAACAAATTTATTCAACTTAAACGTTGGGTAGAAAGGATGAAAAATTTTTAACCTAAGTCCGGCAAAAAATATGCTTTTGGTGGATCAACACAACTAAATCTTTCACATTCACATTCATTCGAAAACTCGAATATTCAGCTCACTCCCCGTCGGGGCTTTTCAGTGACCGATTACATAAAGTATTTCGCTTGCCTATTTCACGTACTTAGCCTACACTATATATTTTTACAACAATATATTGTGATATTACTTTCCTAATCTATATATCCTAACCCACCAGCCAGCTTTCCCTGCGGGAGGAAACGGGGTACCCGGAGAAAACCCACGACTTTAGGCAGAGCGCTGACTTACTCTTTTCACATGGGTAGAGTCCCCAGCGAGAATCGAACCCACAACTCAATCAATCAATTAAATCAATCAAAAAACTTTATTTAAACAAGGTAAAATCTACAGTATGGTATAAAGATAACATTTTACAATAACAATTTACTGATAGAGAGACAATTTACAATTAGACTTTTACAAATATTAAAACCTACAACATGTTGCTGATTTACAAGATTGCCGTGCGGGAGTCCGTATCATATGGAAAATAGGTTGTCAATTTCTCTTTTGAATTGACTAAGAGAGTATATTGCTCGTACATTTTGAGGTAACTCATTCCACAGCACCGCCCCGTTATAACTAAAACTTCGTTTACCGTAGTTCGTTCGCGGTTTTGGCACAAATAAAGTGTTTTCAGAGTTTCTCAAATTGTATCCTGTGCTGCGGGATTCAAACAATTCATGAAGATAATGCGGAGTTCATTCGTTTATTGTTTTAAACATCAAAAAATCTTTATGTTTTTTCCGACGTGTTGAAAGATTATCCCAGCCCAGCTTACTAAAAAGGTCGCTGGAACTAGCATCATATCGAGATTTGGTGATGACCCTCGCTGCCCTATTTTGCAATTTTGGCAATTTATCATTTAACGTGATATTTAAACCATCCCAAGCTGAACTACAATAACCAAATACGGTTGTATTAATGCTCCATAAATTTTCAGGGCAGCGTTTGTATCTATAAATTGGCGCACCCGTTTAAGAGCTCCAATAGTTGATGCAATTGTTTTGGAAATATTTTCGACATGCCGTTCCAATCAAAGTTGCTCATCGATTTGTAGGCCTAAGGATTTCGTTTCGTTAACTCTCTTGATAGCCTTTCCGTCAAGAACTCAGAGGTGAAAGGCGCTTGCTCTGACGACTGCGCCACCGAAGCCCTTAAAATGCGACCCAGATCCTTTTGGTGGTCAGACTCACATATCATTCATGTTTGGAGTTTGTTATTTATTATTGGGCTTCTGCTAAACTCAATCCATTTCTTTGCTAATCGTCTCCATTCTAATAGGCTATATTTTAAATTGCCCCCTCCTGATAGAGAGCCTGTTCGCAGGCTAACCTGTACACAGTATAAACTATCCTTGTGGGAGAAAACAAGAGTAACCGGAGAAACCTATTGGCTGTTAGACTGTAGTTCTGTAGACTGTAAGGGACATCGATAATTTTGCCCGGAATCTCAGATGTTCTAGGCGCCGCCTCTTAATACAGTCCATCTAAAGATGTCGCGAGCGTGGGGATGAATTTCTCCACCAACTCTAAAAATGAAAATTTAATGAACAAAAGATTTTTTTACTACCGGACGATAAAAGCACCCCTTTCTGTTATATATTAGTCATTGGATAATATGCGTAAAATATCCTTACCAATTACGTGTCTTGCCCTCAGATGCTATGAATTATTGTAGGCCAGCAGTCCATCAAACTGAGCATAGGCGAGAAATGGACTGATTCAAATTGATTTGATGTTTTAGTTAGAATATTTTCTTCTCTTTCATTTTTAATCTTGTTTTGTAGAGGCTTAAGGGATAATAATATTGAAGAAATTGAGCCCGGAGCTTTTAAGGATTTGGAAAAGTTTACAGAGTTGTAACTACGGATATATTATGTATAATATTTAATAAAGCCAGAACCAGCCAACAATCTAAAGAAACTGAAATTACAAACCATAAACTGAAAAATGAAACCATCTTGAAAACTCAAGATATGGATTAAAAAGCACGACGTAAATTTTAAATGGTTATATTTCGATCCTATTACAGAATCATCATCAGACCAACTGATTTACAAATAAGTATAAACGCTCTTTATATTTGTACATGCAACGATTCGGGTAGCTTGACCGAATTGTAAGTACGAAGAAATAATATGTATAATTTAAATATTCAACGCGAATAGATGCGACATGCAAACGGAAGATATGTTCAATTAAATCTATATCTCATCAGGAGTTTAAAAGTAGTTCCCACCCGGAGTACGTGTTCTACAAAATATTTATCCATTATACAACAATGATAATTTTATCCTTTAATCTTTCCTTTTCGGGACCTGTCACAAAAAAAAGAGAAATTTTGATAAAGAAGATGAACAAAGACAGGTACCAACACTGTTGTCATGAATAAGAAAGGAGGAAAATAAGGTTTTTCGCACATTTGTTCGGTCTAATGAAGGCGACTGTAAGAAAATTGATGTAGTCCTAAAGCAATTTGAAGATTATTGTATTCGAAGGCAGAATGTTACTTATGAACGTTTCCGTTTATTTACACGTGATCAAACAGCTTCGACATATTCCAGCGAACTGTGACTTACATTAGATCAGTTACTTCGTGACCGCCTCATTACTGGTATTCGAGATGCAAAGGTACGTGAAAGGCGTCTTCCAGACAATAACCTTACCCTTGAGCAAGAACTAGATATAGCAAGAGATGCTAAGAGCAGGGCGACTCAAATGAAATAGATGGATTTGGAAGCTGGAGTGCATGCTGTCCAAGAGAAACAATCCAAATTTAATAACTCAAAGGAAGACGAGCAACAACACAAAGATGGCCGCTATTCGACTTTAATAAAGGATTGTCAGGTATGCAGGAAATGTAGTGTAAGAAATCACTTTGCTCTTAAGTGCCAAGCTAAGAATAAAGTTGCAGCTGTACAGAAGGTGAAGCGATACTATAGAAGCAATGTCCGTGAGAATGGGTAAACTGTGACCTTAACCGCGAATCGAGTGGTACAAGCGTGGACATCCAATTTCTTATAGACACTGGGGCAGAGTGTAATCTAGTACCTTTGAAGCACCGGAATAAAACAAAGCACTCACTTCTTATATTAGCGAATGGATACGAACAGGCGGAACAGCCCATAGAGTTTCGAGCTGTATTGTCCGTAAATCGTGCATGTCAGACACACATGATTGTTGTCAACGTAATAAAAGGCGAATACGAGCCAATACTCTGCAAGCAAACCACGGTTGACATGAATCTGATACAGATTCGCGACTCCCACATGACAGCCCGGGTAAATGTGCTGAAAGAGGGAGTTAAACCTCAATTGGAGGATTTTAAGGATGTATTTGGCGGTCTTGGCAAGTCAGAAGGATAATACACTGTTGTGACTGATATCACTGTACGACCTGTGGTCCACCCACCTCGTCGTCTTCGTTGTCGCACTGGAAGACTTAGTTCAGGAGAAACTTGATCAGATAGTAAAATACGACATCATTACAAACGTAGATTATAGCCTACTGATTGGTTATCTAGCATGTGCGTAAACCAGTGTCTGGAGCAGATGAAAAACCCAAGATCCGTATCTCTCTTGATCCAAAACATCTTAATAATGCGATCAAGCGTGAACATTTCCTTATGCCGACTATAGAAGAAATCGTTACAAGAATGGATGGTGCCAAGATATTGAATAAGGAGAATTCTCATATTGGAATGCGACTGCCAAGAGATACAATCGGCGAATAGAAACGATATTCTAAACTTAAAATATGTTCAACTCATTTTATATCTTGAATTTTCAAGGTGTTATTATTCGAAGGTGTTTTTATTTATATGAAATATTTTTCATTAATTCAACAGTGATATTCTCAATATTATTTTCTTTTTTCTTTCAGGGATTTGTCAAAAAATTAACTTCAAAACGTTCCTGACAATCTATTTCAAGATCTCGTGTCCTTACGTCACCTGTGAGTACCTTGTTTTCTATATAATTTGATATGACTTTCCAACGTGTTTTTCATAAAAAACTCTCTTATAGAATCTAATTACCATTTATAACTTCCTCTTGTGGGAGAACAACAGAGTAGCTATTATTAGCGTTAAGTTCGCAAAATATGTTTTGACTGAAAAATTCCCACCCTCACAAACCTGATTACTACAATGGTAATCAATGGGAAAGGCCACATTCAAAATCTTTGACTTCTGGGGCTGGTTGTTAGAAGGCCGTGAGATCTGGGACATATTGATATACTAATCAACGGTCATTTTTAGAAAGCTCAAAATAAAAATCACTGTTGGATAGAAGTATCCAGCCTTCGTTCAACCAACCCCAGGTAAATTCTTAGCATATAAATTCAAATCCATGAAAATTCCTATGACTCCCTTAACACTAGCACGATCTTGCAACTCTTTTCTCCTTTTTCATAGGAAAGTAGACTTCTCCATTCTTTGCTGTTCTGCAGAGAAAACCAACCCAAGCGCCACATGTGTTTCCAACGTTCAAGACGAGTTCTCAAGTTGTGATGAACTTTTAAAGAATACCGTTCTAAAGTACTCCATTTGGATTCTAGGCATTATGGCTTTGGCCGGAAACCTTATAGTCATAATATGGCGATCTATTGCTAAAGATATGAACAAAGTGAATTCATTTCTCTTGACTAATCTTGCCGTTGCTGACCTCTTAATGGGAGTATACATGTTAATCATCGCTTATAAAGGCACCCAATTGGACGGGGTTTACTTTAAACATGATGCAACCTGGCGTTCCAGTGATCTATGTATAATTGCTGGAGTGATATCGATTGTTTCGAGTGAGGTCTCAGTATTAACCTTGACGGTGGTAACACTTGATCGTTTGGTCTGTATCGCCTTCCCGTTTCGATTCCAACGATGGTCTATGAAGACAGCCTCAATCATGATGTTCGTGGTTTGGATTCTAGGATTCTGTCTCTCCATAGCACCGCTATTCTACGATGCATACTTCTACGACTATGAGCGTGATGTGCATTTCTTCGGTCGTTCAGCTGTGTGTTTACCACTGCAGTTATCAAGCGATCGCCCATCTGGTTGGGAGTATTCCGTTTTCGTATTCGTCGCTCTCAATGGTGTTTCATTCCTCTTCATACTCCTGGCCTATGTGGCTATGTATCGCACGGTGGTAAAGTCAGCCAGAGCGGTAAGATTTCTACTTCTATTTTGAGTGTTTCTGCTTAATTGATAGATTTTAAGGCCGGCTGAAGAATGGAATGGAATGGAATGGACGGAACGGGATGGGATAGAACGAGTGGGATAGAATAGAACGAGTTTAATATATTCGTAAATGCAGTTTACAAAAGCCAACTGAATTGTTTACGAATATTTACATAATATTATTAATGTTAAAAATCTGTTATATTCTAAAATCCTAATATCATGAATTCATGATCCAATCAATTAAAATGTAGCACCATTTGCTATTATAAAGGAGTGTGGACATGAGTCTATTAAGGAATTAATTATGTAATTTATGATTAGCGTGTGAATATGCTTGGAATACTTTTTACATGTCATTGCCCTGCCATCTTGTAAGGTTTCAAAGTTGGACAATTGAAGTGCATGTTCACAAGGGACGTCAGGAAAACACCATCTTTGAATCCGTTGAATTTCTGAATTTAAATACTGGGACAATGAAACGTGGAAAACAGGGAGGCATATTCTAGTATCGAGCGAATATAGGCACAGTATTTTTTCCAGTAAAAATGTTGTCTTTTACAGGAACTTGCGCTCTTCTTAATTGCGTAATCAAATATGGGTGCTTACTAGCCTTCGATACAATGCTATAAACATGCATTTTCCATTTACAATCACTACTCACTACTGACTATAGCAGCAATAATTTTTGCATGATTGCATGACAACCTCTATCGCTTTATTGCCTATGCAAGAGGGTTAACGTCCTTACCTCTCTGCACTTTTCCTCGTTTAACTCGGCCAAATCTAAAAAACAAGCATGCTTAAAATCAACCAATCAGCTTAGGCAGTTTCTGTCCGCAAATGACGGCCACAGATTGCTCCAAAACAAAACAAATATGGCGGCCGAGCTACATAAAGTGAGAGTCGAGTTCTGGCCAAAAATATTTTTTCTATTTTTATTCGAAATTAAAAAGACTTTAATTTAAAGTGTAAGTTTAGTGACACTTTCAAATTGCTGCTGATTCATAAAAAGGAAATACGAAGCAGCGAATATTTTATCAGTGGGCGGCTCGACAAAACTTGTTAAGTATAGTTGTCTCGAACATTTTATGTATATCATTAATAAGTAACAGCATGGTTTCTCGTAAAATTTGGATAAAACATGTGCTCGCGAGTTTTTCAAAGACCTCAAGTAGCACTCGTCCTTCGCACGCGTGCTATTTTGATTCTTTGAACAGCTCACTCGTGCATGTTTTATCCAAATTGCACTCGAAACCATAATATTTCCTACAGTACTGCCTAGAAGTAACTTAACACAAATACGCGGTTAACCGCGGGTCACACGCGGTTTGACCGCAGGCGCCCCGCGGTCTGCCCGGAGGCCGCCCGCGGTCTGCCCGGAGGTTGCCCGCGGTTTCCCCGGGGGCTGCACGCGGGTCGCCCGCGGTTGTGTGGGCGTATTGAGGTTTGACCGTAACTCACGGCGGAACACGAAAACAGTACGACTTGCGAACTCGGAATTTTACGTGGGCAAATTAGTATTTAGAAAGCAGAATATCACACGATATAATTTGGCAGTTTAATTTCCAACTTTGTCATTGGCATTACAATTTCATGTATATTGCAACCAGCCTAAAAATTTAGTAAATGGTCGTATTTGTTTATAAAGCTTAATAGTGTGTTTTGACGAAGCAAGTCTTTTAACGTAGCTAACGTATTGCACAATTTTACCACACAAATCGCTTATTGAACACAAACACAAACACTCAAACAAATCTCCCAATAACTAGTCTGTAAATTTGGTAAAAAAAATTCTGGAATGCTGTCTGGGTCAATGGAATACTGTTTGGCAAAGTTCTGATATAGACGGATATGCAAAAGTAATGCAGCTTGTTTCACAATGCAATGTAAGCTGACTCTTGAAGAAATAATTCTTACAATATTGACATATACCTGTTATGTAGAGAGTCAATTAAAATATTTGTAAATAGACTGACAGACAACATTATGTTTATTTGAGCGAGCAAGCGTAGTAGCGGCGTATATATATATGACTGAGTACGTATCTCAGCCGTTTACTGTAATTTGTATATAGTATTGCAGACGATGACATATTGTAGTTCAATAAACACTGCTAAGAATGGCTGCCGCACGTAATACAAATACGGAAGTTGTTATTCGGGCATAGTTAAATTCTCTATTAACTATGATTCGGGTTAGCGTATACGTAACGTAAGGATATATAATTGTGAGTATTGTCTATCTCCATATGATATGTTCTATATATCACTGCGAGTTACAATTCAGAGTAATCAACGATAATATATATGGCAAATATTCATACCTCTAGACTTACTTTTGACTATTGAAGCGATGATGTCATATACAATAACACATATCTTTTCCGGAGGCTAGTCCCCAATGGGAAATATTCGTTGAAGAAATTCTAGTCCCCAATGCAGAGATATTCGATCCATAAATCTCTCAGTGATATACTGATGCGTTCAGAATAAATACAAACTTAAAGCTATCTATTCACCGGCGTTGCCCGGCGCGCTAATGAGTATTTTGGTATTTCCGGGACGTGGGATGAGAACTTGTAAACAGTATGCAGATTACAAAACGAAAATTTCTCAGTATAATTGAAAGAACATGCACGGTGTATTTTTCAACGGGATTTGCTAGCAAAATCAACGCAAACATTGTGCGGGAAAGCTTTATATAAGCGAAGTGAGAGATCTGAGATTGAGACGTACCCGAGTTTGATACAGGCTTTTCTTAATACAAGAAAGATTATTGATGGATTTGATACACATTGGACACACTAGAGTAAGTAAATAGAAATATTTATATATTTGACTACCATAACAAATCTGTGAGGTCAAATAATCTTAGCTAAATCCATCATTTAACTATTAAAGCTTAACTTGACTTAAATTATCAAAATCGATTCTTTATTATCGTATGTTATGTGTATAACTTTGGGAGTTTGTGTCGCATAAGCCCAGCTCTCTGTTACATATACACGTAACTACAATACACGGAAAGATGCGACAAAATCTGACTTGCAAACGTAAAGGTATGCGCTTACAATAATAGTTAAATATTTTTTATAAATTAATGCGTTGTTGACTTCGGAATTTGCTGCATGCTATATAAACCCTTTTCTACAGGCTTTTAAACTGATACGCGTATGAGAAAAAGTTACAAGGTTTATTTACGCATGTAAAAATCTCACATCTTGTTCACAAGTTGTTCGCTTAACAAGCTCGTACTCGGTAGCAAGCCTGTCGAAAACGTGTAACAAGCTTGTCATTTTATAAACTGTCGCGTCATATTTTATAGCAAAGTAGAATTAATATATATAGTAGAGCGATTGAATAGATTTATAAAGTGTCGCTTATCACATTACGGTTTCTTGTTTACTAACACGCAAATATCATGCGGCAAACCCGTAGGGTTTGTATTGGTGACACATTTGTTTATCTGAGTTTATATTTTTCCTTAACACCTCATTCTGTTTATATTCATAATATAAATTCATATCAGTTGTGTATGTTATACAGTTTATTAGAGAAGGTAGCAATTTAGTAAACAAATTAATCCATATAGGAACAAGTCCGTTTGCCGCATAATAACAGTTGTATCGGAAACCGTCGGAACACGACGCAGTGGTTTTTCTGTTGGACGTGTGATTACCGCACGAACCGCAACCGCAAACCGCACGCGTGGCACCCGCTAACCGCACGCACGGCACCCGCTCACCGCACGCACAGCACCCGCTAACCGCACGCACCGCACCCGCTAACCGCACGAACCGCAACCGAACCGCAGTGTTAACTTACTTCTAGGCAGTACTGTATAGAGGTTTAAACCAACAAAACAACACACAATTCTTTTCCAAGGCCCTAAACTGCGGAATTCACTTCCAGAAGATATAAAATGGTAGTATGTTTCCTATTCATTGATACGTGACACCGGCACTGGGGAGACATCCATGCATGTTACGGCCATGATGATCTCTAAACTACTCCTTGCCAACAACAATAATATTCTATTGTGTTCGTCACTTAATATTTGCTCAAATCATAGATCGTATTGCCAATACACAATTATTACGTTAGGCATGTTTTAATTATGTTTAATTAATTGTTTTCGATATTTCATAAGATAACTTATCAGATTGTAAAAAGGCAGCCCTAAATTTATATGCCTTGTGGTTTCTTTTGGGCTTCCTTGCCTGCATATAAAGATATATTTATTGTGGCCTGTTTTTTTTGGGGGGAAGGCTATTGTCATACCTTTATGTGGCAAACATTAAACATTATTATTATTATTATTATTATTATTATTATACTTGTTATAATGACAAACAAAACATGTTAAACAGCCAGCTATATAGGTATGCACGTTAAAGATTTTAGAAAATAGTCACGTGATGGTGCAAAACCTCTATACAAATATCGTGCACCTAAACCATAAATCAGCTGACTAAAGTCGTAGCGTGTACGCACTGCTTAAAAATCTAATTAAATCCAATATATTGGAAATTAAATTATTTTAATTTCTATCCAAATAGGTGAGATCTACAAGAGTGAATCGAAACTCGTCACTTGCCAAACGAATGATGTTTATCATATTGACAGATTTCGCCTGCTGGTTTCCTGTCATCATTGTCAGTATCCTGGCATTAACGGGGAATCTACATGATCCGTCAAAGCAGGTTTACGCCTGGATTGCTGTGTTTGTATTACCTATAAACTCAGCCATCAATCCCTTACTGTATACCTTCTCAACACCGTATGTCTGCGCGAAGATTTCGGCTTGGCTTAACAGGCCAGTAAATGTACCGCCCAGCACCTCCCCTCAAAATCCGGCCATGTATGAAGTTCCCTGACTTACAAAGCAGCGCATAATTCTCTGCTCGGCATGTAAGAGCTTGGTTCGGGAGGATTAGTAGCTAGACGAGTTCTCAATCTTTCCATCATTTGTTCGATATCACTTCCACTATCTGCGTGTTGTACCCAGAAACATTGCGGGCTTTCTACTTTTGTGATTACAACCCGAAATAAATGTTGGTCTTCTTATAAACATTCTTTGAACAGGCCAAAAATACTATTAAAACAAACCCTAAACTGTTCTACCTAGAGGTCCAGTAAGGGTCATCCTCGAGTGTTGCTACAGGAAGAAACCTAAATTAAACAAACTATATCTATACTGGACACTTGTATACACCCACTTAGGCACACTAAGACCCTCTTTCACCCGGTTAGGCTCGCTTACACCAACTTACGCTCACTTAGACTCGCTTATGCATCGGCTTTGACTCACTTAGGCACACTTAGACCAAGTTAGGTACACTTTCACTCACTTAGACCCTAAATGAGTGTAAGTCCTAAGTGGGTGTAAGTGACTCTAAATGTGGCTGAAGAAAATTAGAATATAGACTCAAATTCGAGAAGCTATACATCACTTCCTAACGATGAATTTATTTCCTTTCCCACATTAACAAATGCTGGCGGTGTTGGGTTTTACATAAGAATGAAGTTGAATTTTTTATAAGTGACCTCACTTTAGGTTGTGTGGAAGCTGATCATTCGATAATTGGACCACTTTAATTGACAATATCTTTTTAACTTTGCTAAACATCGCATAATTGGTGGAAACATTACTTATGACATCACAGATCACCTACCAAATTTCCTATTAGTTACTATAAATTCTCTAAGTTTCCAAAGAAATATAACATTTATCCTGGGAAGGTATTCTGGACAATTTCTCTGATGAGAGTGACATGTTCCACTCATTTTATTCCAGTATATCTAAGATTGTTGACAAACACGTTCCAATAAAACGTTTTTCAAAAAGGAAATCAAAGACAAACCATGGACTACCACAGCAATTAGAAAATCAATAAAAAAGAAACTAAGAAACAATATTACCATATAAAATGCAAGTACTACAACTTAAATATCTCATTAATATAAGTAAAAAGGACTATTATCAGAACTATTTCTCCTTTAATAATAATAGATCAAAAGAAATCTGGAAAGATATTAAGCAACCTTTACACAAAATAAAGCAAACTAAAATTATCCAACTAGTATTAAGCAAGGAAACATTATAGTAACTGATAATATTTGTATCAACATTGAATTTTTGAATAGAACTTGGTGTAATTATCTAATCAGGTTTTCAGCTTTCGTTTTTAATATATCACAATTGTGACGTTACATGAAATCCCTCAATAGATTTTCGAGAGACCGTGTTACTACTAGATTTAATTCATAGATACAAAGTTATGTGCCCAACATTAAGTAGTTTTGATTAAAAGAAATAGTGTCCAGAATTTTGCAATTCCAACCTTAAACCCAAATATTCCATGAATCCATAGCTATTATGAGCTACATGTCCTTGCAGATATACAGATAAGTAATATACCAATGTACAATGAGAGTAGATAATTCTATGCATTTTATTATATATTACTTAACTAGAATGGAACTTATCTATACAGGGCATTTTTTAACTATATAACTACTGGAGAATTGACCTAATAGGCCCTTTGCTTGCCCCATTGGTGATGCCAGATTTTCAGACGCACAGGACCCTTTTTGTTATTAATAAGCAAGCCTCTCACAATAACTGTCCTTTTATATCTTTGTCCTGAAAGTTTTGAAATGTTTTGCTGAAGGCACAGATTAGGATATCCTGACGTCAAAACAGAGGTAATGTTTCTAGAGGGTACCCTAGCTTAGCAAACTCTCCAAAACTTCTGAAACCCAAGTAAGATTACCAGGTATACATGCACTACAGATGTCAAACTCCTGTCTGAGCATTTGATGTTTATGTCACATCTTTTCGTCACACAAAATCATTCGCACATACCACCTAAGTAGTTCTGGCAAGTGACCATACTGAAATTTCAGTACAAAAGTAAAAAGGACACGAAAGGCAAAAAACCTGTTTGGTCCTCATTTTCAACAGTAAGCCAGTAACAGTGAGTTAGTGGTTTTTATAGAACGCCTTAGTAGATTCTCGTCATTTAATTGGTTGATTATGATCACGTGACCGTGCAATTGTTTTTTCCATTTTCACGATCGTGAAAATGGAAAAAAACTAATGCACGCTCACGATTATTTCCATTGCACGGTTGGGTTTTCATAAATTCCATACGTCAAAATCGTAATCGTATCGTGTTCGTACGTTTTTTAATATTAGTTTCACAATGAGGTGGATGGAATTTTTAAATGCAAACAAAATGGCGGATGTAAGATTTAAGGATTTTACAATAAATTTTTGTTAGATGAATGCCTGTATCTTATTCATCTTTAAGATATTTTTGGGACTTGTGTATTTGATTGGTATATCAATTTTGAACTTCATACATGTAACTCTGGTATGTATTTGTGTTGGTTGTATTTATTCCAATAAATCTTCTATATAAACATCGATATATTTTGGTGTCATATAAAACAAATATATTTTCATTCGGTGAAAGATGGAATTTCCCATTCCATCGCCTCGTGAAATGGAAAATTCCATCTTTCACCTCATGAAAATATTTTTACCATTGCCCTCATAAACATTCATTATTTGTATACTATTGTTTGTTAAGAAGTACAGTCGAGCTTCTCAACAATAATACAAAGAGACCAACAGAAGAGTATGAAATCTGCCCAGGAAATACGGATTGTCTATGACATTGATTTGTAATTCGATTTCTTTGACACTTTGTACTTCGACCTTGTATCCACAAAAAGTATAATTTTTACTGTATATAACGAATCATCTAAGGTAAAGCATGCAGAGAATTTACAACCAGACAATTTATCAAAATGAAGTAACCATTGAAGATCTAAAATATAGTCCTTTTGCAAACATAAACTGACTGACCATTAGCGTAGTTTTCATTTTCCTTGGCTCAAAAATCTTTAATTGTCTTTTTCACTGAAATGGCACTAAAAAGCTGGTGACAAGGGGCTTTTAGGCCTCTTTATGTTATGTCCTGACCAGCCTGTTCGTCGGACAAAACCAACCCACGCCTTTTTTAGATCCTAGTTACTTGAGGTACCCACCAAAATAGAAGCGTCCAGTTGTTTCTAAATCACAGGATGACGAAGATATAACATGTTGGGTTATCTGTGGATATCGGATTGATACCACAGTGCGGTACATTCTGAGCAAGACTGTCCTATGTCCAAAATTTATTCGCTGTGATATCGTATATTTGTGACTTT
This sequence comes from Trachythela sp. YZ-2020, assembly GCA_016169945.1. Taxonomy (NCBI): domain Eukaryota; kingdom Metazoa; phylum Cnidaria; class Anthozoa; order Malacalcyonacea; family Clavulariidae; genus Trachythela; species Trachythela sp. YZ-2020. The sequence goes on along the minus strand of JADLSH010000126.1, from coordinate 1,849,202 downwards.
TGTACGTCTTGTTAAATCTTTGTACGTGCTTTGATATGTTTGGCTTAAATTGGTATATAAATGTTGTAATAAAGTGGTCAAGATGTTTTAGAGCTAAGTTTATGTTAATATTTGCCATTTTATTACCTCGCGGCCGTAAGCTAAGTCAAGTACGGAGAATCCCTAAGCGAAACACCAGGACTGAATTAAGGTTTGTACCTATCATTTCTATGTAAAATATTCATATTTCAGCAACTGAGGAATTCTTAAAGGAGGCCCCGAGTACTGTAGAGAAATGTATTATAAAGTATTTAGTGTGTTTTGGAGCTAAAATTGTTTTAAAATTTGTCGTTTTAATGAAAGCAAAAAATGTTGAGTTCTCCACTCCGATAAGAGACAGGAAAAAACTCAAGTACAACCAAAGTGTGACTGAGATCGAACATGGATTGTTTACGACCCCTGTCATTAATGTGTGTGCGTGGTGGGTGTGGAAGATAAAACGCAACAATTCGCTTCTACTCTAGCTGACGTGATTGCCGCCAAGAGACATTCAGTCAAGAAGAATGCTGTGGACTGTTGTGAGATGGCTTTGTAGAAGGATCGCACTTCAGGAATCAATGCTTCAGATATTGTACTGTATCAGAGAACAACAGCTCCAATATTAAAGTAATTATATTTAAAACTTTCTCTTTTTTTATAAACTTTACAACTAGACAGGGGAGCAGGGTGAGTGAGGCTCGTTATTTAAGGTATTTACTTAGTAGCTTTCTTGTGCTTGAAACTTGTTTAGGTATATATAGGTGGTGTGCAACCAATTTCGAGGGATTTGAAAAACATAGGTATTTTTGCCATGTTGGGTGAAATTTGAATAGAAAACAACCAAAATCCTCTGCCAAATTTATCCAACATAGCGTCAATGACGTAACGTGCACACCAAAAATAGTTTGGTTGGCTCTCTCCTGTGCTTCGAGACTTCAGGGTCCTCCAGTTTTCCAGTCCTCGGAAAAACTAACCCTAAATGTTAGCTGTAAAGTATTGGTGGTTTTTACGTCTGCCCTTGCTGGGGGAAAAAAGATATACTAATAAATTATTTGCTCAGATAAACATCACAACTTTGAAGTTGTCCACCAGCATGGCCGCTTTGACGTCACATGAAAACCATCAATATGTATCATGAGCCTCAAGCTCGCGTGAGTAGGCCTTACTCTAAAATATATCAAAAGGATGAATAACTTGGATGCATGGAGAACAGTGGGATTTTCAAAACAATGAAAAGACAATGGAGCAAATATGCCTGCAAATGAAAGTGTCCCTAAATAATTAAATAATTTGATTTGTTATTAATACCTCTTTCTAATATATTTTTAGGTTGAACAGATCAAAATGAAAATGTATGCTAATATACTTAATATTATGCATATAAATATAGTAAATATTATGTATACTAAGTAAATTTACCTTTCTTGTACTGTTCTTAATTTCGTGCGGTATTATAATTCGCGAAGACCACAGGTGGGTGGGACAGTGCGTAAAATTAAAAGTTTGCTGCAATAACATGTGCGAAAAATCCTTCTGTAAACGTTTACCATCGTGACACCTCGTCACATCTAGTTTTGTTCCGTTTCAAGTTGCGCGAAATCGAATCACTTATATCGCCATAAGTATTCCATAAGTATACCGATATACTTGCTTGATTTGTTATTACAGTTTTTCTTAATTTTTGTTTGAATGGGTCAAAATGAAAATGTGTGTCGCTGGCAAACCCAATATACCCCACACTGCGTTAGGCAGTCAACTACTTATTATAACCTACATCATTTTTATTTTAATATTTTTTCATATATATTACGACCTCAGAATATTAGTCTTGAAGGAGTTGAGAGAACTGAACCACTCAACTTGCATGCCTTTTGATCATAATTAGACTCCGTTTACATGTTACCATACACCATTATATAAATTATATTGATTTTTGATCAGTCTTGGCATAATGGTGCAACTGCGTACCATTTTTTCATACTTACAAAGCAATTATACTCAGGAGCCATGATCAAATAGTTGAACTCTATAATTTCTGTTTCAATCTCGGAACTTAACTTTTTTCGAGCAAAGGTTAACGCTAACCCTATTACTTTTTGGCCACTTTTTCAAAACTTAAAAACTGGCCGAAAATAACCAAAAAGTAAAGCTGGCTCCTTAACTTTTCTCGAGCGAACGTTAACGCTAACCCCTTCATTTTTGGACACAATTTGAAAATCTCAAAAAGCTAGTGGCTGAAAATGGCCAAAATGTGAAAGCTAATCCATTAACTTTTTGTTGACCAAAGGTTTCGGCTAACCCCTTTACTTTTTGGCCACTTTTACAAAAACTCCAAATGCGCTTGAAAATGGTAAAAAGTAAAACTTTTAAAGTCTCCTTAACTTTTTTCGAGCAAAGCTTAAAGTTAACCCGTTTATTTTTGGCCATTTTTGGCCATTTTTGGCCACATTTTCAAAATCTCAAAAAGTGGCCAAAAATGGCCAAAACGTAACAGCTAATCTCCCAACCTCGTTCCCAGGGCATTTCCCTTTTTTGTTATTGGGATGGCGGGCAATAGCCCTGGCTCCGGGTGGTCCGTTCTGCAATCTTATTGGTTAATAGGGAAGAACATTATTATTCCAATTTATTCAATTTTGGAATAATTATAATAATTAGGTATTTTGATGCCAGGCGTGAACGTTCACGAATGGTCAAGATATATACAAATATCAATACGATTTGCACTTTTTTGTCAAAGGTAGGCATTGTTTTTTTGCAAAATAAACTGTGATAAAACATGCATTGTGCACTAGTAATACACCGTGGAAATATTTCGGGGGAAATACGCCTTGTGTTGCGTAGATTATGTTTCACATTTATATAACGTATAAAGGCACCGCTTGGCCCTCGTTTATGTTTATTAGTTTACACAAATATTTGTCTATATTTAATAGAGTGGTGAATTTATAAATCACACATATAAATTCCATAGCTGCCTTGCTATGAAACATTTATTCATCAGTCAATTCCAGCTGCGAGCTAACCCCCGGGCATTGCAAATTTTTAATTTTTTCGTGCAAATACCCCGGGGTAGGGCAAAAAAGAAGGAACAATGCCCCACCCGAGGACAAAAGAGTAAAACAAATGTCCCACCCCCGGGCTGACAAATCAGGCAAGATTTTATGATGGAAACGTTAAATATGCTTTGACTTTGTACTAAATCACATGCGTTTTACCAATTATTACCTCAGTTCCTTGTACGCTTTTGGATTTTTTGATAAAAGAAAGAAAACCATCGTGTTCAGATGAAAACATCAATGAAAGGCTATGGCACACTTGCTACTCGCTATCAACATCAATGAAAGGCTATGGCACACTTGCTACTCGCTATCTACCGTTTATTTTAGATACTGGGCCTTGTTGTAAAACAGTATTAAATTAAGAAAAATAATGCGGGTCATGGAACGAAGAATTCTCAAACATTCTAACTTTTACTTTTGAAAACCAATGGTAATATAAAACTAACTTTTTTACACATATTATAAAAGACAGGAATGCATCAAAGGTTAATGCCATTTCTATAGCTAGAGAGCTTAAGCAAGTACGTTGCGTTACACAATAAAACTTATTCCCTGGAATTCTTATCAAAACGCTGTTGCCGCCTACATGGAAAGCTACACAGAGGATACTCCAAAACTCGTGGCCGCCGTTTTTTCTCCGTTAAGGACAAATGCCCGGGGGTCATTCCCCGATGTTGACAAATGCCCGGCCCCCGGGTGAACGCGCGGCTGCAAATGCCCGTGCCTGGGGACAAGTCAGCTTGCAAATTCCCCGCACTGTCCCGGGGGGGATAGTCGCAGCTGGAATTGACTGACGCATTACAACTTGTATGTGATTTTCACGAGGATTTTCAGAGATTTTTTCAGTCTTCAGAGGCATAACAATTTATCTTTATATGTCAATAATATGTGCTTAAAATATGCGTGTTAGTGACTGTTTTACTGATGACTTGATATATAGTTTTAAAATATATTAACTATGCTTGATATCAGAGCACGTGCACCGTCACCAGTAAGAAAGTGCTGGCTGATATTTATGTAGTTTAATTACGTGTGTATTTAAATATATGACTATGCTAGCCTGTGTAATATATAAATCATCCAATTTCAGGTTGGCCAGGTTGGACAAAAAGGTGCATTCCTCACTATAGTTCTCTGGTGTTATGCAATTTCATGAGCATGCTCCGCTGTCCATCAGTCCATGAAGATAGAGATTGGTGCTTTTGAATGTATATAAAGAACTGATCACTGATCTGGAAATAATACTGCATAATGCAACCTTGCATTATATAAATTGCCAGAGAATAAAAATCTGCCGTTACTATGGGATTGGCTATGAAGGAAAATGTTTTCTATTTCTTTTGAAAATGTCTTCAAACTCAAACAATTCCAGATTGCCACATTATCTTAACATATGAAACATCAAATATATTTCAGGCAATACATTTCTAACATTATATGCTAAAAATGTTGTCAGTCGGTCCCTTATTAATGGTTGACTTCCGGCTTCATTTTTAGATACTAGACCCAGTAGTATTTTCCAGATCAGTGGAATTGATCATATGACTTGAGCTGACAGGGCAGACAGTTAGCTTGCAAGTTCCAAGAACCAGTTTTACCTATGGTTTTGATAATTTTTTGATAGTCTATTCTGATGGACTGGGCTAGCCAAGCTCTTGAAAAAGACCAGATCCTGAAGTTGCTACACTAATATTGGCGTTCGATAAAGTAAGTTACGTGGAGTTATTACATCGCCTTCCCGATTTCGGGTTTGAATGGAGTGTTCTCGAGTGGTTCAGTTCCTATCTGAAAAATCGATACCAGCAAACAACCGTTCTTGGAGCAACGTCGAGACCACTTCCAGTAACATCAGGAGTGCCACAGGGGTCGATCCTCGGTCCGATGTTGTTCTTGCTGTATGAGAATCATCTCTTCAACGCTGTGAGTAACTCAAAGATTGCTACATTTGCTGATGATTCTAAGATCTTCAAGACCATCGATTCCAGCTCTGATGTTTCCGCTCTGCAGAATGACCTTTCAAACTTCGAGGAAAGCTCGATCGACGTGAACCTGAAGTTAAATGTAGGAAAATGTAAAGTGTTGAGACTTGAGAGTCACCCGTAAGCACTACAAAGTCATCTACCCGTATACGCTACATGACACTTTCATAGAAGCACGTGCACGCACTGTGAGCGTGATCTTGGAATACTAACATCATCTGACCTAACTTGGTCTAAACATGTTGAGTAACAGTGCGCCAAAGCCTTCAAAACCCTAGCATACGTTCGAAGATCAACGTTCGACATCAAGGACAGCGCAGTTCATCTCACTCTATACCTGACTCTCGTTCGTTCACAGCTATGCTACGGATCGCAAATCTGGGCACCACAAACTGTCATGCTAACCCAACACACGGAAAGACGTCTTCAACGACGCACGACCAAGTATGTGTTGGATCTACCTTTTCGCTGCGACATCAGCTACAGCCGGAGACTTTCACTATTAGATCTTATTACATTGAGTTACTGGCATGAATTCTTGGACATGGTGGTATACTACAAACTAATCCACGGACATATGAGAATCGATGAACATTTCCTGCCTTCACCAGCCAATGCCAACAACCGAAGAGAAACACGATCATCCGATCCTGACCATTTGACGTTCGTGACAACATGGTGCAAGACTACCACCTTCCAGAAGTCGTACTTAAATAGATCTACCAGACTGTGGAATGTACTACCGAAGGACTTGACAGGCAAAAACACCAGCCTCAGTCTTGACTATCGACCAATCACAGCGAACCTTCCAAATTTCGAAAAGTGAAAGTAAATTCCCGAGCCGAGCAAATTTATAATTTATAGGAATTATTGGCGAGCCAATAAAGTCTTTATTGCTTCCGGCAGTTAATTATTATTATTTAATTTTATTTATTGTTATTTATCGTAAGAAGGCATGTCAAGCACGTGTGTGAAATTACTTGATAAACAAGTAATTTCACACATGAGTGATTTTCATGTGATGCACGTGATAACGGGCTATGGCGTATAAAACTCCAGGTTAGCCGCATGATCGGTCATTCTGCTCAGCACGTGAAAGCTCAAGCTTCATATAAGAAATCTCATTTTCTCTCGCCCGCCTCCCCGTTTTCACGCTGCAGTTTCTTTCTTTATATATTAGTTTTACTAGTTACTGTGTGGGCGTTTTAAATACCCCACCTTTTCTGTGCGAACTCATATTTATATTAATATTTGTGATATTAGTTAATACATCAGTTATTATAAAAATTAATAAATCGGCATGTGCTTACGCACATAGCCAAATTTATCCCATACATGTCTTAAGTTGTTTTTTGATCTGTCGCACAGAAAACGGAGCTCATCGTGACAAGAACCTCGTCGGAGGTTGTATATAAATAAAGGAAGCGATAAAAATAAATATTTTGAAAGCAGTCGTCAGTTGTATTTTGGTCAAAATTTCGTCTAAACAGAATTAATGAAATAAATATATGTCCAGGATGATAAAAGCGCCATTACCAGAATATAAAGCAGCTTAGTGATATTATATAACGTTGAGATGGTATATGCAACTAGGCGAGACGATATCAAATGCCGAATATATTTCGCCGAAATTTTAACTTTTGATAAAGATTTGTTTAGAGAGACGACAAAATTTTTTTTAAAACTCTGATATAATAAGCGAAATGTTAGCTTTAAAGTAAACCGATTCGAGCAATCACTTCGATCGATCTGAGACACTTTATATAGTGTATTAAACAAAAAACGATTATTGCGGCGAGACGAATTTCGCCGAAACGTAAACGTCTAGCTTCGCTATACTTTCACAAATACGCCCAGCATACAACAAGAACGTATTATTTTTTAATTTTGTAAAGGTCAAAGCCATATGAAGCTATTAGCGCCAAGAAAATATAATTGCTCATTCTCCTCGAGAGTCTCTCGATTGCTTCGGACATTGTTAACAAAATTTTAAATTTACCTATTAACATACGTTATTGCACTTTGTACCGATTGTTTGCCGAAGCTGCAAGAACATAATTAAAATAGTATTCTACGTAAATATCGTGATGTTCTCCGTTCAGCTTTTCAAAATATTTCCTTGCAACTAAACAAATTTCACAGAATAATAACTCGCACAATTTTTCAGCAAGGCTTTGAGGGCTTTCCCCAGACGCTAACTTCACAACGCGGCTTCCGTTTCGCTCTTACTCTATGAACCACTGGAAGATGATTGGCTCCTAAGACACAGGGAATGGAATGTTCAGCTCGTTTCAGCAGACGTTCGTTAGCGAAGGTTGAAGCTACAAGAACGTCTGCGAAGGAGACTATGGTTAAGGCTAACCCATTTATTTGTTTGCCATTTTGGCTGAAAATTACAAAAAATAAAGGCTTTGACCCTTAACATTTTTTCGAACAAAAGTTAGGCTAACATCTTTACTTTTTGGCTATTTTTAGCATTTTTAAAAGATTTTGTAACAGTGGCAAAAAAATGGACAAAAAGTAAAGGGATGAGCATTAACTTTTTTCAGAAATTAAAAAAGTGGCCAATTTTCGTTTAAAAATAAAATGGTTAGCCTTAAATTTTTAATCAAAAATCGCCACCAATTCAAAAACTACAAAAATTGTCAAATCTGCCTTTTTAATATGATGTTGAATATCTTATTAAAGCCCTTTGTGAGAATTTCAGCACTTGACTTAATTATTTCATTACTTATTCGATCGGAGTATACAGCTTTTTTTGTTTTAATCTTCTTAGCTGCATTCGTTACCTCATGATCAGTTATTTCATTGTCGAGTTAGTTATATTGATCTTTGTCGTTTTCTTTTTCTTTAAGATTTTCAATGAGTATTTCATGATTTCTTGATAACTCGTGTTTATCACAATGGAGTTTTTCAAAATGTCTGAGCCATTGGCCTTTAGTTGGAGAGTTATTCAAGTTAGTAGTACTTTCTAGATTGTCATTAGCGTTTTGGAGAGATTTCCAAAACCGTTTAGAGTCGTGATCAGTTACCTGCATAAGTTCGTTAATCTTGTTTTTATGAAATACAAAGGTATATTTTCAGAGCTGTTTGATAGTCGTTTCTTAGATCAAGATTTGCAGGGTCTTTGTGTTTCTGATTTGCAAGTTTTCGAAGTTCGTGTCTCTTAAATACGGCATTCTTTATCGAACCATTATTTATTAGCTACATTAGTTATTTTTCGTCTAACTTTTCTTTTTCTGATTTTCAAAGATTTATTGGATGCATTAGTTAAAATGTTTTGAAATTCAGTAATACATTTATTGACACCTTTTATATCAGTAGTAAAATTGGTGTTTAGAAATTCGTTTATTTTATTTTGTAACCGTGTAGCAAGCCAAAGCGCCTGGGTACGAGGCTGGGCAAACCATATATAGTCAAACTACGGCAAGCACATGCGTGCTGGAAAATACCCGATAAATAAAAAAATATTCAAAATAAATACGTCTACTCGTCGTATCTATTGTCAAATCCAGGAAATAAAGAAGATATTAAAGATTGTTTGAGTTGAACTGGAGGTATGTTTGGGATTAAACTTTTAGTATTTTTGATTCTGTAATGTTTAGTCGGCAACATAACCCACTGTTAAAAAGCTTATTTTGTAAGGATTCCAATGGTGTTGGTTTCATTTGCGGAATCTACATTGAAAAGCGACTCTCGCAAACGTACTCAGGTTTTCTCGTGTCGTAATTTCTAAATTATCTTTACGTGAAAGAAAAAAGTACCTTCAGCGCGAAAATGTCTACGGTAAGTACGTGTTTTATTTGAAAATATGCCCACCTCGCATGAACCTATGCATATTCGTGGTGAGGCCTACACTAAAGATGCTGAGCGATTTCGAACGGAGGATTAGGGTTACGTTTGGGTTAGGTTCGGGGTAGATTTGATGTAAGGGTTAGAGTCGGGCTATGCGGGCAAATGGGCAATTCCTCAACAAACAGTAGTAGTTGTCTTGGCCTTTCTCAGAGCTCACATCAACTGTTCCAGTAGCCTGCACGGCTACGGTTCCAGCTAATAGCATTATGCTGGGAACATACTAGATACAGTATCAAATATATTAACTCGTCAGAGAAATTGTGATTTTTGTCATGAAGGATTATCGACAATTTTACCAAGATAAACTTATCAGATATTTTGTCCCAACAGACATTAATACAGTACTCATTGTTGTTTTTTATTCTGTTTTGTTTACTGTGAACAACTATATTTTGGGTTTTCATCATGTATATAATTAGAGACAATAGTACATAAACCTGTTTTTCATATATCATAATTAATCGACGATAATCCCAAATGCATTTGAGTGCTTGCACGTGGCTTTTGTCAAGCTCGTGTAAGAATGTAAATCATGTAAGCCAAGTATGTTACAATCACACTCCGAATGCCTATAGCTGTAGCATGCACTGTCAAAATGTGTTAATTACGAAAAAGTCTATATCATTACCCCAGCGACTAAACGCTCAATAGAGCGTCTTGTTACATATAATGTTCGTGAGAATCAATAATTTTCAAATTTTGCAAATAAGTGGCATTTTACGGATAGGATAAGAGAAGTTGATAACTCTTATAATCATTGAATTAACATGTGTGTAGACAGCTATCGTTCAACAGGGATTGGGGCAGCCTCGTACCCAGGCGCTTTTAAGGAAAAGAATAAAAATCGCGTTCAGCTAATTTATAGAGATCAGTGGCTAAGATGAGCGAGCGCGCGGTGGTGCTTGGGAAGGACGCGACGAAGGAAGCGCCTGGCAGAAAATGTATTAAAGATGGCGGCAGTGATTTTTAATATCAATCAATGCAAATGAGAAAATATTGCAATTGTCGTCGCAAACTGAAAGATTTATACACAGTGTTTTTTTTATGTTCAGGAAATATTTTGTGTCCAAATGATGAATGCACTGCGAAGAGTTTTTTCTGGAAAACAAAAAGCATTTTAGTGTACTTCATATATATTTTCTTACGTATTAATTAAATAATAAAACATTGATAATTTGCAATTTAATTTAATATTGTTATAAGTTAAAATTGTACTTTCCTGCCAGTGTCCTGGCTAATGTAATCTCAATTCCCATCTGAATATCATTAATTTGGTTTTCTAAAAACAGAATTTCTGTTTTATGGTCACTGAATTATTCCATGCATGTGCTTTCTGCCATTTGTTTTCACAGAAAGATTAGTACCTATTAAAATTGTACACACACACTGTGATTTGACAGCAGTGTACCTATAGACCATTTCTCATACTCAAATTGTAATGAATTCATGCTATGTTTAAAACATTTTAGGGCTACTCCAATATGGGGGGCACTCTGTGCTTTGCCTTTCACATTCGGATTTCAATGACTGACGGGGCCATGCTACTCTTTCCGCAGGGTTCCTGAAAGATATTTTTATCAGGCTCTAAAAAAGTTCAGCAAATAACATTCAAACAAGACATTGAAAGTTATTGCTGGGCTATTACTGTATATCCATTTTTAAGTTTTCTCAGGTTTGTTATTGTATTAATCACCTCAAAATCTCATACTATATATTAAAGCAAAATAAAACACCCTAATTGCATTATGGTACAAACATTAAATTTATACTATGGCATGCAGACATAATAATTTCACAAAATACAACACATTTGTTCACATTCAGTCATTTCTGTTTTGTTGGACCTGGAAAACATGCTCTAACTGTTAGAGTGAGAATGTTCCTGTTGGATGTCAAATCAAGCAAATCCATCACAACGACTGTTTCACATAAATATTTGATTCTTCATCAATACTCAGCAACATGTTCTAGCTCAGTTGACAACTTATGCCTTCTCTCATCACACTGGGAACTGGACAGATTGTAAGCTAAAAAGAACACAAAGCACACTGTTTGACCCATGGGCTGTTTACATGACAATAGGGTGATCCTAGCCACAAGGTTACCCTGGTAACCAGTAACCCTATAGTCTAGTGTGTGTTAGGGTGATGCTAGAGATAGGGTTACCTTTTCAAAAGGTCATTGTTTTTCTCTACATAAGCCATGTAAAGACATCCTACCTTAATACGAATATGACTGTATGTCAAAACAACAAAGACGTCATATGATTAATATACATACATATCAACCCGACAACTATTTTAAACAATATCCATGCCACTTTGGCAAGTTGGTAGCAATATAGCCTGTTGGTAGGTAATGTGACCCTACCTCATGAATATATTGGTTATTTTCTGATGCTCTTGGTAACCATGTTACTTCAGTCAATATCAAGAAGCACTTACAGATTTTTAAATGAATACATAACAAAATACACAATGCCTATGCCTATATTATTATAAAATAATAATAATACATAATAGTAAAAATTACCTTGAACATCGAGTTGTCGAAAGGAAGTATTAAATTCATCGTCTGAACTAAATTCTGCATATAAAAGAAACTTGTTTTAGCGATACAAATTTACCAAAATCGTAGTCTGTGCCTGTGATCAAGCATTCAATTGTTATTGTATATAAAAACGACAACAAAGTATGCAAATTGCTTAAAGAAAATAGCAAAATAGCCCGAATGAAAAACAGCAATCTCGCAAGGATATAGCATATCAAAGGTCCAATTAGTTTTGTGACCACAAATAAGAAAAATCGTCAATTCTGTGCAACCATTTCATATATTTACACAATTTTAACCACTAGAGGCTTTGCAAAAATATTAAATATATTATATATACATAAAAAATACCTGTAGTTAGAGCTTCTGGAAAAGAATGGTCTGTTTCATCCATACAGATATCAATGATAACACACCAGGGAGAAAAACTGACGAAAAGGCACCTCAAATCAAGCGATGGAAAGGATTCTTCACATTTCGGTCAAAATTCTTCACTTATCTGCATTTTCTGCCAGGCGCTTCCCCCTCTCGTCGCGTCCTCCCCAAGCACCCCCGCGCGCTCGCTAATCTCAGGCACTGATCTCTATAAATTACCTGAACGCGATTTTTTTCCTTTTCCTTAAAAGCGGCTGGGTACGAGGCTGGGATTGGGGCATATAGGCAGGCTACAAGTTTACATAATATATTGTTTTAATTTTGCTATGGTTACGTCGGTTTAGTTGGTTAATGTTTTCTTCCACATGACTGCATTTGTAGTTCACACAACCTTTTGAGAATATAAAAGTAGCGTTTTTCATTTATATATCTTGTGCCCACTATAAGGGATCGCCCATAATTATCAACGTTATCACAAACGTACGAAGATAACTCTTTTTCGACGGCCTCCCTTCCAGAGCGTACTATGAAATGTTGAACCACAGAAATAATGTTGATGGTCTAGAGTTCGACAAACCGTACATTGGTCATGATTTACATTACAACCGTACGATTTGTACGGTTGTGAAAATGTTCATAATTATGGATAGCCACAACTCTCCTGACGATTGAATTCTTTCAGATTGAATGGCTATCGAGAACTGTACAGAAAAGTTATATATTCAAATTCGCGGCCGACAATGGACCGCCGAGGTTAAATAACCGTAGAATATTACTGGTTCAGCGACTATTCCACAGCTACGTGTGTCACGCCCACGAATGACATAATAATTTACAACTTTCGTTTACAATGGCGGCGCGGTTTGAAAAATGGTAACATTTTTCAAGGAGAATACTGACAAGATCGAACTTGGCAATCAAAATTTACTATATAAATATCATAATATTAAATTCTTGAACATACAAAAATACATCGTTTGCAAGAATTTGGTCAAAGTTACTAACATAATGGTAACAATGTTTATGCCATAGAGAAACCACAAAAATAGTTATGATATGTGGGCGAGTGTGGTGTTGTGATTATGTACTTTTAGATAATTATTAAGCACAACGTTATTTTGGAACAATCAGCGAGGAAATGTGATTGGATGAAACGTGTTGTGTTATAATTGTACTATTTTACAAAAGCACTACGCATTTGGACTCTGTTTCATTCTTATTTTAACCCTCACTGAGGACGAACACGAATTTTGAAAAAAGCATTTTCGCAAACGAACGCAATCACGCAGAAATGAAGTTTCTTGATAAAAACATGTTAGTGATTTGGTCTTTTCTCTTGATGGTCGATATGATTTGTGGCAAAATCATCCAGCCAAATGAATCACGGTAAGACTGTATACTTTCAAATTGTGAAAATGAAAGTCTGATGCTTTGAACTGAACGATAGAGTAATTGTAAAGCTCAAAACAAAGAAAATACTGAGTAAGTTATATATTCTACTGGGTAAACTTTGTGCATCTGCACTCAAAACGATACTTTGGAGTGATCTTTTGGATATAAAAACTAGTACTTGCCCAAATATAGTAAGTTCTGTATATATGTTTAAAATGCGGGGGATGAAAATTTGTATTTGTGCACAGTAATAGATTTTATCTTGATTGTCATGATATCAAGTCATTAGATGCATTTTAGAAGCAAAAATACACTGGCGAAAACTTATTTGAGACACATCAGATCATATCCTGGAGCTTCTACAGCGAAAAAGATGATGCAGTTCCTCCGATGCAATTCCTCATAACCAAAGGCAGGGTAAAAATGTATAAAACTCCTCATTCTATGAGTATGAAAAATGAGTATGAAAAACTTTATTTTAGAAGGGTAAACCTTTCAGCATTACAAGAATGCTGTTATCAACAGGTGCCCTTCATTCAAATAGGTTTAAAATATTTACAAAGTTAGTTACTAATATAAGGAACAAGACACCTACATTCTAAAACTATATTTACAAAGAACGACTTCTTTGCAGCTTCCAGTTTTACCCTAGGTACATACAATTGGTTGCTCTGTCTTGTACGCCGTGATATCCTATCACGATTAAATTTAAAATAGTCCATTAAAAACTGTGGTACATTGCCCTTTAAACATTTGTTAACTAGTTTATAAACATGCATGTTCCGTCTTTCAACTAAAGTGGACCAGCGCAGGCATTCGAGAGCAACGTCACTATGGGTGGATTCATATACAATTCTAGCTGCTCTACGCTGCACTCGTTCCAAAGAATCAGCGTCAGTCTTGTTGCAACATGTCCATACAGAATCTGAATAATCAAAAATCGGACGTATGAGACATCTGTACATAACGTCAGCAGCGTTCAAAGTTAGGTCCTCACGTACTCTCCTTAACATGCCAAGTCTCTGATTTCCTTTGGAAATTATGTAGTTAAGATGGGATTTCCAGTTCAGAGCCTCATCCAGCACGACGCCGAGGTACTTGAAACTTGAAACACGTTTGATTGGGTTGTCGCCTATTTTCACATCGCAGTTCCGAGTGCTTGATAGTCTAGCTGAAGTGCCAAATATGATAAACTCAGTCTTCTTCTTGTTTAAAAAGAGGCTGTTCTCAGTAAGCCAGGCATACAGAGTGTCTAGTTCCTGATTCAAAACGGCTTCGATCTCCTCAGCATTTTGTGATGCGAAAAATAGCACAGTGTCATCAGCGTACATCATGACGCTACAACGAGAGACTGTGCTTGGCATTTCGTTGACAAAAATTACAAAAAGTAGAGGACCAAGGATAGATCCTTGTGGTACACCAGAGTTTATAACGCTAGGATCGGACAAAATATTTTGATAATGAACCGACTGTCGACGATCTGTGAGGTAGTTGGTAAACCAGTTCAGTTCTGCACCATTAATTCCAAGAGCCTCTAGCTTTGACAGTAGTTTACCATGATCAATCGTATCAAAGGCTTTGCTGAAATCGACAAACACCGCGCCTGTTAGCCTCCCTTGATCCATATTGCGCCGTATTGTATCCGTTAAACAAATAGAAGCAGTCTCCGTTGAATGTCGCTTTCGAAACCCAAACTGATATGGGCTTAGTAAGTTATTGCTGGTCAAAAACGAGTATAACTGTGTATGTACTGCTCTCTCCAAAATTTTTGAGGCTATGGGTAAAATTGAAATAGGACGATAATTATCCATTATCTCTGAGTTTCCTGACTTTAAAAGGGGAACGATACGTGCTGATTTCCATTCGCTTGGAAATTTACCAACAGACAGAGACATGTTAAGAATTTTGGTTAGTGGTCCTGCTATAACATCAGCGGAATCTTTCATGAGCCTGGCTGGCATATTATCTAAACCGGTTGATTTGCCCTGTTTTAGGTTATGAAGATAAGTTTGCGTAAATTGTTCAGTTATAGCTTGAAATTGGAAAATGGGCTTACTCTGTGACGTAAATGAAGTTAAGTTGTACAGGGTATTACATGAATTCTTTATACCACTGGTAAACGACTGCCCTAACCGACGAATTGTTTCGCAAAAATGATCGTTAAAACTTTTTGCAATAAATTTGGGGTCGAATACCAAATTACCATCCACCATAATACAGGATGATCGATTTTTCATATTGAAAGGCAATATTTGTTTAACTATTTTCCAAAAAGATTTTGGGTTGTTACAATTTCTCTCTATCAATCTCTGATTGTACGTATTTTTACCTTTCCTTATTAGGTTAGTGACTCGATTTCTCATTGACTTGTATTGTTGCCAGTCCTGTTCACAATTTGATGCTCTCGCTTTTTTAAGTTGAGCATTTCGGTCACGAATGGCAGAAGTTATCTCACTAGTTAACCATGGTTGAACTATTCCGCGTTTTTTCTTATCAATCAGTGGAGCGTGACGGTCCGCAATTGACATAAACAAATCTTTAAAGTGTTGCCAGTGACTATCAACATCATCTGTTCCACTGATACTTTCCCAATCAACCGTTTTCAGTTCATCACAGAAACAATCTCTGTTGTATTTTGAATAGTTCCGAACACGCTTAATGACAGGAGGGACCTTCTTGTTATTCAGTTTTCGAATAATATAGACTAATTCGTGGTCGCTTAGGCATGACGGATAAACACCAGAGTGGCTAATATTCAGTGGACGATTGGTCGCTACTAAATCTAAGCATGTTGATGACTCCACAGTCACTCTCGTAGGACTATCAATAGTCTGTGTAAAATCAAAGGATTTAAACAGAGATTTCAAGTGCTTAGTCTCGCGATGAGTGGGTTTCTTTACATGGTAATCGCAGTTAAAATCACCCATTATCATAACCTCTTTCCCCTGGCAAACAGCGGTCTCTAAAATACTGTCTAATTTGGTCATAAAATCCTTATCATAAAAATCCGACGAGTTAGGAAGTCTATAGAATGCTCCCAATAAAAACCCATGAGATTTTGGGAGAAATACTTCCAACCATAGGGTTTCAATATCAGATGTTATATCAGATCTTTCAACAACATTCAAATCTTCTCTTACATATATTGCAACCCCACCACCATTCCGGTTCCGATCTTTTCTGAACATGCGGTAGCCATCAATGCTCAATTCGGAATCCAAAATATCAGAGTCAAGCCATGTCTCAGATAATGTGAGGAAATGTATGTTATTATTTAAGTCTGCAATCAATATGCGAAGCTCGTCGATTTTAGAAAGCAAACTTCTGATATTTTGATGAGCAAACTTCAAACCACTACAATTTAGAACAGTTTTAAAGTTACCTTGTATGTTACAAGAACTATCAGAGTCAGAGAGGGAAACGTCGCTTAAGTTGATTTCTTCAGGTCGCGAACAAAGGCAGCGAGTCAGGTTTGATTCGAACGAGGCACCAAGGCAAGCCGCGTTAGTCGCACGATTGCACAACGAACAACACCCACAGGCTTCGTTTACTCGTGGACATTCTTTTACAAGGCTTTCTGGACCAGGATTTAACAATACAGCAACATCCCCAGCTCTTTGTAGTATCAGGGCAGCCATCGCATACTTTACCAAATACAAAGCTCGTTTCCCGCGAACAAAATTAGGCAAGCCTCGCGTTGATCGAGCAGCCATTACGGCCACTGATGGTCGCTTTTTCCAGGACGAAGATCGTATTCTTCGGGAATTCAGATCCCCAGACATACGATAAATATCAGCAAAGCTGACGTTTACCGGTAAACCAGATAAATTGGTTGTTCGAAGAAGCGACCATGATTCAATAATTGCTTGAAATATAAAAATTAGCGAGAGCACACCCAATAGACGTCTGACCGACATGGTGTCGTTGTTTTTTGTAAATATTCAGTATTCTACATCACATCTTGAAAAATTCCTTATTTTGTTGAGCAGTAAACAAAAAATTCCATATCCGCAAAAAAAGTCCCGAAAAAGAAATGCAAAACATTTGTTTCATGATCCGTCGAAGTTATATACAGAAGCAATTGCGAAATGTTTATAAGGAACTCGAAATTGTGCGGTTAATATCACTACATATAAGGTATAAACACCGAATGAGATTGGGAAAATTGACTGATTATACAAAGAAACGAAAGAGGGGCAGGAATTAGAGTATATATACATAAAGATGGTTTGAATTTCGAAATTGAAAGACTTTCATGAATTAAGTGAGAATCATTTTCGGCGCCCATTTTAATTTCCCATTGCAGTTGCGAGCCTAAATTATTATTATTTGTAAAACAGCTTAATCAAACTTCTTTGTTTGTTTGTTCAAAGAAAGTTTGAAAGTCGAAATTGAAAGACTTTCTTGGATTATAAGATAACTTCTTTTCCGCCTCCATTTGATTTCCTGTTGCACATTTTAGCCTAAGTCATTTTGAAACAGCTCAACAGAGTAACATGAGACTAAATATTTCCTTGCTTGTTTGTTCAAAGAAGATTTGAATTTCAAAATTGAAAGATTTCAACTAAAATGGCCCCCCATTTTAATTTATTACCCGTTGTATTAAGTTATTTTAAAACAGCTTCCTATACATTTTTCTCAGTTATTATCCTTGTAAAACGGAGTTTTCGATTACATGACAAAAATTTTAGCCCGGGCTGAAATTTCATCCCGGTTTGAGCTACCCGCTGGATGAAAAATCGTCATCTAATCGACAAGGCTATATTTTGTGTTCTCAATCTCCAAATGCAATCAGAGTCTCGCACAAATCAAATAGAAGACAAAATCAACATTTTAAATTATTGAAATAGGCGAACCGGACGTGGCGGAACAGCTCTATTTCGAGACTTTGTCATTTCAGCCCGGAGTGAGATTCATCCCGGTTTAAAATAGCTATGATGAAATTTTAAACTCAGCCCGGGCTGAAACTTGTCATGCAATTGTAAAAAGAATTCACTCGTTGAAATTCAGCCCGGGCTGAAAGGTCATGTAATTGGCCCCTAATAGAGTTTTTTATGGGAAGTGCTGACATATGGTATTTACGCACGCGTTAACATATATATTCATATTTGCATTTTACTTCTCTCATCTCAATTAATAACAATACTTTTCAGAGATCCCCATGTCGGGAATTGAGGTTGCCGGGGAGAGTTAATTTCCGCCACTGGTTGTACTTGCTAAATAAAAACAAATGCCCACACATCAAGTATAGCCTACAAATTAACGTAACAACACAAGAATACAACTTAACTATTTCCACCAGCACCAGAAGCAGCGCAGCACTATAAAATGTCATGACAGCAAGCACTTTTAAATGGCAATACATATAACTGATAAAGATTTGTAAAACAAAAAATGGTTAAGAGAATCCGAACTTTTGAAATGTATAGAAATTTTAAAAAATCAACCAAATTTTAATATGACCTGGTCAATCTTAACAAAACACTAAATTTCCTATGCAACCTGAATATTTACTTATAAATGTTCTTTTATATATTTTTTCTGGAAATAGTCTGACGGCCAAACGCGAAAATTATGAATCACAAACATCCTGTCGTGGTTTGCCAGGACTTCCTGGAAGAGATGGTATTTCTTTCCTTTTCAGTTCAAGAAGTTTTAATTGTTTTTTTTGTGACTCGTGTATAATTTTCCTTTCTACAGGGCGTGATGAACGGATGCTTTATTACGGGGTAAGTATACACTGGTATATGTTACTTCTAAAATTCATTAATTATTCATAGGCAAAATACAAAGGAAACTCATGACCCGTAGCGGATCTATATATTTGATATAGACTTGCTCAAATTTTCTCCTTCAATTTTTACAGCGTAGATAACATCAATCTTCAAAATTCCAACGCCAGTGAGCGTACAAAACGAGTCATTTTAGAAGTCATATACAAACCTTACAGTTCGGTCTTTATCAGATCTAAAACACTCGGCTGCACCTCGATGTTTTAAATCTGATAAAGACCGCTTGTGCGGTTTGTATATATTACATATATATATATACCATTTTGTGGTTGTTTTCATATACTAAGTATGTATGTGATATGCTACATGTTGTAAGCTTGGATATATATTAAGGAAAGATTGTTCTCAAGCTTTTAGTATAAGAAAAATCATCTGAACTGCCAACGGGAATCGAACCCGTGTCTCCCGATTGCCGGTTCGGTTGTTTTACCACTATAGACTATAGGGTTTCAGACGCAATGTGATGTTATTTAGAGACCTGGTTCCTACTAATAACATTACATTGCCGTCTGAAACCCCATAGTCTAGTGCATTGTAAAACCGAACCGGCAATCGGGAAAAACGGATTCGATTCCCGTTGGCAGTTCAGATGATTTTTCTGAATACTAAAAGCTTTGTATATATTACTTCTAAAATTCATTAATTATTCATAAGCAAAATACAAAGGAAACTCATGACCCGTAGCGGATCTATATATTTGATATAGACTTGCTCAAATTCTCTCCTTCAATTTTTACAGCGTAGATAACATCAATCTTCAAAATTCCAACGCCAGTGAGCGTACAAAACGAGTCATTTTAGAAGTCATATACAAACCTCGCAGTTCGGCCTTTATCAGATCTAAAACACTCGGCTGCGCCTCGATGTTTTAAATCTGATAAAGACCTTTTGTGCGGTTTGTATATTATATTACATATATATATATATATATATATATATATGAATATGGTCGCAACTCATAGTTTCACGTTCACACGATCTTCGGGCAACAGATGTAACGACAGGGGATCGTGTGAACGTGAAACTCAGAGTTGCAAATGTAATTTTTGATCGTGTTTGTGTTGCTTACTGTGACTGTTGCTTTGTATACTATGTCCCTAGTCATGCATTGTTTTTGAAGCGGGCAACTGGTGTTTTCTCTACAACTGCAATTGGTAGTGTCCCTCTCCTGTGGCTTGTTATTCCTAGATATGCGTGCATTGTGTTTTGTGATTACTGACTTGACATTGTTCATGCAGCTGTAACTTACTTTAACTGTATTTCTGTTAAAAATTTTGTGGAGCTTGTGGTGCGGTGGGAAATGTTTGTCAATTAGACTAAGGAAATTACGTCCTATGTTTGTGCTAACACTCTTACTAAATGGTGGGTTGAACCAAATGATATTGCGTTGCCTATTCCTGCGTTGTTGTTGCGGTGTGTGCTGAGTGTATCTAAGTTCATGAGTAAAGCTGCTATGCCTAAGTGCGTTCTGATATATGGGTGCAGATTCCTGAAAAGTTTGCTTATCTGATGAAAGAAGTGCAATGCGCTTGTTAATTGATGCAGGTAGTTGCCTTGTGATGCTCGGTGGGTGATTAGAGTGCATATTTATGTATAGTGGATCGTCATTGGGCTTCCTATAGGGCCTATGTTTTCCATTGTTAAGGTCGAAAGTTACGTCTAAAAAGTTTACAATGCGTAAATTTGATTCCGCGGTAATTTTTAGGTCAAACTGCTCGAAAATTTTGTGGAGATCTTTTCTTGTTTTGTCTGCTATAAACGTGCTGATTTACTTTTTATAATAGCCAAACCGTAAGAAATTTGAGTAAGAAATTTGGCAAAGAATGCATCGGCCTATATAGAGATGACGCTGTAGTTACATCTTACAAAATAGGTAAAACAATAATTACCAGAATACAATTCAGTAGTTCCAGATGTTTCAGGAAAATGTTTTCTTCCCCAACGTGTGTACACCACTCCTCCTGTTGACCCTCCTGCTTCCCCCTTTGGACCTTGAGGTCCCGCAGGTCCAACCGCTCCAGGTTTCCCTGGAAGTCCTGGGAACAATTGTAATTGAAAGATTACCCTCTGACAGAAAAGTAGTTTTGCATTGGCTTGTTGGATATTAAATTCCAATACATGGTGTACCGGAAACACCCCATTTATATTTTAGCAGTGTAGAAATAGTCAGGGCTTATTTTAAGAATTGGGCAGGGGAGTGAACATAACTAGGAGGGAGTGAACTGGAAAGTGTAAACTGGTAGGGAGTTTCTGAGATTCCATGTTTCCTGCATTTTCAGGTTGTTTCAGACACAATATATTTTGATGCGACTGATCATGAGTTCTCAGTATAAAAAGCAAGGATTGGTTATAGTTAATTATCCAATTTGTTTTTAAAGACAATATAAGAAATGATAGATTTTAAATGAGTTGCAATCTTATTCCAAATATCAACTCCTTTACTAGTAAGAGAATTATTAATTTGTTTATTGCAATTAAGTAAATATAAAATTGTAGAGCCAATGAATCGACTCCATTGACATTACTATAACTATCATATAGCATTCGCTGATTGCCATTAGCGTAATAGCCATAATGGTGATACTAATACTTTAACTTTTTTAAATTTTGGAAATTGACGGGATGGTGGAAAAGCAGAGTCTAGTTAAAAACAAATGTCAATCTTAAAGAAATATTTTTTGAGAGATTCTGATATAAAAATCAATTACCTAATAGTCGATCGATTCCACACTCCGGCCAGCGCATAGGCAAGGGGGAACACGGGGGAGTCTTCGCCCCTCCCCCCAATAAACTTCAAAACTGTTCTTGTGAAAAGTTAAAATCCGGGCAGAAAGTGGGGAGGGGGAGGGGTGCAATCTCTTGAATAACGAATAAAAATGGCCTTTTAAGAGGTTATGGTGTTTCTTCAGAACTCGTCTCAGAATCCGTGAAATACTGTTTTAGAGACCACAGAAATTAAAAAATATCCTGGAGAAGCATGCGCCCGGAACCCCCTAGGCTTCTCACGCCATTGGCGCTTGTATTCTGAATCTATATATGTTCCCCCCCCAATTAAAGTCAACAACCTGCCTACGCCACTGACTTGAGCACTCTTCGTTCTGTTACGGACAACGAAAAATTGTATATATATATATATATATATATTTATGTTAAGGAAAGATTGTTCTTCAAGCTTTAGTATTCAGAAAAATCATCTGAACTCCCAACGGGATTCGAACCCGTGTCTCCCGATTGCCGGTTCGGTTGTTTTACCACTGGACTATAGGGTTTCAGACGGTGAGACTATAGTCTAGTGGTAAAACAACCGAACCGGCAATCGGTAGACACGGCTTCGAATCCCGTTGGGAGTTCAGATGATTTTTCTGAATACTAAAGCTTGAAGAACAATCTTTCCTTAACACATATATATCCAAGCTTACAACATGTACTATATCACATACATAGTATATGAAAACAACCACAAACAATATATGCTCCTTCACTTGTGTTGTTGAGCACTCTGTGAGGTTAATTGGTGGCTATAAGCTATAATGCAAAAAGCTCACTTCCCTTGTGGTCGTTTGAGCACTCTGGCCCCAAGACACTTCACGCATGTCTGCATGGATGCCCATGTGTCTGAGTATTGTACCACATGCGCTTGGTGAGGGCAAGAGTATGGTGTATAAATACGAAGTCACTCGCATCTAGACTGCGTTACAAGCTGCACTGACGAGCCGTTGAACGGCGAAACATGCATGTCTGCAGATTTGACTATATATATATATATATATATATATATATATATAGTCAAATCTGCAGACATGTTCTTTCATAATGTCAACTCTCGTCAGTGATGTTGTAACGCAGTCTAGATGCGAGTGACTTCCAATTATACACACCATATTGCCCTCACCAAGCGCATGTGGTACAATACTCAGACACATGCGCATCCAGACATGCGTGAAGTGTCTATATATATATAATATATATATATATATTTATTATAATCTTAAAACAGTTTTTGTTGCTACTTTAAGTTTCATGCAGTTATGCAATCATCAGGCAACTGTTCTTAATAGTTCAATTTCGTGCTTGCACACGCTATACTCATTTAACGGTTCGCTGATGCGCGTGCGGTTTTGAATTTTGCAGCGCTGAACTTTATTGCGTGCCGGCATTTCGCAAAAAGTTCCGATCTTCGGTTTAAAGTTTTGTTCTTTTCAGCTTTTAGCAGACAAAGTTTCTCTTCAGTGCAAAGGTTGCAATATTTTCCACCAGCGGAATACGATGGAGCGCGCGTCACGATAGTCCATTTAATTTTATAGTCTTTATCTATACGCTTCAATTTCCACACGTACTTGGAAAGTTCCGTTTCATTCTCATACCGCGGGTCGTTAAGCGATTTCTTGTGGTTCCCATACCTCTTTCGAATGAGAATAAAACGTATGAGAATGAGAATACGTATGAGAATACGTATGAGAATACGTATGAGAATACGTATAATACGTATGAGAATAAAACGTATGAGAATAAAACGTATGAGAATAAAACGTATGAGAATAAAACGTATGAGAATGAGAATACGTATGAGAATACGTATGAGAATACGTATGAGAATACGTATAATACGTATGAGAATACGTATGAGAATACGTATAATACGTATGAGAATAAACCGAACTTTCCAAGTACGTGTGGAAATTGAAGCGTATAGATAAAGACTATAAAATTAAATGGACTATCGTGACGCGCGCTCCATCGTATTCCGCTGGTGGAAAATATTGCAACCTTTGCACTGAAGAGAAACTTTGTCTGCTAAAAGCTGAAAAGAACAAAACTTTAAACCGAAGATCGGAACTTTTTGCGAAATGCCGGCACGCAATAAAGTTCAGGGCTGCAAAATTCAAAACCGCGCGCGCATCAGCGAACCGTTAAATGAGTATAGCGTGTGCAAGCACGAAATTGAACTATTAAGAACAGTTGCCTGATGATTGCATAACTGCATGAAACTTAAAGTAGCAACAAAAACTGTTTTAAGATTATAATAAATATTGCTCTACAAATGATTTTGTGTTGAGCACTCTTATCTACTGCAATCACAACACAGATATTGTATATATATATATATATATATATATATATAATAATAATAGTAGTTATAATAATACTTTCAAACAAAGTATTAATGCCCAGCTTGAAGAGTGCTCAACACCTGGTATTGGTAGAGCTTTATAATTGTTTTGTTTACTTAAAATAAAGTCACAACTCCGAGTTTCACTTTTTCACGATCTTCAGGTGACGAGATGTAATGTTCAACTAAAATTACCAGCTTGATGGCGTTAGTTTCCGTTGGACTGCTTGCGTAATTGTTGCGCGTGCGCACGTTTGAACTTTCCGGCCAAGAATCGCTTTTGGTGGAGGCATTTTGAAAAGACCTCGCGTCTCTTGTTAAGCAAGGTTGACTTATCCGCTTTCAGAATACAAAGTTTCTCTTGTAAACAAAGATTACATATTTTCCCGCCGCTGGAATATGAACCCGCTCGTTTCAGGATAGACCACTTAATTTCAAAGTTTCGCTGTTTTTCTTTTAAAATCCATAGGTATTTGGAGAGCTCTGTATTGTTTTTGTATCTTTGGTGATTGAACGATTTCGTGTGATTGTTAAAACGTTCTTTGAAATTGTTTCCCGTCATTCCAATATATTCTTTCGGCTCCGCATTTTTGGTTATAACCTGTGCTTTGTACACTACACTGGTCACTTGACATTTTCCTTGAAGAGGGCATTCGTTGCTATCTCTGCAGTTGCAAGTAGGGTTGTTTATTGTAGGTTGTGTAGTAGTTGTACTTGCTTTCGACAAAATTCTGGTGTTGTGCTTGGAAATAATGCTCTTGCAATTGTCCATGCAGCTGTAGCTTACTTTCACCGAGTTGCGATTAAATATCCTATGTAAGGAACTAGAGGATGGAAAATGCTTGTCGATTAAACTGAGGAAGGATTTGCCAACATTGGTTTTGACGTTTTTACTGTACGGGGGATTGAACCAGATGATATTTCGATGTCTTCTTCTATTCTTAATACCGTTGTCATCCGGGTTATAATGTAAGTTTGCATGATACTTGCTACGATGCAATGCGTCTTCGTACAGGGGGGCGGCTGTTGCAAAGCTGTTTTGGTCGGATGATAATTTTGACATGCGTTTGTTGACTGATTGCGGGAGTTGTCTTATGATTGCGGGAGTTGTTTTAAGTAAACAAAACAATTATATATATATATATTTGTTTATCTCAAAATATTTCTATCGCTACTTAAAGTTTCATGCCTCTTGCAATGCAATCATCGGGCGACTAAAATTCAGTTCGTTATAAGATGGCGTGTTCGATCGTTTGCTGACGCGCATCAACATTGGTCGCGCGCGCGTTCAATTCCCCGCCCAAAATTTCTCGCGATACCGACATTTAGCGAAGATTTCCGATGTCTTATTCAGTTGGTTTTGTCTATCGGCATTCATTAAACATAGTTTTTCCTCAACACATAGATTGCAACGTTTCCTACCAGATGAATATGCGGGTGCGCGCTTTAAGATGGACCAGGATTAATCTAGTTACCACTAGATTAATTCTGTGAAGAGTCTCATTATTTTTGCAGGCGATTGTAGGGCCTTTACTAGGTCTAGGCTGCTCATTACGCATTCAGAATACATATCAAAAAAGTTTAAATTGAACTGCTAAATCACAGAGGTCCCAATTCTGACCTATGGCTAAAAAATGTAAAATAATCAAATTATTGAACTTACTTGAACTGTATTTCAAACAACAGTTTGATTATTTGAAAGCACAATCGATGAAAGAACTTGATATAACTTAAATTTTAATTTACATGAAGTACTGACAACAAGAAGTGCGGGCGCACGCGAGAGGGGGGACCACTGAGCTAAATTATCCATTAATCCATTAATCTCATTAATCCAGCTAAATGCGAGCTTGGAAAAGTCAGCAAGGTCATTCTTGATAGTATCAACAACAAAATCCGTGCTGTTATTAACGTTAATCAATGGAAAAACTCTCAATCAGTTATTGAATGGTTCAAGAACATCAAACGAAAATCAAGTCACACGTTTCTCTCATTTGATATCGTCGAATATTACCCTTCCATCACAGAAGATCTCTTTGACCGTGTTATTGAATGGACTCAGTCTTTAGTAACCATTTCTGATGATGATATAGCCATTATAGAACATGCGCGTAAATCCCTCCTGTCCAATGGTGATGTACCTTGGATCAAACGAAGCAGCAACTCGATGTTCGACGTAACTATGGGCAGCTATGACGGAGCCGAAATTTTCGAACTAGTGGGACTCTTTATCTTATATAGACTTGCGGAAGAATTAGGCAGAGAAAACGTCGGACTATACCGGGACGACGGTCTAGTATTAATAGACAGCGTAAGCGGAAGAGATGCCGATAATGCTAGAAAGAAGTTACACAACATTTTCAAGCGACAAGGTTTAAAGATAACAGCCGAAATCAACAATCAGGTAGTCAACTTTCTAGACATCACCCTAAATTTTAATAATGGAAAATACACACCCTACCGTAAACCTAACAACGAGCCACTGTACGTAGACTGCCGATCTAACCACCCACCCCATATCATAAAGCAGATCCCTATATCAATAAACCAACGTATATCCTCCCTTTCATCTGACCAACAATCCTTTGATACATGTAAACCATTTTACGAAGGTGCACTTAAGCAAAGTAATTATAATGTTTCTTTGCAATATTCAACCAGTAACCCCACTGCTACCCCACCATCTACGAAACGAAAGCGCCAAAGAAACATTATATGGTTTAACCCCCCGTTTAGAAAATCCGTAAAAACAAACATCGCTCGTAATTTACTGCAAATTCTCGATAAAAACTTTCCTAAAACAAATCCTCTACACAAGTTATTCAACCGGAACACAGTGAAAGTCAGTTATAGCTGTATGCCCAACGTAAAGAGCTTCATATCTCGTCATAACAACCACATTTTAGCGAAAACCGCAACCAACCCAACCACTGAGAACTGCAACTGCAGGAATCCGAGTGAGTGCCCGCTGAAAAATAATTGCCAGACGAAAAGCATAGTCTATAAAACCGAAGTAACATCCCTGGATGACAGAACAACGAAGGAATATATTGGAATGACGTCAAATTCGTTTAAGGAGAGATATGGCAACCATAAGAAATCTTTTAAAAACGAAAGATATGAAAAGGAAACGGAGTTATCAAAGTATGTGTGGAAACTGAAGAGGAGCAAAAAGGGTTTTACTATATCCTGGTCTAATCTTAAAGCGCGCACCCGCATATTCATCTGGTAGGAAACGCTGCAATCTATTTGTTGAGGAAAAACTATGTTTAATGAATGCCGATAGACAAAACCAACTGAATAAGAGATCGGAAATCTTCGCTAAATGTCGGCATCACGAGAAATTTTGGGCGGGGAAATTTGAACGCGCGCGCGACCAATGTTAATGCGCGTCAGCAAACGATCGAACACGCCATTTTATAACGAACTGAATTTTAGTCGCTTGGGGCCGGTTGTTCAAAAGCCGGTTAACTTAACCCTGGGTTAGGAGCTAACCTTGGATTAACTTTTTTAACCCTAGGTTAGCTAACCTAGGGTTAAAATCGAGTTGTTCAAAGCAGGGTTAAAGGTACGATTAGCTAAACCTAGGTTAAGCACTTTACCTTAGGTTAAAAAGCGCGCGAGTTTTAAATTTGTTTTACAAAATGGCGGCGGTTTCTTTGGGAAAGGAAAGGAAAAAAAGGAAACTTAACTTTACAGTGTCCGAAATAGACATGTTAACAAATAAAGTTGAAGAAAATTTAGAAATATTGCAATCTAAATTGACAAATTCGGTGACAAACCAAAGAAGAAATAAAATTTGGGATGAAATTACGAATGAAAAAATGCAGTAGGAGTGGCGAACCGGACGAGGCATGAATGTAAAGAGAAGTGGAAAAATTTGACGAGCTCGGCCAAGAAAAAGTTCTCGGACATCCGAAGACAGACTGCAAAAACTGGAGGTGGTCCTCCGCCAAAAGAAGCATCCCCAGCAGAGGAAAAAATAATTAAACTTTTTGAAGAAACTCCTCTTTTTACCGGACTTGAAGGTTTTGAAACAGGTATGAAATAAAATGCGTTACTTGGGCAAGTTTGGGCAAGTGTTTACAAATGACGGCGTAACTAGTTACCAGCCGCTCTCCTCATTTAGTAATTTACAAAACAGTGAGCCATATAAAATACACGAGTCTGTTTTTAGAATAATTTTTTATTTTTAACAATAAATATAAACACAAAAGATGCTTTCTCCAAATATTTCATACGCTGACACAAAAATAAGATAAGTATCTTTCTGCAAGAGTATTCTAGACTTCTAGTTATGCCTAATAGTGTAATTTTTTTCAACTCAAACTCTCAAAGTGCCACATCTGTCTAAATATAGTTTAAATATTAAGCATTGAGCAGCTATGTTTGAAACTATAAATATGTCATCTTTTTATGATTTGCAGATGAACGGAATAAAGATTCCTTTGCGGCTGTCAGTGTGCTAGAAGTTAGCGAGAATTTAGACGAGGATGAAAGTTTGGCAACAATGTCAAATATGATGCAAGACGAAGTCTTTGTCATGGTACCAGATTATTTGCCTATTCCATCTACGGTTACCCGTTTTCTTCCTGGACCAGCAAAGAAGGAGAAGCAACCAGGGCCGTTGCGAAAAGATATGGATTGGGGGGTGTCGAGGGTCAAATTGCCCAGCGATGCAAGATGAATTTGCCGACTTTTTCTAAAATCTGGAAACTAAAAATTTTCATTTGACTTTAATTATGCCACATTGTGTGCGATGATCATTAATGAGTCATTATTTAATGTACAGTTATACTATCCGTATATATCAGTTATACTATCGAATTAATTAATATACTAACTGTTCTCTTGAAGATGCAGGATATATAGATAAAAAATACAAAATAATATATGACTAGAAAACTGTTCGCACGTTCTTTGTGAATTACTGTTTAACTCAAAGTGTATTAGTCTATATCTAGATTTCTAACGTTCGCCATTTGCCAATGTTTAGTATATTACAACTCGTCTCTTCAACAGGCTCCATTCTTTTGCAACTTTCTTCAAGTTAAGAGTGTCTGTAAGGTCTCTCTCGCAGGTTAAAAGCATAAGACCAGTCAGTCTTGCGTCGCTCATTGACGTGCGCAGTTTGTTCTTCACAAACTTCAATTGACTGAATGAACGTTCGTTTGACGCAACTGTCACGGGAGCCGTAAGCATCAATCTGACTATTGAATTTGCCAATGGAAGTGACAATTTGTTGGCTTCGCTGAATTCAACAACCTTGTTATAGTCTTTGCCTACGTCAGAAGGTAATAACTCTGCCAATACCTGTAGTTCGGCTTCTACGGCTAATGGGTCAGGTGATTGTGAAGGTGGAAATAATGAAACAGCAAGATGAATGCACGATCCATCAATTGGTAGCTTCAAACACTTTAACAAAGGCAAAAAGCTCTTCTTGCTTTGCACCAAATGTTCTGTCATTCGGGATATAAGAACATCAAGGACTTCGCGAAATTGCTTTCTGTAGTAGCTTGAAGTAAAAACACGGTGGCTGTTCCGACATGCTCGTCCACGCGTCTAGGTGTTTTCAATCTTAGCGCTAAACAGGCTTTGAGACTTTCGTATGACGCGATTTTCCAAGCGTTTAAATTTATGTGTTGGAAAGCGAGTAAAGAGATCGGTAATCCACCGCTGTATGCCGCGTATGCGGCACGTACCTGTAAAAACTGTAAGCTGAGTTAACAACAATTTTGTTAAAGAACACAAGCCACAAGGTCCGTTCTTACCGCATGACGGTTCGTCCTTCTCTACGTCTTCCTCTCTTGTGTCTGTTGCTGTGTCGTGTTCTTGAGGGTCTTGCGACTTATCACAATATTCCCTTTGGCTTTGACTGCGTTTTGCAGCCTCAAACGGATTAACTGGCGCGTCTTTGTGTGCTACTCACACTCGCTTGCCCTGATGGCAAGTTTGCTCGTGCCTCTTACGATTACATTCAAGACACTGAAGTTTTATCCTTTTTCTTTTGGGTTTTGAACCGCGCATAATTGTTAAACAACTTGAAGCGCAGTCGAGCAAAAATCATGCCCGAGGATAATTTAAGAATTAAACATTTCACATTTCGGCCTCCCGTCGATTTTCGACGATTAAATGGCGACACATTGAGATGAACTGAATGTGGTTTTGGCATAAGGCCACAATTTGTACAGTTTCTTCACTTTAATTAACAATTCGCTGAATGCCGATTTCGCGACTTGCCGAACAATGTCGGAGCAATTTGCCGACTGGGCCGACTAGTACAAAATTATTGGGGGGGTGAAGCACCCCCCCGCTCGCGACGGCCCTGGAAGCAACGAAGGATAACCAACCAAGAGCTTCTCAAGTTACAGGCCCAAGTGCTTCAAAACCAGAACGAAGTTTTGCTATTAAAAAAGCAAAAGCTTGAACTTGAAATTCTGTCCCTAAAAGGTACATTATAAATTGTTTTTTAAATGCTTGTTTATTAAGCCCTTTAATACAAATATTCTTGTTTAGAATTTATATACATATCTCTTTTTATTAAAAGCTATTTTATTTGGGTAAAATATTTAATATGTATACCCAGACTCTAGTTAAAAGTGTCCAGCAAGTAATTCTTAAAAAAGCCATATTCAAACATTGGTGTGAATATATAAAATCTTTGGTATGTGACTAAATACAGTTAAGCTATAGGTATTACCCCTGTGCTGTTACACAGTGGTTGACTGTTGTGTAAAACTACCTGAAAAATACAATAAGAACTTCAACGCTTCCAGACGAAGGGCCTTCGCTCGAAACGTCGAAGTTCTTATTGTATTTTTCAGGTAGTTTTATAACAACAATCAACCGCTGTATATTTGCTACACTCTACCCACACTGGCACCGCACCTAATATAGCTATTACACCATTTTTATTAGTAGAATCAATATACTATAATTGCAAATGCTGTAATTTGATTGGCCCGCTACTCACTATCTAACTGTTGATAGATAGCGAGTAGCGAAACAGTCATCTCCTTGGCGCGATTTTTAACGAATTTATTTCAATTAATTATGAAAAACGTTTTGAAATACTATTTTCTTGTCGGTTTCTACTAAAACAATTAGATTATTCGCTCTCGATTGCTATGAGATGATACTTCATTTGGGCTTTGCCCTCATCAACTATCACCTCATATATTAATCTTGATCGAGCTCATAATCTAATTGTTAATTAGTATTTTTACTATTATGGCAATATACATGGGCACTAATTTTCCCTGAGCATTAATGTTTTCGAACTTAAGTAAAATATTCAACACTTGCAGGTTGGAACTATCTAATAAAGTGAGGTGCAATTAAGGTATTTCTGGCATACCAAAACCCTATTAGTAATAAATAATAATATAGTATATTTTGATTGATATCATATGACTTAACATTTGAACAATATAATTTATTATACATATTGGAAATATAATTATTTAATACAACTGTATATTTAATATAATTATATATTTAAAATTATTTATATTATAAATGTTTCAATATTATTATCATAAAGTATCAACTTGAATTTATAAATAAAATTATTATACATTTATCAGTCAATTAATTGCTTAGCTTTTGTATTTGCAGCTTATCTTAATTATTGTTAATGTCAGAAGAGACCGTTTCTGTTTAACACGATCATTAATGTACCTAGTATAAACTATACTAGACAATTAGGTTATACCAGACAATTTTACTCATTTAAAGGGGAGACTCTTGGTTATTAATTAAATGCACAACAAATCCCCCTATTAATTAAATCCCCCTATTATATATATATATAGACACTTCACGCATGTCTGGATGCGCATGTGTCTGAGTATTGTACCACATGCGCTTGGTGAGAGCATGCAAGCGTATATGGTGTATAAATAGGAAGTCACTCGCATCTAGATTGCGTTACAAGCTACACTGACGAGCCGTTGAACGGCGAAACATGCATGTATATATATTAGCACCCCTCGGGTAGTGCACTCTACCGTGACAACATGAATAAAAACATGTATAAATAATTGAGCAAAGTTCATAATATTTGATTATCAGATTACCATGACCATGACCCTGAACTTGACCATCATACGATACTGAACTTCGATTTGCGTCATCTATCGAAAACAAACAATTATTCAAGGTCACAATTTTGTTATAAATACACTCCGCTTTTAGTATATTTGTTAGATCTCAATATGCCTCCAAAGCGAAGAAATAACAAAGAAGGAAAAAGACTTAAAAGTCTCCAGAAGCAAGTATCAGGGCTAAGTAATATCAGTGGCTCTATGCGTAAGCATAATTCCTCTTAATCGTGTATATTAATTGTACCTGAATAAAAATGTGATTGTTTGTATGCCTCCCACCTTTTAAACCGCCTTCCAGTGTCACAAGGGCTGGAGTCTTAGTGATTCTATGATAATTCATAGTAATCTTAAGATAGCTGGTGAGTGGAGGGCTAAGTATTGTTACAAGTTAATCATGTGTGTAATCTGGATATCCTTCATTCTGCTTTGTGTGAAACAAACACTAAATATCACTTATATATTGCACGCTTCGGCTTGTGCACTCTCACGTCACAACAAACACTAGGGAAAACGGTTTACGCCATTTGATTGCTTTCATTGCCCCTTGGGAATTGCTTGTGCACTATGCACGCTTGACTCTAGGTTAACCATTGCATTGCTTTTCATTAGATCTAGTGATGTGAAACAAACACATACAAAAATATGACTTATATTAGCACCCCTCGGGTAGTGCACTCTACCGTGACAACATGAATAAAAACATGTATAAATAATTGAGCAAAGTTCATAATATTTGATTATCAGATTACCATGACCATGACCCTGAACTTGACCATCATACGATACTGAACTTCGATTTGCGTCATCTATCGAAAACAAACAATTATTCAAGGTCACAATTTTGTTATAAATACACTCCGCTTTTAGTATATTTGTTAGATCTCAATATGCCTCCAAAGCGAAGAAATAACAAAGAAGGAAAAAGACTTAAAAGTCTCCAGAAGCAAGTATCAGGGCTAAGTAATATCAGTGGCTCTATGCGTAAGCATAATTCCTCTTAATCGTGTATATTAATTGTACCTGAATAAAAATGTGATTGTTTGTATGCCTCCCACCTTTTAAACCGCCTTCCAGTGTCACAAGGGCTGGAGTCTTAGTGATTCTATGATAATTCATAGTAATCTTAAGATAGCTGGTGAGTGGAGGGCTAAGTATTGTTACAAGTTAATCATGTGTGTAATCTGGATATCCTTCATTCTGCTTTGTGTGAAACAAACACTAAATATCATATATATATATATATATATATATATATATATATATACGTGTAGGTTTAGGTATACGACAACAGTGCTCGACAACATCTAGTTAGAGCAAATTATAGATTTTTGCTTACCTCAAAACTTGTCTGCAACAGGCTGTTTCATCTGTAAATGAGGCTGTTTCATCTGTAAAAGAATCATAGAATTACCCTTATAGAATTACCCTGTCTAATGCATTTTTATAAATTTGTGGGATCTCTGAAAAGTTTTGTTGTTAATTGAGATGAGAGAAGTAAAATGCAAATATGAATATATATGCCATGCGTGCGCAAATACCACATGTCAGCACTTCCCATAAAAACTCTATTAGGGGCTAATTACATGACTTTTCAGCCCGGGCTGAATTTCAACGAGTGAATTATTTTTACAATTACATGACAAGTTTCAGCCCGGGCTGAGTTTAAAATTTCATCATAGCTATTTTAAACCGGGATGAAACTCACTCCGGGCTGAAATGACAAAGTCTCGAAATAGAGCTGTTCCGCCATGTCAGTTGCGCCTATTTCAATAATTTAAAATGTTGATTTTGTCTTCTATTTGATTTGTGCGAGACTCTGGTTGCATTTGGAGATTGAGAACACAAAATATAGCCATGTCGATTAAATGACGATTTTTCATCCAGCGCGTAGCTCAAACCGGGATGAAATTTCAGCACGCGCTAAAATCATGTAATAGAAAACTCCGTTTTACAAGGATAATAACTGAGAAAAATAGGAAGCTGTTTTAAAAAAACTTAATACAATGGGTAATAAATTAAAATGGGGGGCCATTTTAGTTAAAATCTTTCAATTTTGAAATTTAAATCTTCTTTAAATAAACAAGCAAGGAATATTTAGTCTCATGTTACTCTGTTTAGCTGTTTCAAAATGACTTAGGCTAGAATGTGCAAAAGGAAATCAAATGCGGGCGGAAAAGAAGTTCTCTTAATCCAAGAAAGTCTTTCAATTTCGACTTTCAAACTTTCTTTGACCAAACAAACAAACAAACAAACAAACAAAGAAGTTTGATTAAGCTGTTTTACAAATAATAATTTAGGCTCGCAACTGCAATGGGAAATTAAAATGGGCGCCGAAAATGATTCTCTCTTAATTCATGAAAGTCTTTCAATTTCGAAATTCAAACCATCTTTATGTATATATACTCTAATTCCTGCCCCTCTTTCGTTTCTTTGTATTGTTGGGAATTGTGTGGACACTTTTATATTATTATTATGTTGGGATATGTTGTTAGGATTAATTAGTTTAGAATATAAGTACATTTAATATAGCTACAGTTATTAGTGTTGACAGATAGATAAAGCTAGTAAGATGATAGTGAGAGTGTGGGTGAGAGTGATGCGAGTCAACAAAATGAGACGTTGAATATATTTTATAAAAACCTACAAATTCGTGTGAATGTTTGCGTAGTAGCCGCGGTACTTTACTGCATTCTCAACACACTGGCCCCTCCGAACGGGATAGTGAGAAGAACCCAGTATTTTAAACCCAATAATGGACGGAAAACTGAAGGGAAAGCTGCAGTTATTGCAGCTTAATCAAAACAAAACAAAGTCGATATTAGAGAAGGGAAATGTTGAGAAAATACAACGTCATCAACAAATTTTGTCATGATTGTTAGTGCCGGGGAAGGTTTAAAGATCGAGGTAGAACAAGCGAAGCTAGAGGATGGCGCAGAGATTGATAACGTCGATACTTGGGGCAAAGAAATTGAAGCGAAAACCGACGAAGCCGACGCGGAAATACTCTACATACAACAGTTTTTAGACGAAGTAAATGCGAAGCAAGAGACGGCGAAAAGGGCAAATGAAGAGGCTCTAGTTGCTCAACAACGTGAGGAACAATTGAGATTCGAGAAACAGCAATTAACTAGAGCAAAAATTTGCATTACTACCGAATACTAAGCCTGAGGGGACCCAGCGTATAAAGTTACCGAAGCTAAAAATTACGCCGTTTGACGGAACTTTGGAGAAATGGCTATCATTCTGGAACAAATTCGAAGCCGAAGTTGACGCATCGAACATGGTAGCTGTGACGAAGTTTTCCTATCTCAAAGAGCTCCTGGATTCCAAAGTATGCGAAGCTATCGACGGTCTGCCGTTTACAACCGAAGGCTATGAACGCGCGAAGAATATTTTGAAGACCGAGTATGGCAATGTAAGTGAAATTGTAAATGCTTATATCGATAATATAATAGGCCTGCCAGTTATTACGGGAACTAAACCTCAAAGGATTCATCAGTTTTACCATACGCTTAGTTATAACGTACAGTCCTTAGAAAGCTTGGGGAAACTTAAAGAATGTTCGGGTTTAGTTCGCAGCGTGTTGAATAAATTGAAAGGGATTAAACCTGATTTGGTTAGAGGGCAAGTGGGATGGCAATCATGGGATTTTCCCCAGTTAACTCAGGCCCTACGATCCTGGAAAGAAATCCACCCCATTGAAATGGCTCGCGATGAGAAACCCCCTGGAAAACCACCGCATTTCAATCGAAGTTTTCAATCACAACAAGAAACTGTTCAAAATAGACGGTGTGTTTATTGTGATGACGCAGGCCACAAATCTGTTATGTGTCAAGTGCTTAAATCTCCCGGGGAGCGTAGACAAAAGCTACAAGAAATGGGTTTATGTTTCAATTGTACGGGGGGTGGGCACCGAGCAGCGCAGTGTCGAAGTCGTACGGGTTGCCAATACTGTAAGAAAAAACACCATTCTTCGATATGCGAGCAAGAAGGCGTAAGGCCAGCCATGACAGGGTTAACAGCGCCAGACGAAGGCGAAAACGTATGCCACCCGCTGGTTGTCGTTGACGTAAATGGTGTCAAGTGTCGAGCGTTGCTAGACACCGGGGCGTCTGGTTCTTACGCTTCGGCATTTTTATTGGATCTGTTAAAGATCAAGCCTGCGCGAAATGTGAGACGTCGCATACAAACAATTACCGGAACTCTGACTAAGAACATTGATTTGTACAATGTGACGGTGAGTAGCACAGAGGAAATTGCGAAATTCCGGTTTGTGTAACAAGAGTCGAACGAGGAGAACTTTTGTCGCTCAAAAATCCAGAGTATGCTAATTTAATTAAGAAATACTGCCACCTGAAAGGCGTTAAGATGACAGATACGGACACGAAAAGAATACTTCCTGTCCACATGATACTCGGTGCGAACGAGTATACGAAGATTAAAATGGCAGGGGATCAACGTATCGGGGCTATGGGAGAGCCAGTCGCTGAGCGCACCAAATTTGGTTGGACGATTATGTCCACGGGAATCGAAGTCAACACGGAGAACATGTTCATGACGCAGACCATGGTTTCCGATTACGAAGGTTTGTGCAGACTGGATATTCTTGGTTTAGAGGACAGACCTAGCGGAGATCAAAGTGTTGTGCACGCTGAATTTCTCGAGCAACTCCAGAGAAGCCCCGAGGGCTGGTATGAAACCGGACTCCCTTGGAAAGGGAACCACCCAGCCTTGCCCACTAACGAAGCGGGGATTTTGAAGCGGTTAGAATCTCTCGTACGTCGACTAAAGAAGACCGGAATGATGGATGATTACGACACGATTATTCAAAATCAGTTGAATGAAGGAATCGTAGAAAAAGCAGAAACGGCTGCTAATGGAACGGAGTTTTGTATACCTCAGAAAGCGGTTGTGCGGGAAAACGCCGAAAGTACGAAATTACGAATCGTCTACGACGCGTCAGCACGGTTTAATGAATCGGCACCCTCTTTGAACGACTGTCTTGAAATCGGACCACCTCTCTAGAACCAGTTATGGAAAGTCTTGGTACGAGGAAGATTTCACGCAGTCGCTGTAGCGGGAGATATCAAACAGGCCTTCCTTCAAGGACGAATTCGAGAAGAAGATCGCGATGCCCTGAGATTTCACTGGATGAATGGAAAATACCTAAAACAACTACGCACTCTACGCTTTACGAGAGCGCTGTTTGGCTTGGGGCCATCGCCGTTTCTTCTTGGGGGAGTAATAAAGCATCACCTCGATGCTTGTCGAACTGATCACCCAGCAATTGTGGAAGAAAACGAGCGAAACCTTTATGTGGACGACCTCTTATCGGGAGGACAAACGGTAGAAGACGCGAAAGAGGTGAAAGTTACTGCGACCGACATATTTGGCAAAGCGTGTTTCCACTTACACAAGTGGAATTCTAACGAGAAAGAAGTGGAACAATCCGAGATTCCTCAACCCGACGAGAGTATAAGCTACGCCAAACAGCAACTCGGTGTTCCAGCCGAAGAAAGTAGTCTTTTGGGCATGAAATGGAACAAACAGAACGACACTATCGGCGTTGCCTTTCCAAGCGAAGTTGCTCAACCGACCAAGAGAGGAATTCTCGGAAAGGTGGCCAGAATTTACGACCCGCTCGGGTTGGTTTCTCCGATTACGCTGAGTGGGAAACTTCTATATCGCGAAGCCTGCAACAAAAAGTGTCCCTGGGACGCGCCTTTGTCCAAGGAATTGACACGTAATTGGCAGAAGTGGGAAAGCCAGCTTCCATGCCAAGTTGATGTTCGAAGATCGTTAGCCAGTGTCCAAGAGCCAATTGATGACATATCGCTCCACGCCTTCGGAGAAGCAAGTGGGAAGGGAGTCGCTGCTACCGTTTACGCCGTTGTATCTCAACCAACGAAATTCAGTCAAGGTCTAGTCGCAGCTAAATCACGGTTAGCTAAGCAAGGGCTGACCATTCCACGTTTAGAGCTGGTCTCTGCTCATATGGCTGTCAACTTGATCAACAACGTTCAAGAGGCTCTTTCAGGATTTCCGGTAA
The DNA here is from genome assembly GCA_016169945.1 of Trachythela sp. YZ-2020. NCBI lineage: Eukaryota > Metazoa > Cnidaria > Anthozoa > Malacalcyonacea > Clavulariidae > Trachythela > Trachythela sp. YZ-2020. Next base: position 1,810,918 of record JADLSH010000126.1, on the reverse strand, counting down.
GCGAAATGCATTGTTGGCTGGATGCATTGTTGGCTGGATAGCACCGTGGATCAACGGAGCGGGCGAATACAAACAATTCGTCGGAAATCGCGTGAGGAAGATCCAAGAAAGTGAGCATGTTACGTGGAGACATGTACCGACCTTGCAAAATCCAGCAGATCTCGGTAGTAGAGGCGGTCTTATGAACAAAGACGACATGTGGTGGAGCGGTCCAGAGTGGTTGAATGATCGAGCGAAGTGGCCAGCAGACATCGTTACACAAGCTAGTCCGGAGTCGCAGAAGGAAGCCACCGCCGTTAAGCATCTCTTGCAATGGAGATACCACATGACGACGACCTAGATGATCTTCTAACCAAACACACTCTCTGGCGAACCTTGAGAGTGTGTGCTTGGATTGCGAGATTTGCGGGTAACTCTCGAAGCCCGAAAGAAACCCGAACCAGAGGATCTCTTACAACAAAAGAAATCGACGATTAGAAGAAATTTTGGATAAGGCGAGTCCAAACAAGATCCAAAGATAAGTTCGAAGAAGATCAGCTTCGTTTGAACTTACAACCAAGTGAAGACGGAATATTGGAGTGTCGGGGAAGAATTCAAGGACACTACCGGGTTTATATCCCTGACACTTCGATCTACGCTGAGAAGTTCGTCCAAGACGCGCATGAGGCCACACTTCACGGAGGTGTGGGTCTTACCATGGCCAGAATACGTGAGCACCACTGGATCCCGAGACTGAGACGCCTGGTGAACCGTGTTGTCAACCGCTGCCCTGGGTGCAAGAAATTCCAAGCTACAGCAGTCGCAAGCCCTCCGCCTGGGTTGTTGCCAAGAGATCGAACGGAAGGAACGAGTCCATTCGAATCATCGGCGTTGACTACGCGGGTCCCTTGACGCATAAGATGAAGAAGGACTGCAACAAAGATGGTAAAGCATACCTGTTGCTCTACACATGTAGCCGCAGCAGAGCAGTCCACCTTGAGCTCCTACCAACATTGGAAACCCAAGATTTCCTGCGAAGTTTCAAAGAGTTTATAGCTCGTCGCGGTCGCCCAAGGAAGATATACTCCGACAACGGTAGAACATTCGTGGGAGCAGCGAAATGGTTACAGATTACCATGCGTGACGAGAAGTTCAACGATTTTCTCGCCCGAAACGAAATATTGTGGCAGTTCAACCTAAGTCGTGCACCCTGGTGGGGTGGCCAATTTGAAAGGCTGGTCGGACTCGTGAAAAGGGCATTGCACAAAACCATCGGTCGAGGAATCCTAACTTGGGACGAGTTACGAGAAGTATTTCTTGACGTGGAAGTAGCAATCAACAGTAGACCCCTCGGTTATGTCGAAGACGACCTACAAGTGCCAACTTTAACTCCCAATACGTTGTTGTTTACGAGATCTAACCAACTTCCCGAACAAAAAACTCATCACATCGAGAATGTAGACTTGAGGAAACGAGCGAAGTTCCTCAAGAAGTGCAAGCAAGCTCTTTGGCAACGCTGGACGAAAGAGTACGTACGCGGGTTACGTGAACGACACAATATGAAGAAAGGATCGGGGTCATGCAACTTATCGAAAGGCGAGGTAGTAATCATACGGGGAGATGAGAAAGATCGAAACCAGTGGAAACTCGGTATAGTCGTAGAGCTGATCAAGGGTATTGATGGTACGGTAAGAGCGGCGAGGTTACGAGCGGGAAAGAACCACCTAGAGAGAGCGATCCAACACTTGTATCCATTAGAGCTATCGTGTGATCGTGAGCCTGAGAGACCAAGAGAACAACTCAACGCCGGAGCCGCAGTCTTTAGACCTAGACGAGACCTAGACTTACGTGTGAAAACAGTTTTAGAAGACGAACAATGAACAAAAAATTTGAGCAAATCATATTATTGGAGTATAACTTGAACAAATAGCGCCACAATTCATTATGTTTAGCTACTTTACGTACCTAAACAGGGGAGGGTGTTGGGAATTGTGTGGACACTAGTACTTTTATATTATTATTATGTTGGGATATGGTGTTAGGATTAATTAGTTTAGAATATAAGTACATTTGATATAGCTACAGTTATTAGTGTTGACAGATAGATAAAGCTAGTAAGATGATAGTGAGAGTGTGGGTGAGAGTGATGCGAGTCAACAAAATGAGACGTTGAATATATTTTATAAAAACCTACAAATGCGTGTGAATGTTTGCGTAGTAGCCGCGGTACTTTACTGCATTCGCAACAGTATAATCAGTCAATTTTCCCAATCTCATTCGGTGTTTATACCTTATATGTGACCTTCCATGGGAAAACATACCTTAACGATATTTCGTTGAAACGGCCAAAAAAACGGATATCGAACGGATAGAGAACGTTTTGTTATAACGTTTCAACGAATCTCAAAAACGTTTTGACGATTTGAGTAAAAAATCTGAACGAATAAAGCCGAGGATTTGAACGGATAAAAAAACGTTCTATCAGAAGTCGTTTGAACGAATTAAATTATTGAACGTTCCTGACGAAATTCGCCATAACGCATAGATTAAGGATAGCTGTCAACAGAATGGAATAATGTGGCAAACAAGTAACCTCTATCGGCGCACAAAAGTACTCAAGTGATATAAATATTATACAAATTTAACTAAACATTCTGATAAATTACGCTATGAGTATTGTTCGAAAATTCGAAGATATAGTACAGCAGTTATATTAGTTACATGAAGTTGTATAGTATGAATTATTGTGCAGTATTCTTTAAATTTGACATATATTGAGATATTCAATAACTATATTCTGGAAGATGTTTCAAACCTCTGGTGCGGAAATCACGCTGCCAAACCAAGGCAAGGCACAGGCTATGATTTAGACATGCAGTTGAACTTTGGATATGCTATATTCTATAGTATGCATGTCTGGCTATTCTCCTTAAGCAGCTTAAATCTCGCGCCAATTGATTTAATTTCCTGCCTGAAATAATTATTATGAAGAAAAAATTGTCAACAGATCAAAGCAGTTTAAATACGAACTTTAAAACAGTTCATATTTGCACTCACGCAAGTGCCCTTACACTGCAACGTTATTTCACTATAGACGACCAGCCAAGTGCAAAAAAATTGACTGTCGATGGCATTTTTTGTTACAAGCAGGCAACCTAGCCAGGCAGCTTCGGATTGATGTTGTTAAGAAGATTTGCCCGGTTGCCACGCGTAATTTTGGATAGAAATTGAAAAAATCAAGGTTTTTTGTGGTGTTTCTTCGACTTTGAAGTGCCGCTTTGTTAAAGTATGGTATTTAATGTAGTATATATATTATGCCAAATATGGTTTGCTCGTAGCGAGTACTAACCAATCAGAGGATACAAAATATTGCGTAATGTATCTACCATCGCTCACAATTATAAACAAAAGCAAATATGGCGCGCAAGGAAGAAACTTCTGGCGAACAGATAGAAGAACAACCCCAGAAAGAGGTAATACAGAAATATTTTGAGTTTTTAATACGTTTAAAAAGTAATTACATGTCTAAAGAAATATGTGATGATTGTGGTTTCCCTGATTTGCTGATACAAGGAAGCTATTTTTCCACTCGATTATAGCTTGCATCGTGCGAAAATGAGACTATATGATTTATAACGCAATAAAAGTGTTACAACGGTTCTTAAGGAAACAGCATGAATTTATATGTAGGTATTTGTTTCGAATTGGAGGTACGGAATCTTAAATCACATAATTTGATTTTTAACGAAATGTTTCAATACGATTTAAACTTTCAAGCCGATTGCTGTTTCTTGTTTAGTATCAAAACAAGGCCACCATGAGATATGCTTGCTCGAATATTTTAAAATTGTAAAAGTGAGACTATCTTTTTAACTCAATTTGATAATTTAATATTTATAAAAGGTATTGTTGAAACATCAACATGACACGAGAAACTATACTCCTTCATCTTGGTTTGTGCGAATATCAAATATGACAAATGTAGCGTTCAGCGTTGTAACTTGCTGCTTGTCTATAAACTTCATCCTTCCAACAACATGGTCTTCGCTTGTGCACTTTGAGCTCTTTGAACATAAATTTTCCTTCAGACTAATAAAGTTCTTTTATCATTTGAATATTTCCATTTATTGCAACCATTTTGACAATTTAATCCCAATTTAATGGTCTTGGCTTGTGCAGAATATCACGTAGGTAGCGTTCAGTGTTTTAACTTCAACAATATTAATCAATGTATGTTCCCAGATGTGGATTGACTTTGAACTATTTGAACATAAATTGTCCTTCTGGCGATAATACAGTTCATTTCATTTCGACCAATAAAGTTATTTTATTATTTGAATGTTTCCATTTATTGCCACCATTAGTATTCATTCATCACAATGTTCAAGGTCCCTTGGCTTGGCCTTGTTAGTTCTTTGAATTTCTCAACCAAAAGATTTCCCTATGGCAGACTACAAGTTTTATCGAAAGCAATTACAATTATTGGCCCTTGTACTTTTAAATTTAACGCCTTTTTGTTAAGTCTAGCTATTTTCCCTTGATGTGTGAAGTTGCTGTAACAAATGTGGTGCCATTTGATATCAGAACAATTGCTATTTTGACTAATAACGTTGAGAACCCTGTCAATTATAACAAGCGATGCTATGTCATTAAGGTTTTCCTCTCAATTGCAGATTGGACAGCCTTGCTTCTTCCATCCTCAGAAGAGAATCGCAACTCGTCTGGTTTGCCACCTTGGCAAAATAGACAAACATTAAAGGAATAACTATATTCTTCCTTTTTCTTTTTTGATATTGTGGCTGTGAGAGGACTTTCCTCTCTACGTTTTGAACCAGGTGCTAGAGATGGGGCTGTTGAAGCCATGTACGTATGCTTAACACTATATTGTGCTTAACACTACATTATATCAATATCTTTTTGCTCCTCTCAATATGAAAATGTAAATTTAATCTATTATACGCTATATATTCAAGGAGACAAATTAAAGGGGTAATCCAAACAAAATAGGAAAGATGCCCAAAAAACTATAAACAATATCAAGTAAAATATTATAAAAACCAGTTTAGTTTTAACAATAATAATCAAATAATATGTTAATAAATGTATTATACAAACTTTATGAAGAAATTTGCTGTCTTTTCCGGCTGTTTCACTATGATTTGTTTCATAAAAACCTTGTTTCAAGCACGTTTATTGCGCTTCGAGATTTCCATATCCTGCGGCGTGCGGGCTCATTTTTTTAGTTAAAGCAATCTCATTGGTCAAAATGAAATAATCTGACCAATCAGAATGATTATCACCAACACGCTTGTTGCCATGGACACGCGGGAAAATATTCACGGCTTTTACAAACAGAGCCGTGGAGCTTGAAATTTAACAGAATAATCATCAAAATTTTACGTTTTAAACGCCGAAATCGAGATGGCAACCTACATAGTCGTGTTTGCGAGAGTTCAAGCTACATTTTGGTGGTGGTTGCCCGCTTGTAACACAAAATGCCATCGAAGGTGTTTTCTAAGCACTTTTTGCTCGCTTGGCTGGTCGTCTACTATACTTAATAGCATAATGGGGTTTGTATATGTCTCTCCATTCATATAGGATTGACACCCAGGACTGACCCCCGTTGGTTTTGACGTCATATACATGCATGCTGTAGTTGTCACCACTCTAAAGTGAATCAATGCGTGCCAATTCGAGGCAAATTAATCTACTATGGCCTACTGTACATTAGATATATGGTAAATATGAGTGAGAACACCGTTGTAATCTGGTTTAATACCGCCGAATATTTAGTATGCACCAGTTCAAGGGCGGACGTTCATATACATGTTATATATTGTCGGTAAAACATACGTGGTGAATCGAAGTAGGAGAGAAAAAATCTGGCGAGTCATTGTAAAATTGCATATATATGGTAAGTTCAGTTGAATATATTTTAGCAATTTAGCATACTTATAGCCAGCTAACTATATGTACAGCAGTAAATAAGTGTCCAAGGTCTGAAGGTCGATTTTACATGTATACTTTGCTCATCACTCATCAGGCAAGTTTAATGAATAACGACTCAAAAATAAATAAATGTTCTCCTATGAACCTCATGACCATAAAATTAACATTTCTGCGTTTAGTTAACTTAATCTAGCCCCTTATAAATCCACCGATTGTATTAGTATCTTTGGTGTGCACGATTTAAAACCTGCTTTAGTTTAAATATATGCTGGCTGAAAACCAAATTGGCGTTACATGACATGCCTTTTTGATATAGTATATACAGAACATGTGAACTAATTACTGTAGTTATCTATTATAGAAAGATTTATCTAATGCAATACTGGTATATAACTCGCTTTAGATTGCTTATTATGACAAGAGGAAATTGATGTATCGTTCAGATGGACGTGAATAAACATCAGTTGAAAGGTTGCCAGACCTTCAAAGTGGCTTGGCATGAGGTTTGCGTAGTTTAGCTTGGTGGTCACATAACTGGGATAATTTAAATAGGGTGCATTTACCCACACTCAAACAACAATTGCTTACCAAGTTTATAAAAACATTTTGAATGAATTTGTGTGTAGATGCAACCTCAAAATTGCAAGGATAATAATAGGCAGGACAAGCATAAAAGATTTTGCCAGACACATGTCATTGTGTTATGTTGTTATGTTATGCTTACTTGACAATGTGGATGTCTGGGGAAGTCTTGCTTGCATTATCGTAGGTAGGCAGGAGCACAAATTGTGTCAAAAGTTGATGTCTCGAAGTGAATGAGGATCACTCTTTTGTTATATTGGTGAGTATAAACTCCCCTGTGCATGGGTTTCAGACTGTCGTTTCTATATGGGCGGCTGGACTGTACTTTCGAACCGCTGTTTCTATATGGGCAGTTTGCTATTGCTATATGCCTTAGTAAAAAAAACTGTGCCTTGCTGCCAAGGTCGAGTATTAGGTTGCTTTTCAGGGTGGAAATCCGGACATTCGGAATTGCGGAACGCCGGACATTCGAATTTAAGTTGCGGAACGCCGGAGTTTCCGATGTTAACTAACAAAAATTTACCATTTATGCCAGGTCTTAGACATGGCATAATTGGTTTCCTTTTCAAGGTACTATAGCTAGCGCAGGTAGCTTAGAAACATTTAGACAGTTGATATTGTATGCTATTTTCTATCATTAATTTCTGTGTAGATGCTCTAGTATGGAGGGAAATAAAATATTTCCTGATGAAATTCTTAGAGATACATTAGTGACCACCAAGAACTTAGTTAATTAAAAACATGTATTGATCTAGAGTTAATAATTTGCGGTTGGGGACCGGCGTAAGGTGATGTCGTTAAAATAGTGTCATTTAAATGCAGTTTTCTCGAACTACCGTATATGCAGCTTTATAGGATGCGCCGGTTTTTTTGTAGATTAACCTCGGCCTTTGTTTGGTTTTGCACACCTTAATTACGCTGCCTCACTAAAACTGTAAAATTACTTCACCTAATTATTCCTACACCGAAAGTTTGTGAGGAACCTGTGATTAGGTAAAATTTAAAAACGGATAACAAAAAAAATGTTGTTCAAACAGCATAACACTTGTATATGTGGTCGTGTGCTCGCAAAATGAGAGCATATAACTGCAGTGTAGGAAAAAATATGGCAACAAAAATGGCGACCTTGGAATTGATGTAAATAAATAATAAAGAGAATGAAACCAATGTCTGTAGTGTTTGCTCCCACAATATAGATCAGCAACTTTAGATGCATCCGTTTTAATAACATAGCTGTATTAATTGATGGAGACTGACATAAATGGGCTGTGTCGGCTATCTTGTTAGGCATGCTAATTAATTCAGTTCTCGTCATATTTCGCGAATATAATATCAAAACATATTTGTACATTGCAGACTTTCATAATACATAGACCTGTTTGTAAGCTCAATTAAGCAGCATAATATTGGCCCGTTATACTGCGCAAGCTACAATGCATGCATGTGCAGAACAAGTGTTGTAATCTACCGGCATTCCTGTCTGCACAGGTATACAGTAGATACAGGTTCTCAGTACCGAGCAACACCGTTTATTGTTACTTGATGCGCATATTCATTGCTGGCACTCAAACCCTGTTAATTAAAAACAAAATCAACCAACAGATCCCTGACCCGTTAAATTAAACTGAGCGTTAAATACTCTGGGCGATATCCAATAGCTAAATTGAAACCGCCGTGTGGGCTATATATATCCGGAATTAATTCACCGACGTAAAATAGGACTTTTCCTCAGAAGTTCAAGGTTTCATCACTATTTACAGGCTGCCAGTTGACTATTGAGTTTATCGTATGCTGTAATAATTTGTATTTTATACTTCTCATGTAGATAATATAGGCCACGCATCTTCACATCTATATACCATCATATATATTAAACCAATAAATACGTGGTCCATGAATTTTTATCTACAAACAAGGTACCGAAGATCTTGTTGCTCCGGCTCCGGACTTAGACTAAATACTGTAGAATTTAAACTGCATGCATATGCCTTTCAAATAAGCATATTTCAAACATCGCATAATTTTGCACATGTCGAATGCCCTCAAAACAATAAAAAATCAGCTGAAATGCCTCATCTTCCATTGTTTTTATTGCATTCGGAGCATGGCAAAATGCGACGTTTGAAACAGGCCTAAGTTAAACATCATCAAGCTGTCACAACAGACAAACCAGATACACACCGGATGCGAATGCATGCTTCATCTTACTTATCACTGCAAAAGCATTTAACTTACATAGCCATGACTTTTAATTAAACCTATTTTAAATATGTAGTTATTTACGCATGTATTTTAGTTCAGTAGCTTGAACCTATAGTTTATGCAAACCTGGACAAATCTCTAATTCTTTATCAGATGTAAATACATCATACATTGATTAAACGTAAAAATTCATTTATTTTCAACTCAGCTCATTGTTTACTAGTAAGTTAGATACTAGGGTACCTGCAAGGTAGGGAATGCTGCGGGACTCTTATTATTCTTTAGCTTCTTAAAACAAACATGCAAACAAATATGCAACACAAATTATATTCAGTAGACGGTAATTATTGGCATTGACCCAGTTGCTTGCGCGCTGTCAGTAGATGCATACCCTAGCATAGCTTGCAGGATGAGACAAGCTAAATATATCACGAAGCATGAAATACATCAAATTTTGTAACATCTATTTCAAAATATCAATATTTTCCATGTATTGTTCTACCACATGGAATTCCCACATGAAACCCATGTTTACTGCGATGAGTAATTGGACACTGCCACGCAAGGAAATTTGCATATTTTTGTAGTGTATAAAAGCGTTAAACTATATATACATGTGCGCAAAATAATTTTGCATATGGAAATGCGAGTCACCTATATGTAAAGCACAACTCATTTCAACTCATTGCCTTTCGAATATTTGTCTTAGTGCGCGCACAACTGAGACCCTGTCTGTTCTGACAATAATATGTGAAGGCCCGCGGCTAGACAAAAATGTTAAGTCCATTGTAAATAGGAATAAAAACATATTTATATGCCTACAGTAGCATATTTAATAGGTCAAACAGAATGATTCAGTCAGGCAATTTAGACGATCAATTGCATATCTGTGACTTTGTGTCAAGTTCACACGGAGTCACAATCGTCAAGCAGCATACACGAAACATCACTTGATGCAAAATATGGAAATCAGCAAGAGAAAGCAAACGCGAATGGATAGAAAAACCTTTTAAAGACATCTCTATGTAAGACTTCCATGCTTTACAGCAGTAACAGCTCAAGCAAAGTCGATAGCACATTAGCAGAATATATAGTTTATATATAAACAGACACTGAATCTAGCTGCGATCGATTGTGTGCTTTCAGCGTTTCATAGATATATAAATTAAGATTGCCAACTTTCCAAAAAGGAGTAAACAAATGTAAATGTAACATATAAACAAAAGACAAAATATCCTACCTTGAATGGTCAAAATAGACTTGAAAAGCTTTAGAAATTCGATAACAATTCGAAGACTCCGTCCGTCAAAATCAAAAAGCACAGGAACTGAGCGAGTTTAAAATTTTGTGTTCTGCGCATAGCAAGCGCGCACGACCACAATTCCATGCGCTAAATAAAATTTACTTCAAAACCCCCTATCTGCACATATCAGGCTGCTGCTACGCTCGCTCGCTTCAGGCTCGCTCGCTCCGCAGCAATTATAGTCTTTATAACATTCAAAATTCCTCAATTTAGTTAGGTGTTGTCTGTTGATATACCGATTTCCGACAATGTAAGTTCATTAGCACCTTGCCAAAGCATCTGGCAATACAGTTGTTATAATACGACATATGGCTTGCGATTTTGTGTCTCCTGTCGAACTTTATGAAACTCTACAGAATTGTTTAGGCACGCTTTCCATCATTGCACCCTCTGAACCGGCTGTTCAAAAACGATTAGTAGATTTTTAAAAGAAACTTTTTTACGTTATGCTTGAAATAATTGCATTTCGGCAAAAATAATAATAGCATTTCATGTAGTTCACGCTAAGACAGAATCGTCAAGCGCACGGAAGAAGATTCGAGTAGCCTATAAACCCCCAATTTCCTTTTACACAAATTGTATTAAGGAGCAGGCGTGAATCGCTTTCTAGGAGTATTTCTCTGCAACACTTTCTATGCTTATCCTATAAGATTATAACATTGCAAAAGGTTGGTGAACTTAGTGTTCGTTTGAACGAAATCCAATATCGCTCGAACGAAATCCAATCGTTCGAACGAACGCTAAATCCAAATGTTTGAACGGTTTTGAAACATTTTTCATACGTTTTTTTCCATGCGTTTCAACGGGCCGTTAGGAATTATGAACGTTCTCCAAAATCGTTTTAACGAAACGCTGAAGCGCCTGAACGCCTAACGAACGGATAACGAACGAATTTTTAGCACG